>OY821520.1:242493773-242816273 GCA_963682025.1 Cordilura impudica | reverse complement strand
TTCTTTTGCCGTTCCTGTCCTTTAAAATGTTCTTCATACGATACCAATAATTTTTTTTATTGAACATTCAAATAAATCTTAAAAATTTATCAAATCAGGAGCCATTAAAAAAATTCTTTAACTTGGATTCATCAGTCTCTGTAGCTAATTGAATCAGATCATGGTTTGCCAATTCTGAAGCGTCATTAATCATCTCCAATATATAGTCCTCCAACAAATTTTCAAATAATTCAGATTTTTCAATTGCTCGTAATATTTTTGTAACTTGTGCTGATAGAGGTGTTACAATATTATTCTCAGCAACAACGTTTGTCCATAGTTTTTTCCATCAACCATTAATTGTAGAAAGAATTAAAACCTTTTATAGATTTTGCTGTTACATCGATACACGTTAAAATTGAAAATTCTTTCCATAAATCTGATAGACTTATACCCTGTTTCCATAACACAATTCGTCACAGACAAACGAAAATTTGTATGAAGAACAAAAACAAAATACTCACAAATTTTCGTTCGTCTGTGATGAATTGTGTTATGGAAACAGGGTATTAAGTTAGTTTTTCCTTCATTAGATCCAAAATAAATTGTAGTGACATTTTAATATAATACGATTTAAAAGTTGCTATTGTACCCTAATCCAAGGGTTGCAAATTATGTGTTGTGTTAGGGGGCAAAAATACTACTTCAATTTTTGGATGCACTAAATTTTTTGGATGACATTAAAATCTAAGTTTATGGTTTTCAAATAAGTTTCTGTATCTATAAATATTCTAAAACCAGTCTTCAAACATTTTAGAAGTCGCCCACGCCTTTTTATTGGCTCTCCATTATGCGGGCAGGATGGATTTATTTACATACTTCATGTATCTGGGGTTCATGAACATTTAAAAAAATAAAGGTTTCATTACAAAATCTCCTGATGCATTAGAATTTTTCTGTAAAACATAGGGCCGTGTTGGTATTGTTTCCAATTCAAACCAGTTTCGTCACCATTGAACATTGGTGGGGATGATATATACCCACCATTTTTAATCAACTGGAGGAATTTAGCAGGCAATGCAGCATTTAGGTTACCTAATGAGGGTTCTCCCTGTATTAGTAGACTCCGTATGCTAGCACGTTTCTTAAATTTTTAAATCACCCACTACATGTCAGAAATTTAATTTTGCACGTTGTTTTACCTTGTTTTTCCAAACAGTCATAAATTTTAAAGGACTTTCTATTTGATAACATTAGAAGAAAGTAGGATGAGTTTGTCAATGGTCTATCCAAATTATTAATCATTTTCTTTCAATATTTTAATTTGTTTTCGTAGGAGGCATTTCTGAAATAAATAATATTTAAAAATATAAAAACAATGCATTTCGTATCATTTACTAACTTTCAAGTTGTTTTTCAGTGCAATTTCAATTTAGCCTGGGCTTTTTATGAAAGAGCTGACAATTTTTTTCATAAGCCTATGAGCCTATTAGCCTATGAAGCTTCTAAATAGGGGTTATATCAAATTCGCGTTAAAAAATTGTGTAACACAAAAAATTGTATCTGTTCTTTTACCGCGTTATATTGAAACCGCGTAAATAAAGTACCGCATAACTACAAATACAAATTTCATCCATCTAAAGGGTGTTTTTTTTTTTGTTGAGATAGAACTTACGAAATGGTTAGCTGCCAAACAAACAATCACACTACGCTCGCTTTTTGATATTTATGCTCAGTATACCCAGGCAAATCATCGTGAACCAAACTTTCAAAATTTACTTTGAAAATCAGTCACCGATAGCGCAATTTGTATAACGACGACTTCGTGATTTTTATGGCGCACATAATCGTCATTCTGAGCATGCCATCCGTCGAACTGTAGATAGATTTCATACCACATATTCTCTAAACGATGCAAAAACACTAACATTTGTCGAAGTAATGTGCGTACTGAAAAGAATATCGCCGCAGTAAACGAAAGTGCACTTATATCAAAGCTTATTGCATTTGGGGTCGGTATTGACTTCTTTCGATTTATATCGAGTTTTCCCAGAGAACGCACAATACGTGCTGTTATTTATGGGGTTTAACTCCAGGTTCTGTTCTTTCTCCTTCTCTTTTCATTATCTTTCTGAACCACATTCTTGGTCAAACTTTCAATTCTATATAATCTTTCGCAGATGCCAGCAACATTTGTCATTCATTTTCCATCAAATGTAGGCCAAGCCTTTTGGAGGTTGGGGGGCAAAAGGCGGAAAATGAATGACACACTCAATCAAGACATGTTTTTAATGCGCAGAAGACTCAATGTCGTTGGTCGGCCCATATGGCCATGAATTCAATAATGTCATCTCTGTATATGGGTGTTATAGTTATTGAGGAATCGAATACTCTTGATGTTCTGGGCATGAGAATTCAATATGATGTCCGTTGGAACGTACATGTATTTCAAGTGTCGAAGAAAGCATTCAAGTGTCTTGTTTTTATAAAACGGTCCAAAAATTACTTCACTTTCTGATCTCCTTAAAATCTGTACCGTGGAAAACTTTGCCTACACCCTTATGAGATCCAGTTGGTGCAGGAATTAAAGTCAAGAGACGATCATATGCGTCATTCTTTTGCCGATTGACCTCTAGGGCAGTTGGAATGTTTTATCGCAAAATTGTATTCAGCGATTTGGCTCATTTTTGGCTTAACGGGTTTATTAATAAACAATGTTGCCGCGTATGGAGTAAAACCAATTACACACAGAAAAATGCACCGTTTGTTTGGCGCAGCTTCTTCTGGTGGCATCATTGGACTTTATTTCTTAAAAAATGAAGCCACAGCTCGCGTTATGGTCAATAATTATTTTAGTTGTTCCAGTGCAATGACGGAGTCAACATATAAAGCAGGTGCCTTTTTAATGTTTTTTGTTTGTTTTTTTGTTTTTAATTGTTTACTTAAAAAAAAATTTTTTTATTCTTGTTTCATATTAATAATACATGCTGAGGATGATCTTCGAAGAGGATCAAAATATACATGTAACATATAAACACAACAAAAAAATAAAAACTGACCTAGGCTCGAAAAATTAATATAACTAATGATATATTACAAAGTTCGAATAAAGTATAAAATCTATATAATAATTATTTTATTTTATTATTTTTTTTTTCTCTATTACCGTTTTGCCATGTATTTTTGTCCAATATAAAAAGTAAAATTATTTAATTTAACTGCTTTTGGCGGGGGTTAAGGGCAGCTTAATTGGCATTATAATTTATTGTCTCCTTTTTAAGAAAATATAACTTTAACAGCAAGATTTTCATTCAAATATTAAAAATAAATTTATAAACCTTTGTATTACGATTTTCAATTCTTATTCTATTAATTTAAAATTTCATATAAGCTAGTTTTGGCTGGCATAAAAAAACATAAAAATCTTGCACTAAAAATGCATTTTAATTATTAACAACATCTCTAATGTTTTAAAGTCAAGACCAATGTATGAATGTAAGCCACCAATAATAAAAAATTATTTTAAAAACTTTAAACTTAAAATCATAAATTCAAGAAATGGTCAGGCCTATTAAATTTATTAACAATTCAAAGTTTAAACCTCATTTTTAAATAATTTTAAAGGTTTATTTTTTTATTTGCTTAAAATTTTCAGTTTGTATTCAGTTCAAAAATAGAGACCTTAAAAATTGAGCATATAGAATATATATTTATTTTTTTAAAACAAAAAAACATTAAAAATTTAAAAGCTTTAAAATATAAGCCGCCAATAATAAAAAAATTATTTTAAAAACTTTAATCTTAAAATCATAAATTCAAGAAAAGTTCAGGCTTATTAAATTTATTAACAATTCAAAGTTTAAACCTCATTTTTAAATAAAATTAAAAGTTTATTTTTTTATTTGCTTAACATTTACAATTTATATTCAGTTCAAAACTAACACTTACGGCTAAATGCAATTTATATGTCAAAATAAATTTATTTTATTAAAATATATTGTAATTTAAGCGTTAAGAAATTGTTTTATATAAAATGAAAAAAAATAGTGACTTTAAAAATTGAGCAGATAGAATAAATATTCATTTTTTAGATCTAAAATCTAAAAAAAGAATAAACTATTACAAATTCGAAAATGGTTCCAATAAGATCAAAGGCGGGATTATCTAACATCTTAATTTTTTATAACCGATTTTGTCTATTTATTATTTCTTAATTTTTTTTTTTCCTAAATTTCTTATAACTTAAAGCCAACAGTTCAATTTTGTTGTACTGTTCGCATGTAGGTACTTGGTGGCTTAACATCTTTAGGCCATAAAGTAATTTTCTCTGCTACACCGTAACGAAAAACGCCCACCAATTGCATTGTATTACTTTAAAAATCATATGACCGGCTTTATTTATGATAATTTATACATAAGATATGCAATAATTCACAAATAATCAGAAAAAAACCAACGAAAATTATAAGCAAACATAACCTTTGGTTTCGATTTTATAAGATTTGTGGCAAAACAAATACAAACATGAAACAATATCTAATTAAATAATGGCTAGAACAAAATTAGATAACTCTTTCATAAACTATAACAGAGGTAAATGTTATGAAGAAAGATGGCTAATTTTAAAGAGATCATTTTAATTTTCATAAAAAGTACATTATCTTAAAAATCTATGTTTTGTTTAAAAAGTACCTTTTCTTAAAAAAATTATGTTTACTTAAAAGGCTACCTTACCTTAAAACAGTACTTTTTCTTAAAACAGTTCTTATTATTAAAAAACTGCAATTTCTTAAAAAAGTACATTTTCTTAGAAATGCTACATTTTCATTAAAAAATTGCCTTTTTCTAAAAAAGTAAATTTTCTTTAAAAAAAATTTATTTATTTAAAAGAATTTTTCAAGTATACTTTCTTAAAAAGTACTTATACTTAATCAAGTAAGAGTGTTAAATTCGGCTGTGCCAAATTTTTAATACCCGCCACCACTTTGAAACTGTTGCCGATAGTGAAACATTAAATCCGAATACCAATTAAATTTAAAGGTAATTGGTTTTCTTGTTGGCCAATTTCTATTATAACAAACAATAATCCTTAAAAAGAATTAATTACTATTTGAAAAATTTTATTATTTTTCTTTTACTAGAGAGAAAACCCCTAAGTACTTCATACACTCCTTGTCACTTGAGTAGGACACCCCCTAAGTGTGTTTGCGATCACCCACTGCTCCCAAACCAATGATAATAGACTTATTTTTTTTTTTTAATTAAAGATCATTTAATTGCTTTGTGTTAACCAGCAGGAATTCTTCATGGTAAAGCTTTAATCAGTAACAAAAAATTCTTAAACTCAATCCGTCAAATTCAGGCGCTCAAATTTTGCGTCACTTGAATAGGACAGTTAAACAAAAAAAACATTTCAGAGATCTCAGATTATTTTTAACATAAAAATGACTTAAATATAGGGTAATCGGTTTAATGTAGAAGAAAAAAAAATTGTTTTAATAATGCGTCGAGCCACCTTGATGTTCCAAAACTTCAGTCATCCGTTTTGGAAGAGATTGATACAAGCTAGCCAAGTAATTTAATGAAATCGAGTCCCAAGCTAATTCGATTGCTGTAACTAGTTCGGGTACACTCGAATATTGCTTTCCTGCGCCATATATTTCACGTGTCAGCCATCCCCAAACATTTTCGATTATATTTAAATCGGGTGAGTATGGCGGCCAGCTTAAGAGGTCCACATTTTGGCTCTGTATATAAGATTTCACGACCCGAGCTGTATGTATCGGCGCATTATCTTGTTGATATATCCATGGGAGAAGCCCGAAAAGGTTTTGAAAATATGGAAACGCCTCTTTTAATATTTCTTTGTAGCACAAAGCATTCATCGTTGATGACATAAATTTTAGTTTGCAGGTGCTATAGTAGGAAATAGCCCCCCACACCATAACACCTCCAGCTCGGCTATGTAGACGGTCCAACTGATGGGGTTCCTTGCAGAGATCATGGAAATAGTAACTATAACCATCTGGGCCTTCTAAATTAAACTTTTCCGTCTGAGAAGACCTCTTTATGCCACTGAAAGGTCCAGGCCACATGTTTGCGACAAAAATTGAGGCGTTGCGCTTTTCTTGCCGGGTTAAGGGGAGGCTTCTTCTTTATTTTTAACCTCTTTAGGTGTTTAGCCTTCATAATAACGCGATGGACAGTGGATACACTAGCATTTACATCACATTTTGCACGAATTTTCGCCACAGAGTCGTGAGAATTGACGCTTTTCTTAATATGAGGCGTCTTTCCGATTCGGTGAGCATACTGCACGTGCTGCCTTTCATATTTTTTCCATATTCAGACTCATTACTTAAGAATCCCGATATGACATGTCGGCTCCTGTTGATTTTTTTGGCTATTTTTGCAATTGATAGGCCAGAGTCCTTGTATGCCTTTATTTTTCCTTTTTCCTCTTCAGATAAGGCTTTTCCTCGACCCATTTGAACTTTATATTAAAGACAATAGCCGAAAATCACAAAAAAATTCGATCAGCGAAAACTCCGTGAGCACGTGCCAAAGTAGACGATCAAACAAAACGCATGTTCTATTCAAGTGACACAAAAATACTGGCTCAATTTCAAGCGAATTCCAACATAAAACAAGAAAAAAAATATAACGGTTCTTTGCCACAACTTGCAGCTTGTTGCTGAGAGAGATAAATAATTGCACAAAGAGAGCATACAAAAATTGAGTTATTTTATCATTTCGCTTTTGAGTTAGAGGCAATTGAAAAAAGAGTGTACTGGGTGTCCTATTCAAGTGACAAGGAGTGTATAACACCAAAGAAATTCATTATATAACGCAGCTGGTGTCATAATAATACCCAAAGTTTGATCCCTATATGCCTGTTTTGAGATCTTAGAAGTCATACGATAATTAAAAAAAAATAGAGTGATTCTTGGCTACAAATTATTTAATACAGTTGTACCTCGATTAACCGGGTTGCTCGGGACCGGGCTCAGCACGTATAATCGAAAACACGGTTGAAAGAGGTTTTTTAAATATTCACAAATTTTATTATTTTTATTTATTTTTAAAAAGAACATGTAAATTTGCATCTATAAACATACTTATGAATACAGATATCTTATTATTTTTATAATATACTTTTATATACATATACATATATATTCGTTCAAAGTAGTTTGTCTTTTAGAATTCATTTGTTCCTTAAATAAATGATTTTGTATGCGATACACTTGTATTTTGTCTGGCTCTGAAGTACCTGGACCAATATAGTTTTCTAAGAACCTAACAAAACACTACTAGCCTCTATTGCTTGAGCTAATGTGGGGGTTTCTTTCGTATTACCTTCATCTGATTCCTCGGAATTTGACTCAAGCTCATATTCTTCTGTTTGATTGACCATGTTAACGATTTCATCGTCAGATACAATAGCAAACGGTGCGACATCAACATCGCATCAGCTGTAAAACCAAGTGGTATTAATACATCTGATTGTATCTCAACACTAAAAGTTGAATCATTTTCATCATCTTGAGATAGTAAGTTATTCCAAACTTTATTTAAAACACGTGGGGTTACAGAATCCCACGACGTCGCTGCTGTCCACAAAGCTAACTTAATGTTCAAAGATTTAACAAATTCGTGTCGACTATTAGAATCCACAAGTTTTTGCACGATAAATTTACGGTACTGGCATTTGAAACTCCGAATGGCTCCTTGATCCATAGGCTGAATCAAGGATGTACCATTCGGTGGTAGATATTTTACTGTAACATTATCAGATATCATTGCATTTACATCCGGGTGTGCTGGACAGTTGTCTAATAGCAAAAGAACTTTGCAATTCTTTTCGAGACCAATGCGTTGTAAATGTACTCTTACCTCTGGTACAAAATTTTTGTTAAACCACTCCAGAAATAGCTCTTGTGTAACACAAGCTCTCTTATTAGACTTATAAACTACAGGAATGCATTTAATATTTTTTAAACATCTAGGATTAGCACTTTTTCATATTATCATCAATTTACACTTGTGATTCCCAGCTGCATTTGCACAAAGTAAAGCTGTGATTCTTTCCTTGGACTCTTTGTACCCCTCAATATAATATTCATCACCACTCGCCAATGAATTTTGGGGCAAACACTTCCAAAATAGACCGGTTTCGTCTGCATTATAAATTTGTTCAGTTGTAAGTTGTTCATTTTTAATGTATTCGTTTAAGTCTTCCACAAACATCGTTGCAGACACATAATCAGCACACACCTTTTCTCTTGTTGATTTCAGCCTACGAATTCCATGCCGATTTTTGAATTTTTCCAGCCAACCAGATGAATACTAGCATTCGGAATTTATGTTTAATTTACCATGAAAATATTTTGCCTTCTCAGTAATCATTTCGCCTAGAAATTGCAGGAAATTTTCAGTTTATGTTCATAAAATGTCTGGATTTTAGTTATCTTACCTGTAATGGGACATCCCTTAAATCTTTCTTGTCTAAACCATTCATATGTTGCAAAATCAACCTTTGGATTTTCGGATTTTTTCAGTGTATGTCTATTTCTTAAACCGTGCATTGAATCACTTTCCGTTCCATATTTCAATATATTTTCTTCGTTTTTTATCATGTCGCGTACAGTTTGTTTGCCAACACCATATTTTTCAGATAAAAAATGAACGGATGTGTTCTTGCGATATTCGTCAATCAGTTCTATTTTCTCTTTAATTGAAAGAAATTTTCTTGCACTTTTTGTCAGTTTACTTTTTGATGGAGCCATTTTCACAAAAACACCTGTTAAGAGATCAAATTTCACTTACAGACTGAATGAAAATGAAATTTGATACAAATTTATTACATACATAAAAGTAAGAAAATTATATTCGGTCTAGACCGACTATACGATACCCTATACCATGCGTTTTGAGACCCTATCTCTCAGGCCCAACTATCTGGATATAGTGGGTAAAGTCTCTTGTATTTTGCAAAAATATATACAAACAAAATTTGAGAAGAACCAGTGCAATATTTTTGTTTTTTGACAGATTTAAGTGGAGATCGGGAAGCAGCTCTGTATGTGGCTTATGACTAAGGGTTGTCCCATAGGGATCATTTTTGGACTACTCATTAATGGATGTAATAAACGCATAAAAACCCAATTTGACTAAGATCTATATGACAATTTGGATCTTATGGCAATTTATGTTGATTTCATAGGGGTCATTTGTATGGGGGCTAGGTCTGAACATGGACCGATTCTCACCAATTTCAATAGCGTTCATCCCATGGCCGATAAAAGATTAAATACCAAATTTTGTCAAAATATATTCATATTTGCGACCTGCAGTTTGATTACAAGCTTTACATGGACACACAGACGGACGGACGGACGGACGGACATCGTTAAATCGAATCAGATAGTGATTCTGATTTGATCGGTATAATTAAAGATGGGTGTAGGTCAAATATTTTTGGTTGTTACAAACAGCAGCACAAAGTCATTATACCCAAACCACATAGTGGTATAGGGTATAAAAACAAAAAATGGGAATACCCGAATTTTATTTCTTTGCACATTCACTTAAATTGAAAATTATAGTCGGTCTAGACCAAACTAGACGATACCCTATAACATGCGTTTAGAGACCCTATCTCTTAGGCCCAACTAACTGGATACAGAAAATAAGCATAAACCAAATTTGAGTGGGATTTTTATTAATTTTTTGGCTGTAGATGTGAAAAAGTTCATATCGGATGCTATATCTATATGGGGACTAGGTCCAAAAATGGACCGATCCTGACCATGGTTGGTAACGTCTCTTATATTTTGCAAAAACATATACAAACAAAATTTGAGAAGAATCAGTGCAATATTTTTGTTTTTTTAATAGATTTAAGTGAATATCGGGAAGCAGCTCTATATGGGGCCTATGACTAAGAGTAGTCCCATAGGGATCATTTTTGGACTACTCATTAGTGGATGTAATAAACGCATACAAACCCAATTTGATTAAGATCTATATGACAATTTGGATCTTATGGCAATTTATGTCGATTTCATAGGGGTCATTTGTATGGGGGCTAGGTCTGAACATGGACCGATTCTCACCAATTTCAGTAGCGTTCATCCCATGGCCGGTAGAAGCTTAAATACCAAATTTCATCGAAATATATTCATATTTGCCGCCTGCAGTTTGATTACAAACTTTACATGGACACACAGACGGACGGACGGACGGACGGACATCGTTAAATCGAATCAGATAGTGATTCTGATTCGATCGGTATAATAAAAGTAGGTCAAATATTTTTGGTAGTTACAAACAGCAGCACAAAGTCATTATACCCAAACCACATAGTGGTATAGGGTATAATTAAGAATAATTTCAATTCTGAAAATTAAATAATATTTAATTCCCAGTTTTAAGAGTCCTCCAAAGGAAATTATTCGCGAAAATGGGACGAGACGTTCATTAAGTTTCTTAAAGATTTTTTAATAGTATTTTTTTTTTTATTCATATTATCATCTGATATTATTGTTATACTTTTGTTTTATTTATCTCTAATTCTTAATTCTTGTCAAGTATTTTGTTTTCAACAAACTCATTTGTGTACTAAAAATAGCGTCGTCACTTGAATGAATTACCATCTCTCACTCTTTCCTCTATCTCTTTGTCGCTCTATCACGAAAGTAGGTTTACTAGGTTGATGCCTTAGTGAAGTGCTACTTGCATTTGGAATTTAACCATGTTGTTTAGTTACTTTTGTCTGTTGTATAGGCCACGAAACTTTTAAGTGGCTTATGGCTTAAAGCTGGCAATTCTATGAGATTTAATGTAATTTTTATACCCTATAACACTATGTGGTTTGGGTATAATGACTTTGTGCTGCTGTTTGTAACTACCAAAAATATTTAACCTAGACCCATCCTTTATTATACCGATCGGCTCAGAATCACTTTCTTAGACGTTTTAGCGATGTCCGTCCGTCTGTGTGTCCATGTAAACCTTGTAATCAAACTTCAGGTCGCAAATATGAATATATTTTGACAAAATTTGGTATTTAATCTTTTATCGGCCATGGGATGAATGCTATTGAAATTGGTGAGAATCGGTCCATGTTCTGACCTAGCCCCCATACAAATGACCCCTATGAAATCGACATAAATTGCCATAAGATCCAAATTATCACATAGATCTTAGTAAAATTGGGTTTGTATGTGTTTATTGTATCCATTAATCAGTAGTCCAAAAATAATCCCTATTGGACAATTCTTAGTCATAGGCCCCATATAGAGCTGATTCCCGATCTTCACTTAAATCTATCAAAAAAAGCAAAAATATTGCACAGATTTTTCTCAAATTTGGTTTGTGCATATTTTTTCAAAATATAAGTGACTTTACCAAATATGGTCAGGATCGGTCTATTTTTCGAGCTAGGCCCCATATAAATATAGCACCCGATATGAACTTTTTCATATCTGCAGCCAAAAAAAATTAATAACAATGTTACTCAAATTTGGTGATTGCTTATTTTCTATATCCAGTTAGTTGGACCGAAGTGATAGGATTCCTAAGCCATGGTACAGGGTACCGTATAGTCGGTCTAGACCGACTATAATTTTCTTACTTGTTATTGTTATTAAAGAATAAAAATACCATAATGTCAACTAAAATGGTTTTAAAAAGAAATATTTAAAATATTTTATTGCCACAATTCTTTTTTTTTTCAATTTTTGTTTTATAAAATATGAATATTCTCTTTAAATTTTAGAAATTTTATTTCCACATTGGCAAATTTTATTTTCTATTAATACCATTCGACTTGGTGACCTAATGCTTCTGTCATTTTTGCACATTTTTCTTTTTATTTGTTGATCATATATTTTCTTAAACAATAAAAAGCGGAAATTAAAGATTTTCATTACAGACAAGACCAAATACACGCGTTGTTTTAGTAGATTCTTATGTACAATGTATTTGTTCATAATAAATTCGTATAAATAATACTTATGCTAAACCACAAAATAACAGTTCTATACATATAACAAAAGCATTTGGAGAATATACACAAAGTGCCACAAAAAACATAACTGAACATTTTTTGGCAAACTCAGCTTATGGAAAAAATATTTAAAAGTTAATTTGTGAGCATTTTTTAGAAAATAAACATTGTAACAATTTTTGAGTTTAATTAATAAAATACATACAAATAATTCCTAAAATATGTTTTAATTGTCAGAAAAATATAAAATGTTACATTTTCTTCAAGAAGTGCCTATTCTTAAAATCTGACTTTTCTAAAAAAAGAATATTTCCCAAAAAAAGTATATTTTCCCAAAAAGTACAATTTCTTAAAAAAGTAAATTTTCTTAAGAGAGTACATTTTAGTACAGTACCTATAATTTTTCTAAAAAGCTAATTTTTTTTTGAAGAGCTACAATTGCATAAATAAGTATATTTTCTTAAATTTCATCTTTTTTTAAAAAAACAGCTTTCCTTAAATTAGTACTTTTTCTTCAAAAAAGGAGTTTTTTTAAATAATTTTTTTTAAAAAAGTACCTTTCTTGAAAAGGGAAAATTTTGCTTAAAATAACAAAATAAGTAAATTTTCTGCAAAAAAGTACATTTTCTTAAAAAAGTACCTTTTCTTAAAGCAGTACATTTTCTTAAAAAAGTAAATTTTCTGAAAACATACAGTTTTTTAAAAGGCTGTTATCTTAAAAAAGTACGTTTTATAAAAAACTTACTTTTTTTTAAAAACAGTACCTCCCTTAAAAGAGTATATTGTTTTCAAAAAGTACCTCTACTTATAAAAGTACATTTTCTCAAAATATCATTTTTTCGTAAAAAATACATTTCATGAATACAAAAAATTACCTCTTCTTAAAAAGTACCTTTTCTAAAAGAAGTACCTTTTCTTAAAAAATTAGCTTTTCTTAAAAAAGTATGTTATTTTTTAAAGGTAAATTTTCTCAACAAGTACCTTTTCTTAAGGAAGTGCATTTTCTTAAAAAAGTGCATTTTCTTTAAGAAGTACATTAAACAAAAATTAAGTTTTATTAAAACGTACCTTTTCTTAAAAAATTATCGTCTCTTAAAAAGGAACTTTTTTCTAAAAAACAAGTATCTTTTCTTGAATTAGTATATTTTCTTCAAAAAGTACCTTTTCTTATAGATGTACGTTTTCTTTAAAAATTACCTTTTCTTAGAAATTTATAATTTCTAATATGTTTTATTTGTCAGAAAAATATAAAATGTTACATTTTCTTCAAGAAGTGCCTATTCTTAAAATCTGACTTTTCTTAAAAAGCTCACTTTTCTAAAAAAAGAATATTTCCCAAAAAGGTATATTTTCTCAAAAAGTACAATTTCTTACAAAAGTAAATTTTCTTAAGAGAGTACGTTTTGGTACAGTACCTATACTTTTTCTAAAAAGCTAATTTTTTTGAAGAGCTACAATTGCAAAAATACGTATATTTTCTTAAATTCCATCTTTTTTTAAAAAAGCAGCTTTCTTTAAATTAGTACTTTTTCTTCAAAAAAGGAAATTTTTAAAATATTTTTTTTTAAAAAGTACCTTTCTTGAAAAGGGAAAATTTTGCTTAAAATAACAAAATAAGTAAATTTTCTGCAAAAAAGTACATTTTCTTAAAAAAGTACCTTTTTAAAAGGCTGTTATCTTAAAAAAGTACGGTTCCTTAAAAACTTACCTTTTTTAAAAACAGTACCTCCCTTAAAAGAGTATATTGTTTCAAAAAGTACCTCTACTTATAAAAGTACATTTACTTATAAAAGTACATTTTCTCAAAAAATCATTTTTTTGTAAAAAATACATTTCTTAAAAATATGAATACAAAAAATTACCTCTTCTTAAAAAGTACATTTTCTAAAAGAAGTACCTTTTCTTAAAAAATTAGCTTTTCTTAGAAAAGTATGTTTTTTTTTAAAGTAAATTTTCTCAAAAAGTACCTTCTCTTAAGGAAGTGCATTTTCTTAAAAATTTGTTTTTCTTAAAAAAGCACATTTTCTTTAATAAGTACATTAAACAAAAATTAAGTTTTATTAAAACGTACCTTGTCTTAAAAAATTATCGTCTCTTAAAAAGGAGCTTTTGAAAAAAAAAAGTATCTTTTCTTTAATTTGTATATTTTCTTCAAAAAGTACCTTTTCTTATAGATGTACGTTTTCTTTAAAAATTACCTTTTCTTACATATTTATCATTTCTTGAAAAAGTATTTTTAAAATTTACGTTTTGTAAAAAAAGCATATATTCTTAAAAATAAATTTCTTCAAAAAAGTTCTGATTTTTAAAAAAATATTTCCTTTTAAAAGGATCATTTTCTAAAAAAGTAGATATTATTAAAAAATTACCTTTTGTTTAAAAAGATCCTTCCTTATCTTAAAAAAGTACCTTTTGGCATAGAAATACATTTACTTCAAACGGTAGTTTTCCTTCAAAAGTTATCTTTTCTCAAAAAGTATCTTTTTTTTCAAATTGTAACTTTTCTTAAAAAGTAAATTTTCTTTAAATAATACCTTTTCTTAAAATAACAGCTGTTCCTAAAAAGTACCTTTTCTTAAAACAACTTAGTACTTTACCTTTTCTTAAAAAAAGTAAATTAAAAAAAATTACCATATCTTAGAAGTATCTTTTCTTCAAAATGTACCTTTTCTTAAAAAAATAACTTTTCTTAAAAAGTACCTTTTATTAAAAAACGACATTTTCTTAAAAAAAAATTAGTTTGTCTTAAAACCAGACACGTTACGTTGCCGTCAAATTCGGATGCCCCAACAAATCATTTCTTTCCGTTTAGGTATAAATTTTTTAATCCAAAAATGTTCCCATAGTTTTTGATCCAGGTTAAAAATGAAGATCAAGTGTCTTCAAAATATATTATGTTAAACATATTTTATGTTGTGATAAACATATTTTATGACAACATTTTTCTTAGTATTATAAAATGTAGGTGTCATCTAGAAGATCATATGCATCTTATGTTTAGGATGCTGTCATTAACACCAAAGTTGTTACTCGTTTACTATATATTTCAATATAGATTTCGTTTAGTTGGCATTTTAAAAATGAATTCTGAACTAAAATTTTAGAAAAACAGATATAAAACTACTTGAGACAGAACACATTAACGATGCATTAACAGAAAATTTCAAAATTAAAAAAAATGTTGCAATAATGATTTTCGGACGTGTTTAATGGTTCATCATGTCAGAGTTTTATGGGTATTTTCTTTCTCTATATAATAAATAGGAAACGATTTTAAGAAATACAATCTCATATTTTTGTGGCAAATAAATTCTCTATTTTTTTTCGTTATTAAAAATTTTTAGTATATTTTTTTTTTTAATTTTATGCATGAAAATCTCTGTTTGCTTCGTTGTTATGTGCATAAATTATCAGCAATTATTTAAAGCGTTAAAAATGCGGCACTTCATAGATTATGATCTAATTTGTTACGGCAAGAAAAAACAAATTTTTGTTTTGAAAAATCCATATAAAATTGAATATCATGCTAGAGAATATTTTTTTTGATTTACAAATGATGGTGGGTTAAAAATACTCAAAAAAAAAAACTATTATTCATGCACATTATAAGTGGAACTAGATAAATGCATTTTTAATAGAAAGCAAAAGTTTGAAAGAAACAAAAAATTAGGGCGAAATATTACAGATCTTAAGATGGGAGTGATGATGCAATTGCACGTAGACATCAGATGGGATACAATTTGCAAAATTATGTATGACAGCAGACAAAATCATTCGAATGGAGTGAGTGACATTGTTTGAGAAATTTTATTCATTTTTATTTTTAGGCGGAACTTGTTCAAATAGATGTAGAAATACTATATGTGAAATTTTGGGCCAATCGGAGTTCACATTTAAGGTGTCCGCAGCCACTGAATATTAAAAAAACAATTAGTTTGAAAAATTGCAAGAATTTTATTTATTTTTTTAATGAAATAACTAAAAACATACTTTTTAAGAAAAAGTACGTTTTTAACTCATTAACGTCGGATGGGTAGAAAAATATTAGAAAAAAATTTTATTATTTATTTACATGAATTTAAGTTAAAATCAGTTTTTTGTAATTTTTTTTGTAGATCATAAAGAGAACAATGGATATTTTATTTGTATTGAGAATTGCGTGTTATATAAGAGATTTATTATTATTATTTAAATTTTTTTATCATTTCAATATTTTTTAGAGTGTTAAGGTGGAAACACAACTGGGACGAATGACGAATTTCGCACAGCTCGACGAATTTGTCGGCAACAATTCGTTGCGTTAATTCGTCGAATGAAATACAATTACGACGAATTCACATAACAGCTGTAACGTCATTTGAAATTGTTTTTAATTTATAATATGTACATAAGGGTTACGACTAATTTTTTACAAAATTTTTACTATCACCACGTGATAGGCAATACTAAACTAATAATAAAAATCGTGTTTGTAGGTCATTTTGCCGGAAAAACCTTCCGCACCAAATGCAATTTCAAGAAACTCACTGAATTTTTTTTTTATTTTTATTTTTATATTTTTTATTAATTTAATATATACATAGTAAAAAAATTATTTAAACAATGTGGATTTTGATACGAGGTTTGATTATTTATTTATGGGAATATTGTATGATATAAATTTAAGATTTAAAGTGCGACTATTTTTACAGAAAGGAAAATCTCCTGAACAACTTTTATAGTACGTTCTGCGCAAATTTTACTACGCTGCTGATTTATTATTTACGACTTCTGCATAACCCCATGCCTTATAAAACACTCATGACCTTTTTTAAATTTAATAATTCAATATTGTCTTCGCGGAAACAATGGTCTGAAAACCATACGTCGTACCATGCACCACATATAAATTGACATATTTTATATAGTTCTGCTCGGTATTTTGGAATTAGGATAAATGCTAATATTGCCAGAATTGTTCTAGAATTCCACCGAGCATTGCTTATTGGTGGTATAGTTTTGAAAGTTATCAAGGAAAAGGGTTAAGAAGTCAATATATACATCGAAATGAAGATAGTGGATCTAGATTTTTTTTATTCAATTGTTGTATATATCAACATTGCAGAGATCGTTTTATGATATAATGACAAGTTTTCGATTTTAAATTTAAAAATATCAAATAAAAGGCACTCATGTGAGCTTCAAAATGATACATGTGAATATTACTCAATTCCGATACCAAAAAGTTATATGCAAGTCAATGTCCAAACTTTGGAGGTCCATAACTCGGAAAATATCTCGACCGTCGAAAAAAAAATATTTTGCAAGAATCGCAACAAAATGTGTTATAAGTGGAGAAAATTTTAAACCATTCGGGGCATCGCACCTAAAATACATAAAGGTCTTAAAAACGTAGAAGAAATATTTTAAATCAAATAAAAAAATATAGACCAAATTTCAATGCGTTTGGTGCGGAAACTTTTTTGAGAGCAGCGAAGAATTAAGATTACGTTTCTTAATATTTTTATAATAGCCTTTTTGGCTAGGGCATGTAAAATTTGATATTTGCAAAAAAAAAAAAAAAAATAAAAAAGTCATAACCCTAATAATGTACATAAATAAATATTGGAAAAATATGAATAAAAGAATTTTTAACCTGGTACGAGTTATTCCAATTGAAAACATCACGTTCACGATGGTAAAAGCCTTAATTTTTGTACGGCAGCGTTTAATTTTTTAATGCTGAAAAAATTACATAAATTTTTATTAATAAATTAATTTTATGTCATTTTTGTTTACATGTTGAGCTGATAGTGTGACCATAGTTGAAAAAAAGAAGCACTAAACGAAAAAGAATATATATTAACAAAAAACTATGTAAAAAAAAATTATATAATTAAAAATAGATTTTATTTATCTTATAAGTTATAAATAAAATGTAAAACAATTCTTAAAGACAAAAATTACTTTATTTACGAAAATATTTTAAAAAGTACAAGAAAATACGGCCACTCTACACCAATTTATTCGTCGTTCGTCGGCGATGGAAATAGAAATAAACCTATCGAACAGTTCGTTACGCACTACGTATTTCGTTCGACGCACTGATTGTGTGCATTTTCATATATACAAATGTGTTTTATTTCTGACGACGAATATTCGGAACGAAAAATTCGTCGTTCGTCCCAGTTGTGTTTTCAACTTTAGGCATGAAACTGTTCAAAACGATCCTTTGTATATAAGATTGCATGACATTTTGTGCCTCCATATTCAGTTTCACCTCCACATTACGCACAGCGGCCGCGTTGACCCATCTTATCTATCCGTTTTGCCATTATATGCGCGTTCGTGACATATATTTTATAACCCCGGGACCGATTCACAGTTATTGTTATCAACGTTTCTACGACACTCAAGCGAAAATCTATTTGACCTATGAGTGGCACGCCATCACGTTTTCTGCAGATGCAGTGTAGCTTCCAAGCATTTATCATAACAGGATCCATAGCATTAGTAAGTAACGGTCAGTACCTTTTTTTTGCCGCGAGTTTGAATGCGATAGTTGTTCATAGCATTATTAATGATATCAACTCCACCCATTCGCTTATTGTATATATGTATGTATAAGATTCGGTTGCTCAATAGATGTCATCCTACGATTTTTCCGACAGCATCTACTTAATTGGCACATCCGCTCTTCACTCAAGAAATTGGATATCACAGTGACCACATAAAATGAAAATGATCAGTTTTGGAAGAATAAAGTGGAATTAAATAAATTTTCAATTTTCATCAATTTTAGATCATCCAATAAAAAATGATTGGTGTGATTTTAACGAACGCTACCAGTTGCAAACTTATAGTCCAGGAGTGGGCACGTAAATGGCTTGTTGGGCCAAATTTGGAATTTCACCTAGGCCGCACTAGTTTATTTCTGTACAAATATTCATTTTCAAAAAAAAAACAATTTTTAAACAAACATAAAATTTATTAATTCATTTCATACACATTACAAATAAATTTTATACTGAAATATTATTAGTATTTATAAAAATAATGTTATATTTTAAAATTTGTTGAGATCAAAGAATTTAATTTTAAATAAAATAAAAAAAGGAATTATATAAAAATAAAATTAAAATATAGGTAACAAAAACTAAAAAAGAAATTAGGAAGAATTTTTGATTATTTCTTTAAAATCAGGTGTGTAGTTTGTCAAAGTTGTCCGAATGAGTTCCGTCAGATGTTGATTTGTTAAACGTGAACGATTTTTGTTTTTAACATTTTTCATGGTGGAGTATAGAGATTCACAACAATACGTTGTGCCAAACGAGCAGCACCATTTTTCAATTGTGGATCTTGGGTTTCGTTAAGAAGTTTCCAAAATCCAACTATAGAAGTTAATTTGTGATGCATTTTCAATACAATATCATCCTTCATTTCTAACAACTCCAATTTTCCAACATCTGGTTTTGCAAGAATTATATCGGATAATAAAAATTCATCATTTATGGGTTAACAAAAACCGAAAATGTTGCTTGAAGTTGTTTGAGATCCTCAAATCTACATTTAAAATTTTCATGAAATTGGTTTAAATTATTTATCTATACTTCCAGCTTATCGTCTTGTATATTATTTCTTTCAATTTTAAAAGAGGACAAAATTTAAATTTTTTACATTCGAGGTTTAGCTTCGAAGCCTAACAATGATAGTGACAAATCAAGCACTGTTTTGTCTTTGCCTTGTAAACTCAGATTAAGCGATTTAAGATGGTTCATTGTGTCAGTAAAAAACATTAAATCTTGAATCCAAATTTCATTCTCCAGATCTGGATATATTTTTCCTTTTTCTTTTATAAACAACTTTATTGTGGGTAACCGCTCAACAAATCGATCCAAAACATTAGAAACGGATAGCCATCGCACTATGGAACAAATGGTGACATCGCTTGATAACTCATTGTTTTCCTCAACTTCTTGTAACTCCATAATAAAATTTTTAAACTGACGATGAGTTTTAGCGTTTGTTCTGATAAAATTTACAATTTCTACCACAACTTTCCAAACGTTTTCATATTTAGAAAATTTTGAAACAAGATGCCCCCGATGAAAAATACAGTGAAATGTGGGATATCTGGATCTTTATTTAAAAGACCCACCATTGCAGGTGCTCCATCTGTGGCAACACTAATAAGTTTATCTCGTGGCAATTCAAATTTGAAGATCGCCAATTGAGGAACGTCGCTAACATCTTTGGATTCATCAAGAGCTAAACTAAATGCTGCAGAATTTTTTAGATCGTTTTTTAAACTTGTTTCAATAAAAGTGGTGATATCTCCCATCCGACGCTCGGTTGTGCGCCGTGATAAAGAAAGCTGATCTATCGCTTTATGCAGCTTTTTGTTATCAGGGTCGAGAATGCTCATAACCTTCTTCATAGTGTGTTTTCTTAACTCTGCTTCCCCATAAGGACGTTTATCACGGGCAATATCCCAAGCTATTATGTAACTTGCTTCAAGTGATCTTTCATTTCCATGACTAAAAGACGAAATAATGTTCTGTTCTTTTTCAATATTTGACTGCAATGCATTCAGTTTAGTCTCTCTTAGATTAGTATTAAGGGGATAATCTTTGGCAAATTGTGAGTGAAATTTTTCATGGTGTCTACTTAAATTGTAAAGTTTGTTATGTGGTAAAGTAATTTTGCAAATGAGGCACATAGGTATGCCCTTATTTTCAACAAATCCGAATTTGTGTGTCCATTCGGACTGGAGTTTTCTGTTTTCATCACCTATCTTACGTTTTTTATTGCTCGTTGATGCCATTTTAATTCCTTAAAAGTATGTTGAGTATTACCAGTTAATTTCAATAAAATGAACATGAGATATAATTAAAAAATCGTCCAATTTGCGAATTTTAGTTTTTAAATTTTTTAAACAAAACTTTAAAGTTCTATTAACTTATTTTTCAAAAAATGTTTTATGAAAAAATTTTTATGAAGTTGTTGGTACAATATGTATAAAAAATTTAATGGTTTCTGTTCCGAAAGATAAAAAATTTCTAGTTTTAATGAAACATTTAATTATCGGGACTGCTCTCATCCCCAAGGACAACAACAGGGCTTTTCTTGAAAAAAGCTAAAATAAAAAAATGGAAAATATAGTGTTTTTTTTTAAATTATACAATTTTTGTCGGTTTAGTGCTTTTTGATATTTTAAAGTTGACAACCCTGAAAATAATGAACTATGAAAAACGAGAGAGAAAAATTATTATGCTGTCGTTTGCATTTCAAATCATGAGTGTGTTTTGCAAACATACAATTTTTAAAATGCATTTTTTTTTGTACATGCTACACTGTTTCTAATAGAAAAAATGAAGCATGCTACCACACGTTACATTCAAATAATTATACCCTATACCACTATGTGGTTTGGGTATAATGACTTTGTGCTGCTGTTTGTAACAACCAAAAATATTTGACCTAGACCCATCTTTAATTATACCGATCGAATCAGAATCACTTTCTGAGTTGATTTAACAATGTCCGTCCGTCCGTCCGTCCGTCCGTCCGTCTGTGTGTCCATGTAAAGCTTTTAATCAAACTGCAGGTCGCAAATATGAATATATTTTGATGAAATTTGGTATATAAGCTTTTATCGGCCATGGGATGAACGCTATTGAAATTGGTGAGAATCGGTCCATGTTCAGACCTAGCCCCCATACAAATTACCCATATGAAATCGACATAAATTGCCATAAGATCCAAATTGTCATATATATCTTACTCAAATTGGGTTTGTATGCGTTCATTACATCCACTAATGAGTAGTCCAAAAATGATCCCTTTGACCCCATATAGAGCTGCTTCCCGATCTTCACTTAAATCTATTAAAAAACAAAAATATTGCACTGATTCTTCTCAAATTTTGTTTGTATATGTTTTTGCAAAATACAAGAGACGTTACCAACCATGGTCAGGATCGGTCCATTTTTGGACCTAGTCCCCATATAGATATAGCATCCGATATGAACTTTTTCAAAATTTTTTCAAATTTGGTTTTTGCTTATTTTCTATGTCCAGTTAGTTGGGCCTAAGAGATAGGGTTTCTAAACGCATGGTATAGGGTATCGTATAGTCGGTCTAGACCGACTATAATTTTCTTACTTGTTTGTATTATTTTTGTGGCCCAATTGAAAATTTATACTCGTATTAATGCTATTTTTGAACAATACTTTGAAATTTTGGTATTAATGTTTTTTTTTTTTTTAATTAAATCTAAATTAAATTTTGTAATTTTTTTTGAATTTATATTAGGCCGCATAAAATTCGTTCGTGGGGCCGCATTTGCCCATGCTTGTTATAGCCAGTAAAAAAGTTGTCAAATGTTACATTGTATTCGTTTGGATCTGATAAATTTTCCAACAATCGTAATACTACATTTTTTCCAAGACTACAATCGGCATTATTGTTGACAGAGGCGCCAGTATACGGGAAAAAAACAATATCGTTCCGGTGAAGCTAATACCCATCATTTGTAACTATATCTTATCGGTTTACATCTTACAATCATTTTTAAAGAACGACGACCGTAGTATGCAATAATATATTCATCCACCGGAAAGTTGGGAAATTTAAGATATCGTTCAATAGAATGATTTTTGGCAAATTTATCATTTGCAGCCAGATCTGCGGTCAAAATCGTCGCATTCGTTATCGAAATTTTTTATCGAAATTATTTTTTTATTTTCCAAATAAAATACTGAGAATAATTTTACTCTGTCAAAGTTTAAGAATTATGGCTCCTGCTAAGAATAAAAGCGAAAGACGGTCTAATCTTTGTCCGTCTTCTTTAATTTCGATTGATTCTACTCGATGTGAAATGCGACGATTAGCCCCCTGTATTATCAAAAACTTGTATATTTTCTTTTATTTGTACAAAACTATCTAGACTCATTGCATCTTTTAAAATCTGATTACCTAAAGATGGTTAACTTCACCAGTATGATCTGATGGTTGGCAAAGTATTATATCCTGTAAGATTCGAAATTCCAACAAATGTTTTTATTTCCAAAATTGAAGTAACGAAGCCAGGAATATATTTTTGTGTTCGCGCTATTAGTTCAAATATTATAGATCAAACTAGATAAACACACCACATTTTCATTAAAACATACAATAAATATGTTTATTGCTACATATAAAACATATATTTCAGAACACGTTAATGCCTTAGTGGGGAGAGCCAAGAGACCCAAGAGCCTCAGATCCGTGCTTACTTTTTTAACAAGGTCTTTTTAAGAAAAGGAACTTTTTTTTTTATGAGAAAACACTTTTTAAAAAAATTTGCTTTTTCAGAAAAGGGGTTTTTAAGAAAAAGCTATTTAAGAAGAAAATGTACATTTTTGAAGAGAAGGTCCTTTTTTAAGGAAAGGCGTTTTTTAAGAAAAAGATTATTTTTGAAGAAAATTTACATTTTTAGCAAAATGTGCTGTTTTTAACAAAAGATACTCTTTTAAGAAAGCGAATTTTTTACAGAAAATGAACTTTTTTCAAAAAAACTATTTTTTTAAAAAGTACATTTTCTAAAAAAGTACCTCTTTTAAAGGTAGATTTTCTGAAAAACCGCCATATCTTAAACAGAACATTTTCTACACAAGTGCTTTTTCTTAAAAAAGTACACTTTCTTCAAAAAGTACCTTTTCTTAACAAAGCTCTCTACCTTTTCGTAAAAAGTACCTTTTCTTAAAAATATCTTGTGTCAAAATGGTACATTTTCTTAAAAAGTATCTTTCTTAAAAAAGTATATTTAAAAAAAAAATATCTTTTTTAAAACAGTATCTATTCTTAAAAAAGTACCTTTTTAAGAAAAAATCCTTTTCTTAAAAGAAGAACAGAAACGTTTTTTTTTTTTATACCGCTTCTAATATAGTACCGCTTCTTAAGATAGTACTTTTTCTTTAAAATTTGTATTTTCTAAAAGATTTTTTCTTAGAAAAGTGCCGTTTCTTAAAAAAGTACCTCTTCTTTAAAAATACCTCTTCTTAAACAAGTACATTTTTCTTAAAAAAGTAACTTTTCTATCGACTCAGACTTACCTTACTGTTCGTCAATATATCATTTCGCAAAGATACTCTTTTAAGAAAGCGAATTTTTTAAAGAAAATTAACCTTTCCAAAAAAGCTATTTTTGTAAAAAGTACATTTTCTAAAAAAGTACCTTTTTTAAAGGTAGTTTTTCTGAAAAACCACCATATCTTAAAAAGAACATTTTTTACGCAAGTGCTTTTAAAAAGTACCTTTTTTTAACAAAGCACTGTACTTTTCCGTAAAAAGTACTCTTCTTAAAAATATCTTGTGTCAAAATGGTACATTTTCTTAAAAAGTATCTTTCTTAAAAAAGTATATTTAAAAAAAAAATATCTTTTTTAAAATAGTATCTATTCTTAAAAAAGTACCTTTTTAAGAAAAGTTCCTTTTCTTAAAAGAAGAACAGAAAAGCGTTTTCTTAAAAAAGTAACGCTTCTAATATAGTAGCGCTTCTTAAAATAGTACTTTTTCTTTAAAATGTGTATTTTCTAAAATATTTTTTCTTAGGAAAGTGCCGTTTCTTAAAAAAGTACCTCTTCTTTAAAAATACTCTTCTTAAACAAGTACATTTTTCTTAAAAAAGTAACTTTTCTATCGACTCAGACTTACTTTAGCTATCAATTTATCGATGTCTGTCCGTGTGTCCGTCAATATATCATGTCGCAAATATATAACTGCAATAATATACATATGTAAATATATATTTGTTCCTTTTTTCCACCAAGGGGTATAGGGCTTCATAGTTTGTTTAGTGGAGTCTTATAAAATCTCAATTAAGTAAACGTTAAAAAAATTTTTTTTTAATAACTTATTTCCAAATTTTTAGTGCATTAATTTTTTTAAATCATAAAACTCTTCTTATCTAAAAAATATTCATTGATAAATTAAAATGTAGACTTAGAGGAGACAAGTTATATTTCTTATAAAAAAAAACTAACTAAACTAGAAGATAACAAAATATATTTACGAGTGCAACACAATTATTTAACTAAATCATTTGGCATATATTTGCAGGTTTTTGTGGATCAAGTGTAGGCGTAATTGCAACTATCTAGAGAGTAGAAAAAATATTACAATAATAAAAAAAAATTAAGACAATAGCAACAACTGCAAAATAAAACAACTGCTAGAATAGAAGTAGAGAAAAGTGATTAACCCTCCAAGGTACTAGAACTGTTAAAACTGTCACTGTTTCCATAGAAAATAAATGAGTTGAAAAGGGTAGATGTTCGTACAAGAGAGAATTGTGTTGCTAATGCCTTCAAATTTCAAAATGTTATGTTTAGTAAAGTCTTTTTAAGAAATTCTCCTTAAAATGACATGAAACTTTAAAAACTGTAGTTTTGCGGAATGTTCACCCAAGTCACAAAAATTATTCAATTCATTAGAAATTTGGAATGTGTATTCCTGGAATATAAAATATATCAAAGATTTGAGAATATTATACAGTCGTCTTTAAAAATTTTCCACAAATTTCCACAAACTGCAAAAATGCCAGTGTACAAGCATTCCACGGAAAATGATTGAGCCGGGTGGCTCTCAAATTTCAGAAGAGCATTCCCAAAATACCCATCATTCCAACCAGTATATAAATTGCAAAATCATTTTGAGCAATATTCCGCAAAATGACATCAGACTTAAAAAACTACAAGGCGGCTTTCTTACATTTGTATAGAAAATAGGCGAGTAGAGGGTTTAAATCGCTCAAAAAATGATTAACAGAAAAATGATTAACAGTGAAAAATTTATTCAAAGTGGATTTACTGAAGTTTTAGTAAGTTGCGTTATTGGATTTACTGAAATTTAGTTGCAATATTTTTCTAAAATATTTTATAGCCGTGTCCGAATTTTACCTTTAAAATTTTTCTGGCTTCTACCGGGTTAATCAAGATGACAAAAACCAGGCATTTTTCGTGTTATTTTTTTTTTTTAATAAAATTACAAACATGAAAACTATTTAGATCAGCGGAGCAAGTGCAAAATAATTTACACACAGTGCAAATAAAAAATACAAATCAGGCAGATGGCAACATACGATTCTTAAAAAGCAGTATTCATGTTTCTTTACATACTTTACACAACAAATAAACATTTTTGCTTAAGATTATATTTGTAGAGCAGCAGAAAATAAATATTGTCCTTGTTTTGTTATTTTTTTTTTTTTTGTTTTTTGTTTTGTAGTCATAAATCTGTTGGAAAAAAACAATCACGACTACAAAAACAACAACAACAACAACAAAATCTGTCATTCTTGATTAACGCAAAGCCGTGGATGACTGATAGAACGAGTACGACTATTTAGTAGAAGAAGATTCCGCTAGAAGTGAATGAATCTATATTACAGATCTTAAAATTCATTAAGGTGTGATTTTTCTTGCATTATCAAATCCTAAAACTAAAACAACAACACCAACAACACAATCTTTTAACTAATAACTCGTTTGTATGCTTAATTTATTTCGACTAATGAAATTTTGTTGCGGTAATTTATGCAATTTTTATACTAATTACTTTTGTTTTTTTATTTCTCGCTAGAACCGAAAAATTTTGCTTTTTTGTCGAAAGGAAGTTTGAAATTATTGTTTTTATTATTTTCGTTACAAGATTCATTTGAAAGAATTAAAATTAGTTGTTTTTAGAAATTCTTAAAATCGATATAATTTCTTTAAAAAATCATATCGTAGTATCTAATAATTTTTTTTTAGAAATTATTTTTATCGATAACTAGTTATCTAGAATAAATCTCAAGCCGATAGCCTAAGTTGCTAGTGCTTTAACTTTAACATTTATTATAATTTGAATTGTAATAGATATCTAATAAATAAATAATAGAATAAAGCTTGTTATTGATAACTAGTTATCTATAATAAATCTTGTTAGAAACTCTCTTTGATTCTTGTAATCGATAACATGTATTCTTTAGAAAATCTTTTTCTTGACAACTAGTTTTCTGTTACTAACATTGGTTTTTTTATAGAAAATTTTCAATTTCAGTTTTTTGTGGAAAATCTTGTTATCGATAAATATATAAAAAAAAAATCTAAATAACGACATTAAGTTTTCTTTAGAAAATCTTGTTATCGATTTTAGTTTTCTTTAGAAAATCTTTTTATCCATGACTAGTTATCTATAAGAAATCTTGTTATCGATAACTAGTTGTGATTAGAAAATCTTTTATTGATATCGATATTTTTGGTTTTTCTTTTGAAAACCTTCTTTCGTTAGAAACTCTTTTTTCCTTTAAATATTTTATTATCGATAATCAGTTTTCTTTAGAAATTTTTTTACGATATCTTAATATCGGTAATAAGATTTCTTCAAAAAATGCCGATACGTTTTATATATAACTAGAGGACCCCTGCTGCTCCGCAGCATTATATTATAATATATTAATTTTTATAATATAATACCAAAATTGCCAAGAGAAGTTAACGTACAGTAATGCCAAAATATGCCAAGATAAGTTAACGTGCAGTAAAAGTAAAGCTGATTCTCCACGCATAACTTTCCTCAAACCCAACGAATTTAAGCAGTTAATAGCTCAAAAGAAGGAGCTTGATCCACTGAGTGTTCTTAGACCTATGTCAACAGCCTACGTTAATTAGAACTCTAGTTATAGAGGTTTGAGAGAAGAAAAATATTGAAAAAAAACTTGAATGCGAAGTTTATTCATAAATTCTTTTAATATATAAGATAAGTTTTCTTTATAAAATCTTAATATCGATAATAAACTTTTTATTGAAAATGCGATAAGTTTTCTTTACAAAATCTTAAGAAAAATCTTTAAGAAAATCTTAATAGCGATAATAAGTTTTATCTAGAAAATCTTTATATAAGTACTAAGCTTTCTCAAGAAGATTTTAATATTGTTATTAAATATTTTCTATAAAGTTTCTTTAGAAATTTTTTTTATCGATAATAAGTTTTTAGAAAAACTTAATAACAATAAAAAATTTGTATAGAAAATCTTAATAGCGATAAAATATCTTTAGAAAATCTTGTTCCCGATAATTAGTTTCCTTTTGAAACTCTTAATACCACTAATAAGTTTTCTGTAGAAAATGTTAATATCGATTATAAGATTTCTGAAAAAAAGTGTTCTTTGGAAAATCTTGTTACCGATAATAAGTTTTTTAGAATATCTTGTTATTCATAGTAAGTTTTTTTTAGAAAATTTTGTTATCGATATTAAGTTCTGTTTTTTTTTTTAATTATTGCATTTTGTTTATCTCAGGAAAATAGGTTATGGGAGGGAGAAAGGAGGAAGTAGTGTTTGTGGACGTTTGACTTAAATTTTATTAGAGTATAACTGTCCGGAAAGATTTGTGCAGGGAGTTCAAGTCTTCTTTAGAAAATATTGCTATCGATAATGAGTTTTGTTTAGACATTTTTGTTATCGATATTAATTTATCTTTACAAAATCTTGTTATCGAATATTAGTTTTTGGAAATACTTTTTATCAAAAATAAATTTTTTTTTGAGAAAATCTTTAGAAAACCTTATTATCGATAATAAGTTTTCCATAGGAAATATTAATATAGACAATAAGATTTCTTTAGAAAATCTTAATATCAATAATAAGTTTTTTTCTTTATGAAATCTTGCTATCGATAAGTTTTCTTTACAAAATCTTGTTATCGATAATAAGTTTTCCTTAGAAAATATTACTATCGTTAAGGAGTTTTCTTCAAACGTTGTTGTTATCGATAATAAGATTCCTTAATTATTTTTGATAATTCTTGTTTTATTTTTGTATAAAATCT
This sequence comes from Cordilura impudica, assembly GCA_963682025.1. Lineage (NCBI taxonomy): Eukaryota > Metazoa > Arthropoda > Insecta > Diptera > Scathophagidae > Cordilura > Cordilura impudica. The sequence continues at coordinate 242,787,453 of OY821520.1, read as the reverse complement.
TACTATCGATAACGATGTTATGAAAGTGGATATTTATCGATAGCTTCTTTAGTATAAGTTGTTTATAAAAAAAATAATATTCTCAACTAAAAATGTTGTTCTTCTTATCGGTAAATAACCATAATGTTATCGATAACTTGTTTATTAAAAATAATTTAATAAATATAATTCACTATAAAGTTTAGTATTTCACAAACAGTATTGTATAGAAAATCTTTGTAGTCAGGTTAATAATAAAAAAAAAATCATGTGAGTCCGATCACAGGGGAGATGTGTAAACATCTAGTAATTAAAGATTTTTTTTATGTCACTTTTTTAAAATGAAACAGAAAGCGTCATCTATATATCACTTATAGGAAACAACTGCAGGAACTCTGGTTACACTTGTGGGGTTGTTGAATTATATATATGTTATACGTTTATATTGTGAAATTTTTGTCGTTTCATAGCAAATGGTTGTTGAATTAGCTGAAACAATTTTATATCATAATTTGTTCATCAATACAATCATAAGTCACACCGATTTGTTTTACGGCTCACAGCGTAACATGTGAGCACACATAGATGTGATGTGTGTGAGCACGTATAGATGTTTACACATCAAAAACAACATTTTTTTGTCATATCGATACCGATAGCCATGTTTCTAATTAGCATAATATTAACAATGATTTGTTTCAATAAAATTTAATAAAAATTTCTTTATTTAATCACTAAAAATTATGGAATATGATTAATGGTTTTCTGAAGCAAATGTACTATGAACAATGATTCTCAATTATCGATTACTTGTTAATTTTAATTAGTTTTTTTGTAAATAAATTTCATAAATAAAAGTTATTGTTTTCAATGGATAATTTTCCAAATAAATTCTTTTTATCGAAGTTACCGATAACTTGTTTATTATACATGAATTTCAAAACTAAGTTGTATAGCTACATATTATTGCCTTCGATAAATAGTTTTATGTATAAAATACTTTTTTCGATACTTGTTATGAAAGGTATGTTATCGATAGCTTCTAATAAATAAGGAAGTTAAAAAGTATATATAAAAATTTTGTTCTTTGAAACACATGTTTCCGTCGCAAATATAACTCATATATCTTTAATATCATTTCATCGATGGTTTAGGGAAATAATTAGGCTTTTTAGCGACAATTTTTTTTCACTATATCAGCGATCTCTGACAGCCAATGTAAGATTGAACCATTTTTCATAACAACAAAAATTTTTGTATGGTTGAAAAGTTTAATTTTCATAATCTTGTTATTGATTAATTTTTTCTAAATTTTTATACCTTCCACACCTCAGGGCAGAGGGTGTATATAGGTTTGTCATTCCGTTTGTAACGCATCGAAATAAATTCCTGAGGCCCCAAAAAAATATATTTTCTTATTCCTTATAACAAGGGAAGTTGATTTACCTATGACCGTCTGTCCGTCTGTCTGTGGAAATCACGATCGCGCCGTCAATATCTAAGCTAGACAGTTCGTTTTTGTATAAGATCGTTTATTAACATCCCAAAGGAGTTGCTATTTAAAATCGTCCAAATCGGTCAAAGGGTTCACGAGCAATGAATGAAATTTTGAAAAAACTCTTTAAAAAATAAAATTTTTCAGTGTGTTTGTTGTTTTTCTTAAGATATGTTGTATATGTTGTAATTCTTCGTATTGTTGAAGTCATTACAGTTGTTTGTACGTGTCACATTGGCCTAAGCAAGTTTTACCACATATTTTTTTATCATTAAAATTAGATATTAAAAATTAAAAATTAATAAAAATGAAAAGTGGAAAATGAAAAATGAAAAATGGAAAATGGAAAATGAAAAATGAAAAATGAAAAATGCAAAATGGAAAATGAAAAATGAAAATGGAAAATGGAAATTGAAAATTGAAAATTGAAAATTGAAAATTGAAAATAGAAAATTAAAAATTGAAAATTGAAAAATTGAAAATGAAAATCGAAAATTGAAAAATTAAAAACGAAAAATGGAAAATGAGAATTGAAAAATTGAAAATGAAAATGAAAAATTGAAAATCGGAAATGAAAAATGGAAAATGAAGAATGAAAAATGAAAAGTGGAAAATGAAAAATGGAAAACGGGAAACGAAAAATTAAAAATGGAAAATGGAAAACTAAAAATGAAAAATGAAAAATGAAAAATGGAAAATGTAAAATGAAAAATGATAAATGGAAAATGGAAAATGAAAAATAGAAAATGGAAAGTGAAAAATGGAAAATGAAAAATGAAAAATTGAAAATGAAAAATTAAAAATTAAAAATTAAAAATTAAAAATTAAAAATTAAAAATTACAAATTAAAAATTAAAAATTAAAAATTAAAAATTAAAAATTAAAAATTAAAAATTAAAAATTAAAAATTAAAAATTAAAAATTAAAAATTAAAAATTAAAAATTAAAAATTAAAAATTAAAAATTAAAAATTAAAAATTAAAAATTAAAAATTAAAAATTAAAAATTAAAAATTAAAAATTAAAAATTAAAAATTAAAAATTAAAAATTAAAAATTAAAAATTAAAAATTAAAAATTAAAAATTAAAAATTAAAAATTAAAAATTAAAAATTAAAAATTAAAAATTAAAAATTAAAAATTAAAAATTAAAAATTAAAAATTAAAAATTAAAAATTAAAAATTAAAAATTAAAAATTAAAAATTAAAAATTAAAAATTAAAAATTAAAAATTAAAAATTAAAAATTAAAAATTAAAAATTAAAAATTAAAAATTAAAAATTAAAAATTAAAAATTAAAAATTAAAAATTAAAAATTAAAAATTAAAAATTAAAAATTAAAAATTAAAAATTAAAAATTAAAAATTAAAAATTAAAAATTAAAAATGAAAGATGAAAAATGAAAAATTAATAATGGAAAATGGAAAATGAAAAATTTTAAATTAAAAATGGCAAATGGAAAATGAAAAATTAATAAATTAAAAATGAAAAATCGAAAGTGGAATATGGAAAATGAAAATGGAAAATGGAAAATAGAAAATGAAAAATTAAAAATTAAAAATGAAAGATGAAAAATGGAAAATGAAAAATTAATAATAGAAAATGGAAAATGAAAAATTTTAAATTAAAAATGGCAAATGGAAAATGAAAAATTAATAAATTAAAAATGAAAAATGAAAAATCGAAAGTGGAATATGGAAAATGAAAATGGAAAATGGAAAATGGAAAATGAAAAATTAAAAATTAAAAATGGAAAATGAAAAATGAAAAATGAAAAATGGAAAATGAAAAATGAAAAATGAAAAATTAAAAATTAAAAATTTAAAATTAAAAATTAAAAATAAAAAAATTAAAAATTAAAAATTTAAAATTAAAAATTAAAAATAAAAAATTAAAAATTAAAAATTAAAAATTAAAAATTAAAAATTAAAAATTAAAAATTAAAAATTAAAAATTAAAAATTAAAAATTAAAAATTAAAAATTAAAAATTAAAAATTAAAAATTAAAAATTAAAAATTAAAAATTAAAAATTAAAAATTAAAAATTAAAAACTAAAAATTAAAAATTAAAAATTAAAAATTAAAAATTAAAAATTAAAAATTAAAAATTAAAAATTAAAAATTAAAAATTAAAAATTAAAAATTAAAAATTAAAAATTAAAAATTAAAAATTAAAAATTAAAAATTAAAAATTAAAAATTAAAAATTAAAAATTAAAAATTAAAAATTAAAAATTAAAAATTAAAAATTAAAAATTAAAAATTAAAAATTAAAAATTAAAAATTAAAAATTAAAAATTAAAAACTAAAAATTAAAAATTAAAAATTAAAAATTAAAAATTAAAAATTAAAAATTAAAAATTAAAAATTAAAAATTAAAAATTAAAAACTAAAAATTAAAAATTAAAAATTAAAAATTAAAAATTAAAAATTAAAAACTAAAAATTAAAAATTAAAAATTAAAAATTAAAAATTAAAAATTAAAAATTAAAAATTAAAAATTAAAAATTAAAAATTAAAAATTAAAAATTAAAAATTAAAAATTAAAAATTAAAAATTAAAAATTAAAAATTCAAAATTAAAAATTAAAAATTAAAAATTAAAAATTAAAAATTAAAAATTAAAAATTAAAAATTAAAAATTAAAAATTAAAAATTAAAAATTAAAAATTAAAAATTAAAAATTAAAAATTAAAAATTAAAAATTAAAAATTAAAAATTAAAAATTAAAAATTAAAAATTAAAAATTAAAAATTAAAAATTAAAAATTAAAAATTAAAAATTAAAAATTAAAAATTAAAAATTAAAAATTAAAAATTAAAAATTAAAAATTAAAAATTAAAAATTAAAAATTAAAAATTAAAAATTAAAAATTAAAAATTAAAAATTAAAAATTAAAAATTAAAAATTAAAAATTAAAAATTAAAAATTAAAAATTAAAAATTAAAAATTAAAAATTAAAAATTAAAAATTAAAAATTAAAACTTAAAAATTAAAAATAAAAAATTAAAAATTAAAAATTAAAAATTAAAAATTAAAAATTAAAAATTAAAAATTAAAAATTAAAAATTAAAAATTAAAAATTAAAAATTAAAAATTAAAAATTAAAAATTAAAAATTAAAAATTAAAAATTAAAAATTAAAAATTAAAAATTAAAAATTAAAAATTAAAAATTAAAAATTAAAAATTAAAAATTAAAAATTAAAAATTAAAAATGAAAGATGAAAAATGGAAAATGAAAAATTAATAATAGAAAATGGAAAATGAAAAATTAATAAATTAAAAATGAAAAATGAAAAATCGAAAGTGGAATATGGAAAATGAAAATGGAAAATGGAAAATGGAAAATGAAAAATTAAAAATTAAAAATGGAAAATTGAAAATGAAAAATGGAAAATGAAAAATCGTGAATAAACAGTTTCAAGAAAACTTATTTGAACATACAACTTCCAACAACTAGTTCTTCTTTTTTTTAACATATCAATAATTTCATTTTTTTCTTAATTTATCTTTCATTCTCTCTCTCTTCTCAAAACTATATAGCCAGCTCATTAATTAATTTTATCATGTTGTTAATTTATTGTTATTGTCTTTTATTTTTCTATCGAAAAAAGTATTTATTTATTCATTTATTCTTAATAATGACTTTACTTATGTAATTCCATTTGAACCACAAAAGAATTATATTCTTAAGGTTCTAATAATGAAAAAACAAATAAAAAAAAAACAAAATTGAAAAGTGGCAAATGAAAAATGGAAAATGAGAAATTAAAATTTATAAACTATAAATCAAAAACGAAAGATGAAAATTGAAAAGTGAAAAATAGAAAATGATAAATTAAAAATGAAAATTGAAAATGAAAAAGGTGGTGGGTATCAAAGATTCGGCGCAGCCGAATTTAACACTCTTACTTGTTTTATAATAATCTTATATTTTTTGGAAAGGTTTCCATAAGATTTGAGGATTTATTTTTCGCAATAGTCAACCTTAACATTAATATTTATATTTTTTCCACCAACATCTTCGAAAATGCCATAAATCGTTAAAATATGAATATATATTTTTTAACAACTTTATATGACAGGCTCGTGACATAAATGTCATCATTACGATTATTACGTTCGGTGATTTAATATTGACAACAATCCATGTTTACATGTTACGTTTTACTTTAACACTTCATCTTATTTATTTAAATTTGAGTGTGTGTGTGTGAATACAAAATGATTTTTTATGCTGGTATTGCTCTTATGGCGATGTTGTTTTATGACTGTTTATGATATTGAGCTGTTTACCAGAGTGTTAGAGCTGCTGTTGTTGTTTATGTTTAACTAAGTATTTATAATTTGTGGCATTGTGGCACACTTTGTGGCAAATAGACTTGGGTTGCTTTCATAGCATTTATACTCGTATATGAGGTTATTTTCTTTCTAATGCCCTTTTTAGAGAGAGCAACTTAGAGACAGTCGTAGAAGTCTTTAGTTTTAACATTTTTGTACCCTCTTAAAACAATGGCATTCATATGATTGTTTATGTATTTAAAGCGCAAAAAATTATGACACCAAAAAGAAGTCTATAAAAGAAATCTTAAAAAAAGGGGGTAAACTTTTAGCCGGCTGTTTTTAACAAGAAGACGAGCACAGTAACTTTTGCATGCGAAGCACGTTTTCGCAATTTCTCATAAAACAAACGACCGTTATATCGCTTACAAAAACCACATAAACGAAAAAAAAAGAATATAAGTTGTAAGTGTTGCCGTGTGAAAAGTCTTTATATTGTATGTTTTGTTAACATATTACATATAAAAGTGTTAGTTAGTTTGTATGCAGTTGTATGATACTTTAGTTTTAGGGGGTGCGATTTTTTTTTGTTAGTCTACGACAGCAACACGTACATGTGCTGTTTTTTTTTATTTCTTACAGAATTCTAACAAAAAAAAAATTTTTTTTTTTGTTCTCCACAATTTGTCTAAAATTCCACTAAATAGAGCTTATTTTATATAAATTTGTTTCTTAATAATGGCTACAATAACAGAAGTATATAACTTGTGTCTTTCAACAAATTTTTATGAAACTTTGAGACACATCATTATATCATTAGACATTATCATCACTATTGTGGCAATAATTTCCGTTTCTTGTTAGTTTGAGCGCCTTAAAGACTTAAGACAATGATTTAAATGGAAATTTATAGCATTCGTAGCATCGATAATTATAGAGAGTCTTGGCGTCGGTAATTAGTTTTTCTTAAGGCAAACTTATTATTTTGGTTATCGGTAACTTATTTTGTTTAGAAAATCGTATCGATAACTAGTTTCCCATAGAAGCTCTTGTTATCGATAACTGGTTGTTTTTAGAATATTTTGTTATCGATAAATAGTTTTCTTTAAAAAATCTCGTTATGGTTAACTAATTTTCTAAACAAAATCTTATTGTCGATAACCAATTGCTTATCGGTAACTTATTTTACTTACAAAGTCTTTTTACAATAACTAGTTTTCTAAAAAAAGCTCTTGTTATCGATACCCAATTTCCTTAAGATAATCTTGTTACCGATTACTAGTTTTCTTTAGAAAAACTAAATATCTATAACTAGTTTTCGATAGAAAATCACAACATCGATAATTTGTTTTCAGTTAATAGCGATAATCACATTTCTGCAGAAAATAGTATCTATAATTGGTTTTCATTATAAAAGCTTCTTATCGATAGGTGTATTTTGTTCAGAAAATTTTATTTTCGATAGCTGATTTTCTTTAGAAAATTTTGTAATCGATATCTAGAAAATCGTAATATCGTTAACTAATTTAATCTTAATCTTAATATCGATATCTAGTTTTCAATAGAGAAATGTAATAAATAACCAATTTTCCGTTGAATAACTTAATAGCGATAATCATATTTCTGTAGAAAGTCTTACCAATAATTGGTTTTCAGTAGAAAAAAACTCTATTTTCAATAACTGATTTTTTAAAGCAAATCTTTTTTTTTTATCAATAATGAGTTTTCTTTAACGTATTTTGTTTTTTCCATGAAATCTTGGTAGCAATAACTTAAAAATCTTTTTATAAATAAAATCTTGTTATCGATATCATGTTTCTGTTTATCTTGTTGTCGATATAAGGATTTTTTCAGAAAATATTTTAATCGATAATAAGTTTTCTTTAGAAAATTTGGTCGATATTAAGTTTTCTTTAGAATTTCATTTATCAACTATAAGTTTTTTTTTTTAAAAGATTAGGATCAATATATAATTTTCTTCCGCAGATCTTAATTCGATTTTTAATTTTCTTTAGAAAATCTTGAAATCAATATTAAATTTTCTTTAATAGATTTTATTATCGATAATAAGTTTTATTTTGAAAACAGTTTATTTTCGATAGCTGATTTTCTTTAGAAAATGTTGTAATCGATATCTAGAAAATCCTAATATCGTTAACTAATTTTCTTCAGATAATCTTAATATCGATATCTAGTTTTCAATAGAGAAATATAATAAATGACCAATTTTCCGTTGAATATCTTAATATCGAATATCATATTTCTGTAGAAAGTCTTACCGGTAATTGGTTTTCCGTAGAAAAAAACTCTATTTTCGATAACTGATTTTATAAAGCAAATCTTGGTTTCGAAAATCGCTTTTGAAGATCTTATTTTCGGCTAATAATTTTTTTTATCAATAAATACTTTCAACAGAAATCTTATATATTGTTATTGACTACTAATTTTCTTTCTAAAATCTTGTTTTAGATTACTGTTTTTCTTTAGAAAAACTTGGTGTCTGTAATCATAGTTTGAAGAAAATCTTATAATTAAATGGTTTCAATAAAAATATTGTTATCGCTATTTAGTCTTCTTTACAAATTTAGTTATCGATACCTAGTTTTTTATAAAAATGTCTTGTTATCGAAAACTAGATTTTTAGAGAATTTATTTTTGTTGATAATCATATTTTTTTCGAAAATATAAATTATAATTTTTATTAAAAAAATTATAAATTTTTTATATCTTTACAAAATCATGTTTTCTTCAAAAAAATCTTTTTACCGATAACTATTTTTTTATAAAAGCATTTTATATATATATATCTGGTTTTATGTTAGAAAATACTGTTATCGATATTTATAGAAGTTTCTTTCCAAACTCTGTTAATCTTTTCATAAGTTTTATTTCAAAAATATTTTTAGATCAAAATTAAATTTTCTTTACAAAATATATAGAATATCTTAATATAAATTTCTTTAAAGCGTAATATCGACCGATTTTTTTAATTAATCTAAATATCGATAATGAGTTTCCTTTAAAAAATCATAATGTCGATAATAAGTCTTCTTTAGAAAATCTAAGTATCGTTAATAAATTTTCTTTGGAAAATCATAATATCGATAATAGTTTTCTTAAGAAAATCTTAATATGATAAGTTTTGTTTTAGAAAATTTTAATAGCGGTAGTTTTTTTATAATATTTGTTATCATTAATAAGTTTTCTTTAGAAAATCTTAATAAGTTTTCTTTAAAAAATCTTAATAATATCGATAATTAGTTTTTTATTTTTTTAGAAAATCTTAATATCCATAATAAGTTTTTTTGTAATAGTTTTCTTTAGAAAATCTTAAAATATCAACTTTTGTTTTAGAAAATCTTAATATCGGTAGTTTATTTTTTTTTAGTATTTTTTATCATTAATAAGTTTTCTTTAGAAAATCTTAATAACTTTTCTTTCGAAAATCTTAATATCGATAATTAGTTTTTTATTTTTTTTTAGAAAATCTTAATATTGATAGTAAGTTTTGTGTAGAAAATGTTAGTATCGATATGTTATTTTATAAATTTTTTTTATCATTATTAATTGTAGAATCAAAAAAAAAGGTTTCTTTGGAATATCTTTTTATAAATAATAAGTTTTCATAAAAAATCTTTTTTGGCATATTAAATTTTTCATTATTTTTTTTTTATCAATAATGAGTTTTCTTTAACATATTTTGTTTCTTCCATGAAATCTTGGTAGCAATAACTTAAAAATCTTTTTATAAATAAAATCTTGTTATCGATATCATGTTTCTGTTTATCTTGTTGTCGATATAAGGATTTTTTCAGAAAATATTTTAATCGATAATAAGTTTTCTTTGGAAAATTTGGTCGATATTAAGTTTTCTTTAGAATTTCATTTATCAACTATTAGTTTTTTTTAGAAAAGTTTAGGATTAATATTTAATTTTCTTCTGCAAATCTTAATTCGATTTTTAATTTTCTTTAGAAAATCTTGAAATCAATGTTGAATTTTCTTTAATAGATCTTATTATCGATAATAAGTTTTTTTTAAAAACAGTTGGTCTTGGTATCCAAAGCGACTTTTCATTCGAAAATATTGTAATCAATAAATACTCATGAAAACTAACTTATAAAACCTTCTTATCATTAATTAGTTCTCAGTGGAAAATCCTGTAATCGATAACTGATGAGCTTAAGAAAATCCTACTACCGATGACATGCCATTTATATAATCAAATCGATATCTTTTTTTTTTACAAATTCTCGTTACTAGTTATCTTAGGAAAATCTTTCTACCGATAACAGGTTTTTGTTAAAAAGTCGCCTTAGCGATAATAAGTTTCCTTTAGTAAATCTTGTTATCATTAATTTTCTTTTGTAGAAGTTGTTATCGATAAATGTTTTTGAAAATATCGATAGCCTACCATTTTTACATTATCGAAACAAAAGTTTAAGGAAATTTTGATGTTGTCTAGAAAATTATCCAAAATTTTGTGTCAATATTTTTGTTTGCTCTAGAAACTTTTATTTTCGTATTTTTTATTTAACAAGTATATAATTTGGTACTAAAGTATTATTTTAAGATTTTTTTATGCTTTTCACTACCTACCTGACTGAACGATGTTACTATAAGATTTAATTTTTGTGTTAACTTCTTTCATGTCTTGCCTTCATGTCATCAGAGCAGTTGCAACTTCAAATCAACCCCTCTATTAACTTTTAAACCCAGAAAACAGATTTTAAATGTCACGTTGTTAATACTTTAACTTTGGAACATCATCATCACGATCATCATCATCAGTGCACTCTGTATTGGAACTAGAGTTTTTATATTCTCTGCAAGTTGTGTGAAAATTTAAGTGTCACCATTCGGAGTTTTTGTCATTTATCTGCATTAGTTGGTTACAATGTAACAAAACAACAACAACAAAAAGTGTGCATAAGAGCCTGTCTACATGTTACTAATTTTGATTATGTAGAACATTTTTATTTTTTCTTATGCTACTGCTGATGTTTTCCCTATTGAATGAAGGTGGTCATAAATATTTTTTTTCCTATTTTGCTTTGGCTTAATTGCCTATTTAATGTCGTGTATGGTTTGTTTAATTATATCGAATGTGTTTGTGTTCATAGTTAGTTATGGCAAATTAACTTAAATTATAACAAGATTGATATTTATAACAAAATTGATAATTGTAATTATAAAAAAGATTTGAATAATTTGGCGTATAGTTTTGAGAGGTCCATAAAGATTGTCCCAAGATCTAGACTATAGAAGTTTCTTAAAAACAAGTAGAAATGCTAAATGTCTCTAATTCCTTTCATTTAAATTTTGTCAATCTTTTGTGCCCCGCATTACTGTCTAAGAAGCAATTCTACAGGAAGCAGGCTATAAGGTTAATATACATAATATTTGTATTTCAAAATTTTCCCACAGCTGCTGTTCCCTCCGAGACTTTATTTTAATTTAGAACAAACAAAAGCTTTCATTATCTTTTACTTTAACCCATTAATGAAACTTATTCTACAAAGATCATGAGAAACATGACACAGTGTGGCGATTTAGAAAATAATGTACAAAAAAAAAAACAAATAACTGGCTCAAACAATTCATTATGGATTAATTTAATTTATTGTTTTTTACACAACAAATATATTTCTTTATAACAAAAATCTTATTCCAAAAAAACTGTTTTGTTGTGTAAACATCTATACGCGCAGGGGGATAAATTTCAAAATCAGCGTAACATGTGAGTCGTAAGACAAAATGTGATTGTATTGGTTGAAAAACTATGATATTATGATAACCTGTTTGAAAATTAAAAATGAAAAATAAAAAAAGAAAAAAAAATTAAAAATAAAAAATTAAAAATTAAAAATAAAAAACGAAAAATGAAAAATAAAAATTAAAAATTAAAAATAAAAAATGAAAAATGAAAAATTAAAAATGAAAAATAAAAAATGATAAATTAAAAACTAAAAATTAAAAATTAAAAATTAAAAATTAAAAATTAAAAATTAATAATTAAAAATTAAAAATTAAAAATTAAAAATTAAAAATTAAAAATTAAAAATTAAAAATTAAAAATTAAAAATTAAAAATTAAAAATTAAAAATTAAAAATTAAAAATTAAAAATTAAAAATTAAAAATTAAAAATTAAAAATTAAAAATTAAAAATTAATAATTAAACATTAAAAATTAAAAATTAAAAATTAAAAATTAAAAATTAAAAATTAAAAATTAAAAATTAAAAATTAAAAATTAAAAATTAAAAATTAAAAATTAAAAATTAAAAATTAAAAATTAAAAATTAGAAATTAAAAATTAAAAATTAAAAATTAAAAATTAAAAATTAAAAATTAAAAATTAAAAATTAAAAATTAAAAATTAAAAATTAAAAATTAAAAATTAAAAATTAAAAATTAAAAATTAAAAATTAAAAATTAAAAATTAAAAATTAAAAATTAAAAATTAAAAATTAAAAATTAGAAATTAAAAATTAAAAATTAAAAATGAAAAATTAAAAATTATAAATTAAAAATTAAAAATTAAAAATTAAAAATTAAAAACTAAAAATTAAAAATTAAAAATTAAAAATTAAAAATTAAAAATTAAAAATTAAAAATTAAAATTAAAAATTAAAAATTAAAAATTAAAAATTAAAAATTAAAAATTAAAAATTAAAAATTAAAAATTAAAAATTAAAAATTAAAAATTAAAAATTAAAAATTAAAAATTAAAAATTAAAAATTAAAAATTAAAAATTAAAAATTAAAAATTAAAAATTGAAAATTAAAAATTAAAAATTAAAAATTAAAAATTAAAAATTAAAAATTAAAAATTAAAAATTAAAAATTAAAAATTAAAAATTAAAAATTAAAAATAAAAAATTAAAAATAAAAAATAAAAAATTAAAAATTAAAAATTAAAAATTAAAAATTAAAAATTAAAAATTAAAAATTAAAAATTAAAAATTAAAAATTAAAAATTAAAAATTAAAAATTAAAAATTAAAAATTAAAAATTAAAAATTAAAAATTAAAAATTAAAAATTAAAAATTAAAAATTAAAAATTAAAAATTAAAAATTAAAAATTAAAAATTAAAAATTAAAAATTAAAAATTAAACATTAAAAATTAAAAATTAAAAATTAAAAATTAAAAACTAAAAATTAAAAATTAAAAATTAAAAATTAAAAATTAAAAATTAAAAATTAAAAATTAAAAATTAAAAATTAAAAATTAAAATTAAAAATTAAAAATTAAAAATTAAAAATTAAAAATTAGAAATTAAAAATTAAAAATTAAAAATAAAAAATAAAAAATTAAAAATTAAAAATTAAAAATTAAAAATTAAAAATTAAAAATTAAAAATTAAAAATTAAAAATTAAAAATTAAAAATTAAAAATTAAAAATTAAAAATTAAAAATTAAAAATTAAAAATTAAAAATTAAAAATTAAAAATTAAAAATTAAAAATTAAAAATTAAAAATCAAAAATTAAAAATTAAAAATTAAAAATTAAAAATTAAAAATTAAAAATTAAAAATTAAAAATTAAAAATTAAAAATTAAAAATTAAAAATTAAAAACTAAAAATTAAAAATTAAAAATGAAAAATGAAAAAAAAATAAGAAAAATTAAAAAAAAAAATTAAAAATGAAAAACAAAAAATTAAAAATGAAAAATAAAAAATGAAAAACGAAAAACGAAAAATGAAAAATGAAAAATAAAAAATGAAAACCGAAAATGAAAAATGAAAAAAAATTAAAAATGGAAAATAAAAAATTAAGAATAAAAATTAAAAATAAAAAATGAATAATTAAAATAAAAAATGAAATATGAAAAATAAAAAATTAAAATAAAAAGGAAAAATGAAAAATTAAATATATAAAATTCATAATAAGAAATTAAAACTAAAAAATTAAATATAAAAAATTCAAAATAAAAAACGAAACATGAAAAATATGAAATGAAAAATGAAAAATTAAAATTAAAAATAAATAATGAAAAATTTAAAATTAAAACTGAAAAATAAAAAATGAAAAAAAAAATGAAAAATAAAAAATGAAAATTGAAAAAAAAAATTGAAAAGTAAAAAATTAAAAATGAAAAAAGAAAAATAAAAATTGCAAAATGACAAATGAAGAAAAAAATTAAAAATAAAAAATGAAAAATGAAAAAAAAAATGAAAAATTAAAATTAAGAAATGAAAAATTAAAAATAAAAAATGAAAAATATAAAATTAAAAATTAAAAAAAAAAAAATATTAATGAGAAATGAAAAACGAAATATTAAAAATAAAAAACAAAAAAAAGAAAAATTAAAAATTAACTGGTTAAAATAATAAATAATAATAATAATAAGTGATACGCTTTCTGTTTGATTTTAAGAAAGTGCTATAAAAAAATTTTTAATTACTAGATGTTTACACATCTCCCCTGCGATCGGACTTACATGATTTTTTATAACAAGAAATACTAAAGAAAAATTATAACCCATAACAAGAATTAATAAAGAAACCTAATTATCGATAATAAGATTTACGAAAAAGAATTGTTATCGACAATAACTTTCTCTAAAGAAAACTAGTTAGCGATAATAAGATTTTCTAACGAAAATAATATATGTAAAGAAAACTTACAGTCGATAACATGATTTTCTAAAGAAAACTTATAACCTCTAACAAGATTTCCTACAGAAACCTCACAATCGAAAATAAGATTCTTTAAGATTTCCTAAAGCAAACTAGTTATAGATAACAGGTTTTTCAAAAGAAAAATATTTATTGGTAATAAAAATTTCAAAAGAAGACTCATTATCGATAATAAGATTTGCTAATATATTATGAAGAAATATTCTAAAGAAATATTTATAAAGAAATTTTAATAACGGTATTAAGGTTTTCTAACGAAAACTTATACTCGATAACAATAGTTCCTATCAAAACCTTATAACCAATAACTTCTATAAAAATTAGTTGTCACAAACATGCTTTTCTAAAGAAAACTAGTAATCGATAACAATATTTTCTAGGAAAAAATATGATCGAAACGAAAATTTTCTAAAGAAAACTCAAAGTCTGAAGAATAGTTATTTATCGATATTAAGGTTTTCCAAAGAAAGCTTAGAATCGATAACAAGTTTTTCTAAAGAATTGCTATTTTCGTTCTCCTAAAGAAAACTCATTATCCATGTTAAGATGTTCTTAAGAAAACAAAATCTTCCAAAGAAAATAAAAAAAAAAACTATTCCACAGAAAATTTCTCGACGTTCATATTTTCCAAACAAACCTTATTATCGGCTATTAAGATTTTCTTAGGAATCCTTATTATCGATAGTCAGATTTTCTGAAGAAAACTTGTCATCACTATTAAGATTTTCTAAAAAAAAACTTATTATCGATATTATGATTTTCTAAAGAATTATCGATATTCAAACTTTCTAAAGAAAACCTATAATCGATACTAAGATTTATTAAAGAAAAGTTATTATCGATATTAAGATTTTTTATTGAAAAGAGAAATTTTCTAAAGAAAACGTATCGATATTTTCTAAATATTAAGATATTAAGATTTTCTAAAGAAAACGTATTATCGATATTAAAATTTTCTAAAGAAAACTTATCGATATTTTCTAAATATTAAGATATTAAGATTTTCTAAAGAAAACGTATTATCGATATTAAAATTTTCTAAAGAAAACGTATCGATATTTTCTAAATATTAAGATATTAAGATTTTCTAAAGAAAACGTGTTATCGATATTAACATTTTCTAAAGAAAACTTATCGATATTTTCTTAAGAAAACCTATTATCGATACTAATCGATATTAAAATATTTAATGCAAACATATCGATATTAAGATTTTCTAAAAAGAACATCGATATTAAGATTTTCTAAAGAAAACTTTTTTTCTAAAGAAAAATTATTATCGATATTAAGATTTTCGGAAGAAAATTTATTGTCGATATTAAGATTTTCTAAAAAAAAAATTATATATATTAAAATCTTCTAAAGAAAACTTCTTATCGATATTTTGTAAAGAACACTTATTATCGCTATTGGGAGTTTCTAAAGAAAGCATATTATCAATATGCCTATAACAACATTTCCTAAGGAAATATATCTTGTCGATGTAGTGATATCACATCCTAAAATTTTAAATTTTTGGCTTCCAAAAAATTTTTTGGATGTAAAAAATAATATTTTTCAATCGGATTTATATTTTAGAATTTCTTATGAATATTTTTTATATTATTTTTTTATATATTTTACTTTATGTAGCACTGTTCCAAGCAGCATAACTATAATAACCTCAAAGTAGCACATGTGGTCACGTTTGTATTGCCAACCATATGTTGACTTTATCTTTCCTCGAACACTTCACACACTTCACTGACTTTTATCACATTTCAAACATATTAACAATTTTATGTTGTATTTGTTTGTTCATCAGAACTTTACTTAAAGTCAAACTACTTAAAACCTTAAAAAGAGACACAATATTTAACAAAAATCAAATAATAGCAACAATATATAAATATGACATGCATTCCTCTAAGATAACAATGTTGCATTGTTACGTTTATTGTTAAAACTGATAAGGACATACGAGTAATATATTAACAACAACAGCAACTACAACAACAACAAATTACTGACTACAAAATTAAATATTTCAGAAAATATACTCGCATATTGTGCATTTGGGAAAAATTGGGTCAAACAAATTATTAAATGTCGTACAAATTGATAAGTAGTTAATTCCCAAAATACACAAACAACAACAACAACAGCAAAAACAACAACGCCAACATTGATTGCGGTTAACGATGGGTGGGATTTTCTAATAAACAAATTGGGCACTACTATCGTTCCCCATATAGAATATTTACAACTTTTAAAGATAAGAATTTGAGCTGTAGTGAATAGTGAATGCATTGCTTGCACCCAGACATTTAATGACGTAGTTTTTATTTCATTTCTGGTCTAAGTCACGAGATTTTTAAACTACGAATTATTATATATTTATTTATTTGTTTATTTTTTGAAAAGTCAACTACTTATATGACATTATTCATTAATAATTTCCGTTGAGTAATATTTTGTTTGTTTAGCATATTTTTTTTTTTTTTTTTTTTTTGTTGTTTCTAAGTAAGAATATCGTATGATATAATAATGGTAATAATAATGCCATTATTTTTAGAATTATTTTATAATAAACATTTGCAAACAAATGTAATTATAAATAGTAGAAATTCTTTGGCGTTAGATCAAATTTGTATATCAGAATTTGCTTTATTTCTCTATAGTTGATAAAATAATGAAAATATAATAAAGAAGACGCCCTACAAGGAAGGTTTTCGTGGATCAATTCGTGGATGGTTGAAATTTTAAAATTGAAAGGGCGAGTAATATATGTCACAAAAAAAGGCATCTCCAGATATGCTGAAAGAATGTAAAAACTGAAATTTTCCATCAAAATATAGCTGCGAAACAGACTGGTGGCCTTTGGCTTCCATCTCAAACAGCCGTTAAAAAAGGTCGTGTTAATTCATTGGAAAAACAAAAATTTCATTGCACTAGTTTGGTAAATCGGTCTTTAAAGAAGTGTAAACTTACAAACCTCGAAGCCGTTCATGTTAACCTGAAACTCAACGACAATCGGTTGTTCGGATATGAAAAAAAAAAAAAATAAAATATAATAAAAAAAAAACAAGTAAGAAAATTATAGTCGGTCTAGACCGACTATACGATACCCTATACAATGCGTTTAGACACCCTATCTCTCAGGCCCAACTAACTGGATATAGAAAATAATCATAAACGAAATTTGAGTGGAATTTTTATTAATTTTTTTGGCTGCAGATATGAAAAAGTTCATATCGGATGACATATCTATATGGGGACTAGGCCCAAAAATGGTAAAGTCTCTTGTATTTTGCAAAAATATATACAAACAAAATTTGAGAAGAATCAGTGCAATATTTTTGTTTTTTGATAGATTTAGGTGAAGATCGGGAAGTAGCTCTATATGGGGCCTATGACTAAGATTTGTCCCATAGGTATCATTTTTGGACAACTGATTATTGGATGTAATAAACACATACAAACCCAATTTGACTAAGATTTATATGATAATTTGGACCTTATGGCAATTTATGTTGATTTCATAGGGATAATTTGTATGCGGGCTAGGTCTGGACATAGACCGATTCTCACCAATTTCAACAGCGTTCATCCCATGGCCGATAAAAGCTTATATACCAAATTTCATTAAAATATATTCATATTTGCGACCTGCAGTTTGATTACAAGTTTAACATGGACACACAGACGGACGGACGGACGGACGGACGGACGGACGGACATCGTTAAATCGAATCAGATAGTGATTCGATAGTGATTCTGATTCGATCGGTATAATAAAAGATGGGTCTAAGTCAAATATTTTTAGTAGTTACAAACAGCAGCACAAAGTCATTATACCCGAACCACATAGTGGTATAGGGTATAAAAACAAGTGGGAGTCTTTGGTACCCTCCACATCGGTTTTACGTTTACATTGATATCTAGACTTGTTGCGCTAACTATAACAAATATAAACAAAATATTTTAGAAAGCAACAATTTGATATTTTGATAAACTTAATGCTCGTCATTTTCAATATAGACCAGCTTGAAATAATGACAAACAATATTATCATAAATTTATCCACGTAAATTGTTCATTTTGTGAAAGAGCGTGATTTCAACATACAGACGGATGTACGGATGGACGGATAGACGGACATCGCTATATCAACTCGAATTGTTATGAGGATCAAGAATATATGTATGCTTTATGGAGTTGCAAATGCATTTTCCGGCACGTTACAAACGGAATGAAAATCCTATATATACACTCTGCACAGTGGTGTGGAGGGTGTAAAAACAAAATAAAATTACCCATTTTTGATGCCGAAATTTCATTCTAGCACTATTAAAATGGGACATTAATTGTGGTATAAAATTGAACAATATTTTCCTGTTCCTTATTAACCCTTCCAACCTTCGATTTTAACTTATAAAGACGGCATCTTGGGGGGCACTTGCAAATCGAGATGAAACTTGATCATGTTATAGGACACGAAAATATAGGTGTCCCTTGTCTAGCGATAACAAGATTTTCGGCAGGGAACTCAACAACAAGATCGTTTATAGAAAACTGTTATTGATAACAACATATTCCAAAAAAAATTGGTTATCGATAATAAGATTTTCTAAAGAGCACTGGTTATCGATAACAATATTTTATAGAAGATTATATAGAAAACTCAATTTCAAATCTTTTTTTTAGGAAACAACATTTTCTAACGAAATTTGGTTTTCGATTAAGAGCTTTTATAAAAGATGATACAGAAAACTTCATAACAAAATTTTTTGTTTACGACACTGTTCTCGATAACAACATTTTCTAAAGAGGTCAGGTTATCGATAACAAGCTTTTATAGAAAATGCTAAAGAAAACTCGACAACAACGTTATTTCCGGGGAGCTGTTATCGATAGCATTATTTTTAAACAAAATCTGGTTATCGATAACAATCTTTTATAGAAAATGCTATAGAAACTCGATATCAAAATTTTTTTCTAGGAAACTGTTATCGATAACATTTTCAAACAAAATTTAGTTATAGATAACAAGCTTTTGTAAATGATACTACAGAAAATTCAATAACAAATTTTTTATAGGAAACTGTTATCGATAACAAGCTTTTATAAAAGATGCTATAGAAAACTCGATAACGAAATTTTTTATGGGAAAGAAACTCGGTTTATAAGAAACTCGGTAAAAAGTTATTTTTTATAGAAAGATTTGATAGAAGATTCTATAGAAAACTCGATAACAAGATTTTTTAATAGAAAACTGTTGTCGATAGCAACCATTTCTAAGGAAATCTAGTTATCGATAACAAGGTTTTATAGAAGATGTTATAGAAAACTCGGTAAAAAGCTTTTTTTTATAGAAAGATTTGGTAGAAGATTCTATAGAAAACTCGATAACAGAAATTTTAATAGAAAACTGTTGCCGATAGCAACCTTTCCTAAGGAAATCTTGTTATCGATAACAAGGTTTTATAGAAGATGTTATAGAAAACTCGGTAAAAAGCTTTTTTTATAGAAAGTCTTGATAGAAGATTCTATAGAAAACTCGATAACAAGATTTTTAATAGAAAACTGTTGCCGATAGTAACCTTTTCTAAGTGAATCTAGTTATCGGTAACAAGGTTTTATAGAAGATGTTATAGAAAACTCGGTAAAAAGCTTTTTTTTATAGAAAGATTTGATAGAAGATTCTATAGAAAATTCGATAACAAAAATTTTAATAGAAAACTGTTGCCGATAGCAACATTTTCTAAGGAAATCTAGTTATCGGTAACAAGGTTTTATAGAAGATGTTATAGAAAACTCGGTAAAAAGCTTTTTTTATAGAAAGACTTGATAGAAGATTCTATAGAAAACTCGATAACAAAATTTTTAATAGAAAACTGTTGCCGATAGCAACCTTTTCTAAGGAAATTTTGTTATCGATAAGAAGGTTTTATAGAAGATGTTATAGAAAACTCGGTAAAAAGCTTTTTTATAGAAAGACTTGATAGAAGATTCTATAGAAAACTCGATAACAAGATTTTTAATAGAAAACTGTTGTCGATAGCAACCTTTTCTAAGGAAATCTTGTTATCGATAACAAGGTTTTATAGAAGATGTTATAAGAAACTCGGTAAAAAGCTTTTTTTTGTAGAAAGATTTGATAGGAGATTCTATAGAAAACTCGATAACAAGATATTTTAATAGAAAACTGTTGTCGATAGCAACCTTTCCTAAGGAAATCTTGTTATCGATAAGAAGGTTTTATAGAAGATGTTATAGAAAACTCGGTAAAAAGCTTTTTTATAGAAAGACTTGATAGAAGATTCTGTAGAAAACTCGATAACAAGATTTTTAATAGAAAGCTGTTATCGATAACAACCTTTTTTTACCGAAATCTGGTTATCGTCGATTAGACTCTATAAAAGATGCTGTAAAAAACTCGATGACAAGACTTTATAGATGTTATGGAAAACTTGACAAATTTTTTTTATAAAAATCTGTAAAAATTATTTGTAAAGAAAGCTGGATCCGATAGCAAGATTTTATAGAAGATTCTATTGAAGAAAAAAATAAGTAATAATAAAAATTAATTTTTCACCTATTTGGCGTCTTTGAAAATCAAATGAGTAGCAAAATATATAATTTTGTGTGAATATTTTTGGAGGTTCCTGGCTATGTCTGCTCATAAATTTTGAGTCTTCTGATAGATTATCATCATTTTCGATACTACACTCTTAAAAATAACAACAAATGTCTTAGTAGAGTTGGAGACAGACGGATATCGTGAAGACAATACATTTTCTATTTCGTATAAAAAGAAACCGCAACATAAAAGTATTTTTCAAAATGGGAGATTTGTAGAAAGAAAATCATTATTTGATTTTGATAGACAGAACAAATATTTATGGCCTATCGAATAGTGGCTAAAACGGGGTTTAAATGATAAATTTTTGTATATTTGATAAGTCATGCTTGTGATCATACTTTCTTTATGACTAGAACACTGGGGCAAACCCAGCATTGTATAAATATGAAAATAAGGGTCCTACTTTTTTTTTTAAGCCTAGTTCCGCGAAGTGGCTTGTCTGCAGATTATAATTTTGGCTAGTTTCTTTCTTCTTTTTTTTTGCAGCGTGTGTCGCCTCTGGGAATCGAATCCACGACCCTCGCATGATAGGCGAGCACGCTACCTACTCACCTACCGGGGCGCTTGCCAAAACTTATCTGATACCCGTTTTACTGTATGGTTGTGAGCTATTTGCGAAAGTAAAAGGAAATTTAACGTTGCATTTAACAACATAATCGGATATGTGTATGGACTTAATAGGCGTTCTAGAGTATCTTTGTTTTCATCGCAGCTATATGGCTATTCTTTAGATAATCTTTTAATCGTCAGAGTTTTACTTTTTTTTATATAAAATAGTATATACCCACAAACCGTATCATCTGTACGATAAACTTTATATTTCAGATCAATTAGGTATTAAAGTTTGATATCGGAGTGGCATTTCTACATATTCGCAGTATCTCTCTGGAACTCTATACCCATAGCTCTCAACTTTTAAGTAACGCACGAATATTTAAAGAAAATATTTTTAAACTGTTTTTGGCATTTCAATTTAAAACATTAATTATTACTAGCAGATTCCAGCCCTCGAAATTCGAGTGCAAATTCTAGGAAATTTTATTTTTTCATTAAATAAAGACCCTAAAGGTATGCTAATCAATTATAGCCCATTCACAAATCAACACAAAAAACAAATTCATTTTAATTACAAACACATTAACAAATTTAATAAACACACACATAATTTGCGTTATTTTATGTATGTGTTAGTAGCAACTCTAAATGCAATTTACTCAAAATAGAGGAAAAAATTTAAAAACCTGTAAATCTGCAAATCGGCCAAAATGAAATACCTTTCAAATAATATATGTTGGGTCAAAATCGGGATAAAACGGTAGAAGAAAACATCGGTCAGAAGAAATCGCCTAGCCTATTAATATTAGAGAATTGATATTATAATACATTTGATTAAATTAAATTTCAAATATTTCAATTTTATTTTTTATTTTTTATCTTATATCTTGTATTTTATATAAAGAATATTTGTAATTAGTTATTAAGTTATTAATTTATTAAGGATTTTATAATTTTAAATATAATCAGTTCCATATTGCAAAATAAGACTTTTAGTCTTGTGTATAGAGCAATTCCAATAAATAAATAAAACAAAATATAAATGTAACATGTAAACCGTTCTCCAATTGGACCTTCTTTTAGCGGAAAATTTAAAAAAAAAAAAACTGAGTTTAATTTTGAATACAATCTCACGGCCCCCATTTCATATTATTTTCGTAATGTTTGATAAAAAATTTTAAACGTTTCGTTTCATTTCGATTATTTTTAATCTTTTCTTATTTCATATTCGTTCATTTAATCCAACATGACGTATGAGTGATATTAATCTGCTGATTATTTAACGTTTCACTAATTGGCTATAAAGCAAAGCATTTGCTTCTTCTTACTACAAATGTCATTACACTATCATTTGATAATATTTATTGTTTATTTCTGCTATAGTTTATAGATTAATAACTATGAGAACTTAATTGTTTTTATTGTTAGCTGTTTATTTTTTTTTTTATTTTATATATATATTTTTTACAAACCTTTTTAGCGGGGTTTTTTTCAAAGTTTTTTTTTGTGTTTGATTTAAACTTTTCAAACATAATCTAATATTTTTGTATTGTTCAATAAGTGTTTGTAAATATAAATGAATAAGTAAGTATTTGTAAATGTTTTAAAAAAGGTCGTCATTTTCACGGGTGGGTGTGATTTTAATATACAATATATATTTTTTCAAATTTATTTGAGAGATAAGAAGACATGCTGTTAGTTGAAAATTAATATATGGCGGAATAGTTTCAATATTTCTCTTTTGTGTTATTTAACTAGTTAGTTATAAGGCGCCCAAGTCGCCCGTTGAAAGTTGTTGAAAATACCTTTTTATTTAAGAGAAATTAATTTTTTAAAAGTGCTTTTATAAATAAGGTACTTTTTATACCCTCCACACCTCAGTGGCAGAGTGTATATATAGGTTTGTCATTCCGTTTGTAACGCATCGAAATAAATTCCTGAGACCCAAAAAAAATATATATTCCCTTGATCCTTACAGCAAGGGAAGTTGATTTACCGATGACCGTCTGTTCGTCTGTCTGTGGAAATCACGATCACGCCGTCAATATCTTAGCTAGACCGCTCGTTTTTATATAAAATCGTTTACTAACATCCCAAAGGAGTTGCTATTTAAAATAGTCAAAATCGGTCAAAGGGTTCACGAGCTATGAATGAAACTTTGAAAAAACTCTTGAAAAAATAAAATTTTTCAGCGTGTTTGTTGTTGTTTTTAAGATATGTTCTAATTCTTCGTATTGTTGAAGTCGTTACAGTTGTGTGTATATTAATACTGCACGTGCCACATTGGCCTCAGCAATTTTTACCACATATTTTTTATCATTAAAATTAAATATTAAAAATTAAAAATTAATAGATATAAAAAATGGAAAATGAAAAATGAAAAATGAAAATGGGAAATGGAAAATGAAAAATGGAAAATGGAAAATGGAAAATGGAAAATGGAAAATGGAAAATGAAAAATGAAAAATGAAAAATGAAAAATGGAAAATGAAAAATGAAAAATGAAAATTGAAAATTGAAAATTGAAAATTGAAAATTGAAAATTGAAAAATGAAAATTGAAAAATTAAAAATGAAAAATGGAAAATGGAAAATGGAAAATGAAAAATGGAAAATGGAAAATGGAAAATGAAAAATGAAAAATGAAAAATGGAATATGAAAAATGGAAAATGGAAAATGGAAAATGAAAAATGGAAAATGAGAAATGGAAAATGGAACATGAAAAATTAAAAATGAAAATTGAAAAATTAAATATGAAAAAATGAAAAATGGAAATTGAAAAATGGAAAATGGAAAATGGAAAATGAATAATGAAAAATGGAAAATGAGAAATGGAAAATGGAACATGAAAAACTAAAAATGAAAAATGAAAAATTAAATATGAAAAAATGAAAAATGGAAATTGAAAAATGGAAAATGGAAAATGAAAAATGAAAAATGAAAAATGGAAAATGAAAAATGGAAAATAGAAAATGGAAAGTGCAAAATGGAAAATGTAAAATGAAAAATGAAAAATGAAAAATGGAAAATGGAAAATGAAAAATGAAAAATGGAAAATGGAATATGGAATGAAAAACGAAAAATGGAAAATGAAAAATGAAAATTGAAAATTGAAAAATTAAAAATGAAAAATGAAAAATGAAAAATGAAAAATGAAAAATTGAAAATTGAAAATCGAAATTGGAAAATGGAAAATGCGAAATGAGAAATGAGAAATGAAAAATGAAAAATGAAAATGAGAAATGGCAAAAGTGGAACATGAAAAATGGAAAATGAAAAATGGAAAACAGAAAATGAAAAATTAAAAATGGAAAATGGAAAATGAAAAATGAATATTGAAAAATGAAAAATGGAAAATGAAAAATCGAAAATGGAAAATGGAAAATGAAAAATTAAAAATGGAAAATGGAAAATGAAAAAAGAAAAATGGAAATTGAAAATTGAAAATTGAAATTTGAAAAATTAAAAATGAAAAACTAAAATTGAAAAATTAAAAATTAAAAATGGACAATAAAAAATGAAAGATGAAAAATTGAAAATCGAAACTGGAAAATGGAAAATGCGAAATGAGAACTGGAAAATGAAAAATGAAAAATGGCAAATGAAAAGTGGAAAATGAAAAATTAAAAATGGAAAATGGAAAATGAAAAATGAAAAATGAAAAATGGAAAATGAAAAAAGAAAAATGGAAATTGAAAATTGAAATTTGAAAAATGAAAAATGAAAAACTAAAATTGAAAAATTAAAAATGAAAAATGGACAATAAAAAATGAAAGATGAAAAATTGAAAATCGAAACTGGAAAATGGAAAATGAAAAATGAAAAATAAAAAATGACAAATGGAAAATGAAAAAATGGAAAATGGAAAACGAAAAATTAAATCGAAATGAAAAATCAAAAATCAAAATTGAAAATTGAAAAATGGAAATTGAAAAATTAAAAATGAAATATGGAAAATGAAAAATGGAAAATGAAAAATGAAAAATTAAAAATTGAAAATCGAAAATGGAAAAGGGAAAATGAAAAATGAAAATGGAAAATGGAAAATGTGGAAAATGGAAAATTAAAAATTAAAAATGGAAAATGGAAAATGAGAAATGGAAAATGGAACATGAAAAATGAAAAATGAAAATTGAAAAATGGAAAATGAAAAATGCAAAATGGAAAATGAAAAATTAAAAATGAAAAATGACAAATGAAAAATGAAAAAATGGAAAATGGAATATGGAAAATATAAAACGAGAAATAAAAAAAGAATGGAAAATTAAAATTGAAAAATGGAAAATGGAAAATGGAAAACGAAAAATTAAAAATGGAAAATTGAAAATGAAAATTGGAAAATGATAAATGGAAAACGGAAAATGAAAAATGAAAAATTAAAAATGGAAAATGGAAAATGAAAAAAGAAAAATGGAAATTGAAAATTGAAATTTGAAAAATGAAAAATCGAAAATGGAAAATGGAAAATGAAAAATTAAAAATGGAAAATGGAAAATGAAAAAAGAAAAATGGAAATTGAAAATTGAAATTTGAAAAATGAAAAATGAAAAATTAAAATTGAAGAATAAAAATGAAAAATGGACAATGAAAAATGAAAGATGAAAAATTTAAAATCGAAACTGGAAAATGGAAAATGAAAAATGAAAATGAAAAATGGCGAATGAAAAGTGGAAAATGAAAAATTAAAAATGGAAAATGGAAAATGAAAATTGAGAAATTAAAAATGAAAAACGAAAGATGAATGAAAATTTAAAAGTGAAAAATGGAATATGATAAAAAAAAATGAAAATTGAAAATGAAAATGAAAAAGATGGAGGGTATCAAAGATTCGGCCCAGCCGAATTTAACACTCTTACTTGTTGAATAATAATTTAAAAAAATGCTGTTTTATTAAAAAAAAAAATTATTATTTAAGAAAAGATAAATATTTAAGAAAAGGTACTTTTTCAAGAAAAGGTACATTTTAAAAAAAATGACACTTTTCTAAGAAAATGTACGCTTTTAGAAAAGTTACTTTTTAAAAAAGGTAAAACAAAGTAAATTTTTAAAGTTTTCAACTTTTTTGTTGAAAGGTACTATCCAAGCAATGGTGATTTTTAAAGAAAAGTTACTTTTTTAAGAAAAGGTACTTTTTTAAGAAAATATAGATAGATGGTTAAGAAAGGGTACTCTTTTAAGAATATGTTTTTGTAAGAAGATCAACTTTTTTAGGAAAAAACACTTTTTAAAAAAAAAGCACTTCTTAAGAAAAGGTTATTTTTTTAAGAAAATGTACTTCTTTAAGAAAGGGTGTTTTTTAGATAAGCTACATTTTTCAGAAAAGGTATTTAAGAAAAAATAAATTTAAGAAAAGACAGCTTTTTAAGAAAAGGCACTTTAATGTGAAAGATTCTTTTTTAAAAGGAGGTATTTTTTTAAGAACAGATTTTTTTAAACAAGGGTATTTTTTTAAGAAAAGTAATTTTGTTTAAGAATAGGAACTTTTTTGGGATATGGTGCTTTTTCAAAAAAGGCACTACTTAAGTAAGGGTTCTTGGTTTAACAAATTAAATTTTAACATATTTAAGAATTTTAATTTACTTTTTAGAAAAGGTACTTTTTTAAGAAAAGGTTCTTTATTTAAGAAACTTTACTTGTTTAGAAAATATGTTTTTTAAGAAAATATACTTTTTAAGAAAATTAAGGATGAGGTACTTCTTTTTATAAAATGGTACTTTATACGGAAAAAAATGTAAGAAATTTCACTTTTTTAAATTCACTTATTTAAGAAAATATTTCTTTAATTTAACTTTTTAAGAAAATAATATTTAGCCATGTTCTTGAAACATTGTTATTTGAATAAGAATGAGTTTAAAATAATATGAAACTGAAATTTTAGGTTTTTTGAAAACACAAATTTTATATTTTCGAAGTATTGTTCGAAATCATTTTTTTATTGTCAAATAATATGCTATCTAGAAACCGAGGTGCCATATGGCAAAAAAAACCTTAAGTAATTTTTGCATGTTTTTCCTTAAGTTTATAAAAAAAATAAAAATAAAATATTTTTTTTAATATAACATTATACTTGTTCATTTAATTGTTTTTGTTCTTCAATTTCATTCAATTAAGAATGACTTCTTTTTTTGAAATAAGTTAGACATAAACCAAGAAAATTCGACATTCAAATAAATTGGATTTGACTGGCATCACTACTGTTTCGAACATAAACGAAGTTGTGACAGTCATTATCAAAAAAAAAAATATGTGATTTGATTAAATAGTATTTTAAATTTTTTATTATAGTTATGGAACAACATCATCTCTAGAAGTGCATTTTATCAACATTGACCAGTGATTACGAGTTTTTTTTTTTAAATCAGCGGAAAATATAGACGGTTTTCAAAATCGCTTTTTTTCATAAAACCAATGTCAAATTTTTTAAAATAAAGACAATGATCAATAAAATACATGTTAACGTTTAAATGTCAATTGTTTTTTTTTATCTCTTAAGTCCTGTTTAGTAGAATAACGGGCATTTGTTTTGCCTTCACAAAGCCTTTTCTGTGTGAATTTAAACCAGCAAAAATATTCTTATTGAAATCATAGAACAGCATAAATTTAAGAATTTCTTCATTTACTAGTTTTTTCTGTGATAGTGATTTCAAGTACAGGGGTGATTTTAAAAAGTTGTTTGGTTTTAAAAGGTAATTTTTAAGAAATGGTAATTTTAAATTTGTCAAACTCTACTGAAATTTTTTTTTTAAAGAAACCATGGTAATTTTTTAAAAAAGGTATTTAAGATAAACATATAAAAAGGAATTGCGTTCAACAAAATTTATTTTTTCAAGTAAAGGTACTTTTTTACTTAAAGTCACATTTGTAAGAAAGTGTACTTTTTAAAAAATATGCGTTTTTAAGAAAATGTACGTTTTTAAGAAAATATACTTTTTTAAGATGAGGTACTTTTTTAGAAAATGGTACTTTTATAAGAAAAGGTAGTTTTTTTAAGAAAATTCATATATTTTGAAAGGCATGTTTTTTTTTTCTTTAAATTTTTTCTTTAAGAAAATGTACTTTTAGCCAAAGGCATTCTTTTTTTTTAAATAATACTATTTTTAAGAGAGGGGAATTTTAAAACACGCATCAAACTTTTATGGAAATATACTTTTTTAAGAAAATGTACTTTTTGCGAACATTCACTTTTTAAGAACAGATACTTTTTTAGAAAATTTGGTATTTTTTTTAAACACGTATTGAAGAAAAATACATTTAGAAAGGAATTGCTTTGCAAAAAAGGTATTTTTTTAAGCAAAGTCACATCTTTAAGAAAGGAACTTTATAAGAAAAGGTGCTTTTGTAAGAAAACGCACTTTTGTAAGAAAGGGTACTTTAGTAAGAGAAGACACTTCTTAGGAAAAGTACTTTCTTAGAGAAAATGTACTTCTTTAAGAAATGTTACTTTTTTAAGAGAACGTACTTTTTCGAAAAGGTACGATACTAAGAGAGTGGTCCTTATTTGCGAAAAAGTACTTTTTTAAGAAAAGGTTATTTTTTAAAAATTTATTTGTTTAAGAAAATGAACTTTTGTAAGAAAATGTACTTTTGTAAGAAAAGGTACTTTTTAACAAAACATACTTTTGAAGTAAGTGTATTTTTTACTTCAATTTTATATAAAAATAATCTAACCCATAAAAACAAAATTTTTATTTAAACTCTTTCTTTCCTTACGCATATGAGTTTCAACTCTCTCCGTGCCTGTGCGTGACTTTGCGTGACTATTTTTAACTTAATCTTTGGTCACAAGTCCATGGACAAGGTTTCAGATCGATCGGATAAGGGGAAATGGTTTTTAGATCACTCCGTGACTGTACGTGACTATGCGTGACTGTGCGTGACTATGTCAAAGTTAATATTTTTTTACAGATAAGGAGAAATGGGTTTCAAATCACTCCAGGACTATGCGTAACTATGCGTGACTGTGCGTGACTATGTCAAAGTAAATATTTTATTACAGCAAGTCTATCGACCAAGTTTCAGATCGATCGGATAAGGGGAAATGGGTTTTAAATCACTCCGTGACTGTGCGTGACTATGCGTGACTGTGCGTGACTATATCAAAGTTAATATTTTTTTACAGCGAGTCTATTGACGAAGTTTCTGATCGATCGGATAAGGAGAAATGGGTTTTAAATCACTCCGGGACTGTGCGTGACTGTGCGTGACTATGTCAAAGTTAACATTTTTTTACAGCAAGTCTATTAACGAAGTTTCAGATCGATCGGATAAGGCGAAATGGGTTTCAAATCACTCCGGGAATATGCGTGACTATGCGTGACTATGCGTGACTGTGCGTGACTATGTCAAAGTTAATATTTTTTTACAGCAAGTCTATCGACCAAGTTTCAGATCGATCGGGTAAGGGGAAATGGGTTTTAAATCACTCCGTGACTGTGCGTGACTATGCGTGACTGAGCGTGACTATGTCAAAGTTAATATTTTTTTACAGCAAGTCTATTGACGAAGTTTCTGATCGATCGGATAAGGAGAAATGGGTTTTAAATCACTCCGGGACTATGCGTGACTGTGCGTGACTGTGTCAAAGTTAATATTTTTTTACAGCAAGTCTATCGACCAAGTTTCAGATTGATCGGATAAGGAGAAATGGGTTTTAAATCACTCCGTGACTACCGTGACTATGCGTGACTACGCGTGACTATGTCAAAGTTAATATTTTTTACAGCAAGTCTATCGACCAAGTTTCAGATCGATCGGATAAGGGGAAATGGGTTTTAAATCACTCCGTGACTGTGCGTGACTGTGCGTGACTATATCAAAGTTAATATTTTTTTACAGCAAGTCTATCGACCAAGTTTCAGATAGATCGGAAAAGGGGAAATGGGTTTTAAATCACTCCGTGACTGTGCGTGACTATCCGTGACTGTGCGTGACTATGTCAAAGTTAATATTTTTTTACAGCAAGTCTATTAACGAAGTTTCGGATCGATCGGATAAGGCCAAATGGGTTTCAAATCACTCCGGGACTATGCGTGACTATGCGTGACTATGCGTGACTGTGCGTGACTATGTCAAAGTTAATATTTTTTTACAGCAAGTCTAGCGACCAAGTTTCAGATCGATCGGATAAGGAGAAATAGGTTTTAAGTCACTCCGTGACTACGCGTGACTATGCGTGACTACGCGTGACTATGTCAAAGTTAATCTTTTTTCACAGCAAGTCTATCGACCAAGTTTCAGATCGATCGGATAAGGGGAAATGGGTTTTAAATGACTCCGTGACTGTACGTGACCATGCGTGAATGTGCGTGACTATGGCGAAGTTAATCTTTCTTTACAGCAAGTATATCGACCACTTTTCAGATTGATTGGATAAGGGGAAATCCGTTTTAAATCTCTCCGTGTCTGTGCGTGACTATGCGTGAATGTGCGTGACTATGGCGAAGTTAATCTTTCTTTACAGCAAGTATATCGACCACTTTTCAGATCGATTGAATAAGGGGAAATCCGTTTTAAATCTCTCCGTGACTGTGCGTGACCATGCGTGAATGTGCGTGACAAAGTCAAAGTTAATTTTTTTTCACGGCAAGTGTATGGTCCAAGTTTCAGATCGGTCGAATGAGGGAAATGATATTTAGATCACTCCGTGACTGTCGGTGACTAAGCGTGACTGAGAGTGACTACTCCAAAATCAATCTGTATTCACAACAAGACTATGGCCCAAGTTTCAGATCAATTGGATAAGGAATGGGGTTGCCCCACGGCAGACAGGCAGACAGACAGACAGATATACAGACAGAGAGTATGACTTAAAAGAAAGAGTTTAAGAAAATTTAATTTTAAGAAAAAGTTCATTCTTAAGAAAATGTACTTTTTTAAGTAAAGGTACCTTCTTTAGGAAAAGGTATTTTTTTTTAAAAAGATACTTTAAAAAATGAACTTTTTAAAAAATTTACTTTTTAAGAAAAGATGCGTTTTAAGAAAGGGTACTTTTAAGAAAGTACTTTGTTAACAAAATGTTCTTTTAATAATAAAACAGAAACAGCTAAAATTGCTAACACAACAGTTTTGGCTGAAAATTCTACAATTATTGAATTATGTACAATTTTACTTACACAGAATTTAAATTTTTTATGTTTCCTTAATTTTATTTTTTTTTTTAAATTGTTCATAAATACATTTTACTTTTTTTTCTCATCTAAGTTATTGTTTTCATTATTCATAGCGATTTGAATTTAAAAGGTATCTTCTGCCCTTTTTTTGTGTATGTTAGGAAAACAGTTAAAACAAATACAAAAAAAAAACAAAAAACTTTTACTAGGCTAGACCAAAAATTTCACAGAAACCTAATGAATATTAGCAAACAACCTCAACCTATACACTTAAAGAAAATAAATTTAAGTAAAATTAGTTTAATTGACATTTTTCGTAGTAAAAATTATTATGTTTTTAATTTAATTTTATTTAATAAAAAAAAATAATTTGAACATTTTACAAAGTTTTTATATAAATATTATAATAATTTTCATTTAAAATATTTCACTTAAATATTAAATACATTTCAAAGAGTTGAAGACATTGTTTTTTTTCTACTTAGTTAATTATATTTTCAACGTTATTTATATATACATATGTATAAAATATTTTTGAAATTTTTATCGAAAATAATAATAGTAACAGGATTGTTTCAGGAAACAAATGAAAATATTTTATAATATTTTTTATGTGTATGATCAAACAATTTATTGTATTAAAAAAGCAACCCAATAGAACCATCACTAATTATTTTAAATCACAGTATAAAATTAACTAAGTACATTGGTAAAAGTTGTCCAGTTCTAAGGCAAAAATAACCCAATTACATAAGTGCTTAACGAAAAAAGAAACAATTGTAATGATTATAGAGTTTAAACTCCGAATATACTCTTTTTCCCTCCTTTATTTTCTGAGTAAAAGATTCGACATATTTTAGAGTTTTTTATTTGTTATTATTTTTTAATTCATGTTTTTCGTGACTCTTTTTCAAAACCATTGGATTAAGATTCTATTAAAAATCTTTTACCAGTAATAATTTCGCTATTTAAGCATTTTTTCACCGTGTGCCAAAACTACTCTTTAATTCCTCAAATGAACAGCAAGTTCATACAATTCAATGGTTTGAAAAGTTATTGACTTTAGTCCAAACACAAAAACAAAAGATAATCACAATTTTTGAATAAAGACAATAAAAGTCTTAATTCCTATAAAGAGAAGCAAAAAACAAAAAAACACATTTAAAAACCTCAATTAGTTCAGAGGCAGTTAAAAACAGCAACGTGTGTAGGCTACATATCACATTTTGAAAGAAAATAGATATTGTTAAAAATTTAGTCACCGTTAACAAAAAAAAAAAAACAAAATAACAAATTTTAAATTCATATAAATTTTCTAGATGAGCATATTTAACTTTTCATAAAACGAGGATTAGATATATAAAGAATTTGTTAAAGAATCATATAATTTTTCGAATAATCTAAACACGGCATTACACAAATTACTGTTGGGGTTTGGTATGTGTTTGCCAATAGAGTTTAAGTAAAAAAAAAATAATAATGATAAAAAATAAAACGAAAAAGGGATTTCTTTCTGAAATGAAAAATGAAAAACAGAAAATATATCACAACTCATACGGAAATGGAATGAAAATAGCTAAAGCTGAATTACGAAGTAAGCCACAGGTGGGTTAACCACATGTTAAAAAAATAAAACAAATGCAAATATTTCTAATGTTTTTCTGAAAGCATTAAAGAAAAAACAAAAGAATTAATAATATGAAAATGTAAATAGAGTATATAAAAGTCTGAAATGAAAATATGTATTATATTAAATTCCTATTTATGTATTCAAATGGAGCTCATAAGTCCATAAATTGCAAAAAGAAAATTCTCTGAAAATTTTTGGGTTTTACACTAGAAAATTATTAACATTTATTTTTCACAAATAAATATTTAGAATACAAACTTCTTCCTGTCATTCTATATACTCAGCCCTTAACATAAAAAAATGGAGCTCATAAGTCCATAAGTTGCAAAAAGAAAATTCTCTACAAATTTTTGGGTTTTACACTAGAAAGTTATTAACATTTATTTTTTACAAATAAATATTTAGAATACAAACTTCTTCCTGTCATTCTATATACGGAGTTGATTGATTCTACCCAGCCAACCAGAAAATGTGATGACAACTTTTTGTCAACATATTGTCATCAAAAAGGTGTGTACATTTTGTCAATGAAATTTTCCCAACAAATTGTCACAATAATTTGTTGAAAAATGGTGATTGCTGTCCTAAACGACAGACATATCACAAAGCGGGAGTTCACAATATTTTGAGAAAAATATGTAATTCATTTTGCTGACAATTTTTGTTGACAATTTGTGGACATATATTTGTTGATGGTAACTTCATGTTGAGAAGTTTCATTGTTTATACATATTTTACAGTTAATTCTCGAGAATCTATTAATGGTTTTATTACTGTCTGCACAAAATACGATGCGTAATATTATTTGATAGAAAAGGTATAATTTAAATAATTTTATTTAAAATATATAAATTAATACGAGTTTTTTAATTTAAAATGGGTAAAAGGTTACGCAAGTGTAGTAGACTGTATAAATGTAAAGTTATTAAGAAATCCTTACAAAATTTTAATGTAATTGTAATTAGTGAACATTCAGTTGTAAATGTTCTTAGTATAAATAATGAGCATGATCCAGTATTGGACATAATGTACGAAAAATTATAAATAAACTTTTCACGGCAGATTTTCAAACCAAAATCAATTTTTCTGGTTAGAACAATAAAACTAAGCTGGATGAATCAGCTGTGCTTGCAGTTATATTGGGTAATATTTTGGTGTATAACATCCTGTTATGTTTTCCAGCCTCTTTTTCTATAATTTTTAGATGCCGCGAAAAGCAATAGGTTTAAGAACTTCGACGAGGAGGTGGCACTGAATACAGTCAAATTTTAATTCCAACATTAAAAATTGAAAATTTAAAATTAAAAATTAAATATTAAAAATTAAAAATTCAAAATTAAAAATTAATTAAAAATTAAAAATTAAAAATTAAAAATTAAAAAAAAAAAATTAAATATTAAAAATTAAAAATTAAAAATTAAAAATTAAAAATTAAAAATTAAAAATTAAAATTAAAAATTAAAAATTCAAAATTCAAATTTCAAAATTAAAAATTAAAAATTAAAAATTAAAAATTAAAAATTAAAAATTAAAAATTAAAAATTAAAAATTAAAAATTAAAAATTAAAAATTGAAAATTGAAAATTAAAAATTAAAAATTAAAAATTAAAAATTAAAAATTAAAAATTAAAAATTAAAAATTAAAAATTAAAAATTAAGAATTAAAAATTAAAAATTAAAAATTAAAAATTAAAAATTAAAAATTAAAAATTAAAAATTAAAAATTAAAAATTAAAAATTAAAAATTAAAAATTAAAAATTAAAAATTAAAAATTAAAAATTAAAAATTAAAAATTAAAAATTAAAAATTAAAAATTAAAAATTAAAAATTAAAAATTAAAAATTAAAAATTAAAAATTAAAAATTAAATAAAAATTAAAAATTAAAAATTAAAAATTAAAAATTAAAAATTAAAAATTAAAAATTAAAAATTAAAAATTAAAAATTAAAAATTAAAAATTAAAAATTAAAAATTAAAAATTAAAAATTAAAAATTAAAAATTAAAAATTAAAAATTAAA
The DNA here is from genome assembly GCA_963682025.1 of Cordilura impudica. NCBI lineage: Eukaryota > Metazoa > Arthropoda > Insecta > Diptera > Scathophagidae > Cordilura > Cordilura impudica. Next base: position 242,752,117 of record OY821520.1, on the reverse strand, counting down.
AATTAAAAATTAAAAATTAAAAATTAAAAATTAAAAATTAAAAATTAAAAATTAAAAATTAAAATTTAAAATTTAAAAATTAAAAATTAAAAAATAAAAATTAAAAATTAAAAATTAAAAATTAAAAATTAAAAATTAAAAATTAAAAATTAAAATTTAAAAATTAAAAATTAAAAATTAAAAATTAAAAATTAAAAATTAAAAATTAAAAATTAAAAATTAAAAATTAAAAATTAAAAATTAAAAATTAAAATTTAAAAATTAAAAATTAAAAATTAAAAAATAAAAATTAAAAATTAAAAATTAAAAATTAAAAATTAAAAATTAAAAATTAAAAATTAAAAATTAAAAATTAAAAATTAAAAATTAAAAATAAAAATTAAAAATTAAAAATTAAAAATTAAAAATTAAAAATTAAAAATTAAAAATTAAAAATTAAAAATTAAAAATTAAAAATTAAAAATTAAAAATTAAAAATTAAAAATTAAAAATTAAAAATTAAAAATTAAAAATTAAAAATTAAAAATTAAAAATTAAAAATTAAAAATTAAAAATTAAAAATTAAAAATTAAAAAGTAAAAAGTAAAAATTAAAAATTAAAAATTAGAAATTAAAAATTAAAAATTAAAAATTAAAAATTAAAAATTAAAAATTAAAAATTAAAAATTAAAAATTAAAAATTAAAAATTAAAAATTAAAAATTAAAAATTAAAAATTAAAAATTAAAAATTAAAAATTAAAAATTAAAAATTAAAAATTAAAAATTAAAAATTAAAAATTAAAAATTAAAAATTAAAAATTAAAAATTAAAAATTAAAAATTAAAAATTAAAAATTAAAAATTAAAAATTAAAAATTAAAAATTAAAAATTAAAAATTAAAAATTAAAAATTAAAAATTAAAAATTAAAAATTAAAAATTAAAAATTAAAAATTAAAAAATAAAAATTAAAAATTAAAAATTAAAAAATAAATATTAAAAATTAAAAATTAAAAATTAAAAATTAAAAATTAAAAATTAAAAATTAAAAATTAAAAATTAAAAATTAAAAATTAAAAATTAAAAATTAAAAATTAAAAATTAAAAATTAAAAATTAAAAATTAAAAATTAAAAATTAAAAATTAAAAATTAAAAATTAAAAATTAAAATTTAAAAATTAAAAATTAAAAATTAAAAAATAAAAATTAAAAATTAAAAATTAAAAATTAAAAATTAAAAATTAAAAATTAAAAATAAAAAATTAAAAATTAAAAATTAAAAATTAAAAATTAAAAATTAAAAATTAAAAATTAAAAATTAAAAATTAAAAATTAAAAATTAAAAATTAAAAATTAAAAATTAAAAATTAAAAATTAAAAATTAAAAATTAAAAATTAAAAATTAAAAATTAAAAATTAAAAATTAAAAATTAAAAATTAAAAATTAAAAATTAAAAATTAAAAATTAAAAATTAAAAATTAAAAATTAAAAATTAAAAATTAAAAATTAAAAATTAAAAATTAAAAATTAAAAATTAAAAATTAAAAAGTAAAAAGTAAAAATTAAAAATTAAAAATTAAAAATTAAAAATCAAAAATTAAAAATTAAAAATTAAAAATTAAAATTAAAAATTAAAAATTAAAAATTAAAAATTAAAAATTAAAAATTAAAAATTAAAAATTAAAAATTAAAAATTAAAAATTAAAAATTAAAAATTAAAAATTAAAAATTAAAAAATAAAAATTAAAAATTAAAAATTAAAAATTAAATATTAAAAATTAAAAATTAAAAATTAAAAATTAAAAATTAAAAATTAAAAATTAAAAATTAAAAATTAAAAATTAAAAATTAAAAATTAAAAATTAAAAATTAAAAATTAAAAATTAAAAATTAAAAATTAAAAATTAAAAATTAAAAATTAAAAATTAAAAATTAAAAATTAAAAATTAAAAATTAAAAATTAAAAATTAAAAATTAAAAATTAAAAATTAAAAATTAAAAATTAAAAATTAAAAATTAAAAATTAAAAATTAAAAATTAAAAGTTAAAAATTAAAAATTAAAGGGCAAAAAATCTTTTAGTACAGAATTGAAATAAGGTTTTTATTTTTTTTTTAATATATAAGTCCATAATCAATAATAAAAGAAATTGCGTTTAAAAAAAATTGTTTTAATTTAGATTTGGAGGAGGTGGCACTGAATGCAGTCAAATTTTATTTCCAAATTTAAAAATTAAAAATTAAAAATTAAAAATTAAAAATTAAAAATTAAAAATTAAAAATTAAAAATTAAAAATTAAAAATTAAAAATACAAAATTAAAAATTAAAAATTAAAAATTAAAATTAAAAATTAAAAATTAAAAATTAAAAATTAAAAATTAAAAATTAAAAATTAAAAATTAAAAATTAAAAATTAAAAATTAAAAATTAACAATTAAAAATTAAAAATTAAAAATTAAAAATTAAAAATTAAAAATTAAAAATTAAAAATTAAAAATTAAAAATTAAAAATTAAAAATTAAAAATTAAAAATTAAAAATTAAAAATTAAAAATTAAAAATTAAAAATTAAAAATTAAAAATTAAAAATTAAAAATTAAAAATTAAAAATTAAAAATTAAAAATTAAAAATTAAAAATTAAAAATTAAAAATTAAAAATTAAAAATTAAAAATTAAAAATTAAAAATTAAAAATTAAAAATTAAAAATTAAAAATTAAAAATTAAAAATTAAAAATTAAAAATTAAAAATTAAAAATTAAAAATTAAAAATTAAAAATTAAAAATTACAAATTAAAAATTAAAAATTAAAAATAAAAAATTAAAAATTAAAAATTAAAAATTAAAAATTAAAAATTAAAAATTAAAAATTAAAAATTAAAAATTACAAATTAAAAATTAAAAATTAAAAATTAAAAATTAAAAATTAAAAATTAAAAATTAAAAATTAAAAATTAAAAATTAAAAATTAAAAATTAAAAATTAAAAATTAAAAATTAAAAATTAAAAATTAAAAATTAAAAATTAAAAATTAAAAATTAAAATTTAAAAATTAAAAATTAAAGGGCAAAAAATCTTTTAGTACAGAATTGAAATAAAGTTTTTATTTTTTTTTTAATATATAAGTCCATAATCAATAATAAAAGAAATTGCCTTTCAAAAAAATTGTTTTAATTTAGATTTGGATAATTGTTGCATAAATTTACTGAAAAATTTGTTGACAGAATGTTGACAAATTTGTTGACAAAACGTTGACATATTTGTAGACAAAACGTTGACATATTTGTTGACAAAATGTTGACAAATTTGTTGACAATATGTTGACAAATTTGTTGACAAAATGTTGACAAATTTGTTGACAAAATGTTAACAAATTTGTCGACAAAATGTTGACAAAATCGTCGACAAAATGTATATAAAAATGTAGACAAAACGTGTCAACCCTGCCGACCTTTTTTCAACAAAAATTGTCACAAATAAATGTCGACCATCCACATCTTTTTGTCAACATTTTGTGACTGTTTGGCTGGCCGGGTATATACGGAGTTGATTGAACTCGTTTTGTTGTGCCATTCGTAATTATAAACATGAAGTTAGCTGCAGCTTATTATTTGACATTTCCTTTTATTCTATGCTCTTCTTCGCTGTGAAAAGTTATTATTATTTAATTTATTTTATTATTTTTTTATTATTTCATTTTTTCTTTTACTTCCATTTTTTCACACAAATAGATTTTTCACTTTGAACCAATAATAAATTCTTTTTACACAAACTAAATAAAATGAACTGGCAAAAATATAAGATTTTGAAAGCAAACGAAAACGAAAAGTTGCGGCAATAAATTTTTCTGTGTGCACATTAAGGTAACTTTAAATTGCGTTGTGTGAACCGTTACTTAATATATGGCCATGGCGGTGAACACAATGGGGAGCCCATAAAAGTAGCCTCAGAATATACCTATTTAGGAGTTACTCTTACACCAAAATGTCATTCAGCAAACACCTAGAGAAAAGAAAAGCATCGGCTAAAAGCATGGTCCCAAATAACTGGAAGCATAATTAATTTTCAAAATTAATTTCATTTTCTTCTTCCATTTTGTTTCACGCTAGTGTGGCACCACTACTAATATTATTATTATTAATTCTTGAAATAATAAAATACTAGAGGACCCCTGCTGCTCCGCAGCATTATATTATATTATATTAATTTTTTTAATATAATACCAAAATTTGCCAAGAGAAGTTAATGTACAGTAATGCCAAAATTTGTCAAGAGAAGTTAACGTACAGTAAAAGTAAAGTTGATTGTCCATGCATAACTTTCCTTAAACCCAACGAATTTGCCAAGAGAAGTTAACGTACAGTAATGCCAAAATATGCCAAGATAAGTTAACGTACAGTAAAAGTAAAGTTGATTCTCCACGCATAACTTTCCTCAAACCCAACGAATTTAAGCAGTTAATAGCTCAAAAGAAGGATCTTGATACACTGAGAGTTCTTAGACCTATGTCAACAGCCTACGTTAATTAGAACTCTAGGTATAGAGGTTTGAGAGAAGAAAATTATTGAAAAAAATCTTGAATGCAAAGTTTATTCATAAATTCTTTTAATATATATGATTAATATATAAGATGTATCCAGAATGATAATGATTATGTATTACTATAATACTAACACTACTACATATTATCAAAATATGTAGTAAAATTCGCGCAATTTTATATACATATTTCTACAAATTTCTTATCTCAACGCTCGAAAAAACCTCGCGTTTCACAGAGATTGGCTAGGAAACATCACTTTTTACATCACTTTTACTAGAAACCAAGAAATGATTGACCGAAACTAACACATAGGGTTGCCAGATGTTTGCAGCATGATGTTGCCAGCATGATGCTATGCTCCTAGCTATGTTAGAGAAACACGAAGTTTGTTCGAGCGTTGAGATAAGAAATTGTGAGAAAAGAGTTGTGTTCGTAATTACAAATTCAACAACATTTAGAGGTTTTGGTCTTAACTATGGTGGTGAATAAGAGAATACGTTCAAAATGTAAAAAAAATTTGAAACAATTTTTGTACTCACTTGCAGTTTTTTTTATTAAAAAACATATGATTGTCATTGTTGATGTTGTAGAGTTGTTTGTTTTTTAAATAAAACTCAGAGTTACGTACCACTTTGGAAGATGTTTCGAGTGAAAAGTCAGCAAAGTTGTTTAAATGCCTGTATTAAGTTAAGCCCTTAGGACTGTTCTTTCTTTGGCTGTTCTTTCTTTCTTGGCTTTGTAGAGTTGTTTTAAGTTTCTTCTTCTTCTTTGTCTCTTGGAGACTTGCACGCGGCGACCCCCCAAATTTCAGTGACTCTTAGAGCTGCAAGAGTACACCTATGTTATCTCTTTCTTGCATATGTTGAAGAGCGATGAAAAAATCATTTGCTTTTTCACAAAAAAAAAAAAAGTTGCGCAATTATTGCAGACGCATAAAAACATAAAAATCACTTTTCCATGGATGAATAAAAACTAACTTTGGCAACCTTTCAAATTATAATTCACCTCACTTAGCAAAGCTACAAACGAAAATAACAAGTAAAAGCTTTTAGTTAACCGAAAAGTTTAATAAAATGTTAAGTAATCTAACAGCTCTGTTAAGCTGTTACAGTGCTCCTATGTAGTAAAGAAAAAACCTGCTTTCACAATCGGATATATCCGATAAGAAAATTCGGTTATGAAAATAATAAATTCCACAATATATCAAATTATTTAAAAGAACGATAAAATGTTATTGCTGTTTATAAGGAAATGTTACAGAAATTTATATTCTGTTATGTCATAGCCATCCGAATTTAATTTTCAGGTTTGACGATACATTTTCAAACAATTTGTTTATAACATGGGAAGATAAATAAATATCAAATAGTGCAATAAATAAAATAAAATATAATTAAATAAAATAAAATTAAATTGAATAATATAAAATAAATTAAGAAAATTAATATATAACTGAAAATAAATTAAAAAAATAAAACAAATAAATATAAATATAATAAATGAAGTAAATAAAATATATAAAATATTATAAAAAACAAATTAATATAATAAAGTAAATAAAACAAATAAGATTAATAAAATAAACAAAACAAATATAATATATGATATAAAAAATAAATACAATACAATACAATAACATAAAATGAATAATATAAATATAAAATAAAATAAATAAAATACAATAAAACAAATTGAATAATATAATTAAAACAAGTAAGAAAATTTTAGTCGGTCTAGACCGACTATACGATACCCTATACCATGCGTTTAGAGACCCTATCTTTCAGGCCCAACCAACATAAAAAAATAACATAAACTAATGTTGTGGGCACTTCATAATTGTTGTAATACAAAAAATTAGTACTTTGTGAACAGTTTTTAAGTCACTGTATATAAGTCTTCTAAATTAAAAAAACTATTTTGTCTTATTTCAAAATTTTTCTCTTTCTGCAGCAAATCCATAATGATTTAAAATTCGACGACACTTTCGATATTGACCAGTTTGATGATGTTGCTTCTGCAAAATTACGTAGTTCGCACGATCTCGATGAACGGGCATTTATTGAAGATGAATTACAGCCAGTCGATGAAAATGACAGTGAAACGACTCACAATGATGGCAGTTGGTTAATGCAAAGCGTTAAACGGGTGCGTCGTGAATTGGGACGTCTGTTTGGTAGTGAGGAAAAGTCTGCCTTAGCAAAGCACAGTAAATCAGGCAAATCGCTTAAGCGTCACCATACAAAACATGTAAAAAATCTGGATGGTAAAAAAACGCAAACGCGCTCAGCCGGTTGGTCAGTTACTAAAAAAAATGTCAAGGGTAGCAACAAGCGCAAAGTGAATAAACGTCAGTCATACGATAATGGTATTGAAGGCTCTGGTGGTGATATTGAAGACATCTCCGAAGATGATATTGATACCTGTAAGTGGCTTAATCTGCTTTTTTTTTTAAATTTATGTATATTTTAATTTATCATATTTTCCTACATTAAAGGGCAAACTCTTTTCACAATTAACGAACCTTGGAATGATGAGTATCTTGTTAGAACTTCGACAGCTTTCAAAGAATTGCATAAACAACTCGAAACAACATTCAATGATTTTGCTGGTGAGGTTTTTGGTGATGAAGATTCTTTTTTAAATGTTCATCTTTTGCGTATTGAGTAAGTATAATTCTTCAAGATATTGAAAATATTTAAGTTTTGATTTTAAATTATTGCCAGTCGGTGCAATGTTATTCATTTCCGAGGGCTTTAAATATAATATTTAATATCCTAAAGGTAAATAGAAGTAATGTGCTTTTTTCATTTTTAGATAGTGAATTAAAAAAATAATTTCTTTTAAAAATCTTGCCAAAATATCAGCTGAAAAACTTTCAGTTTTTATTAGAAAATATACTGACAGCAATCCTGAAATACAGCACCTTTTTCATTTGAAAAACAAATAAAAATTAATTTCATGTTGTTCTAACGAATTTTGGTACTATCAGAAAAGCTAAAAGCTTTTTCACCGGGGAGCTTTTGACTTTGAGATTTTAATATCTTTTTTTTTAAATTTTAATAAGTTCAGCAATTGTTAGAACTTTACGAAGCAATCTTAATGTTTAATAAACCACAAAACTTTTCCACCAGACTGGTTTTGATTGAATTTTTAATGTTTTTTTTTTACATTTGATTAAATCAAGTAAAATTTAAAAAAAAAACCCCAAAAGCTTTTCCTATTTTGCTTTTAAAAATTTTTTTTATATTTTTTAATGAAATAAAGTCATATCTTAATAAGTTAACCATATTTTAGAAGCTTGTTTTAAGTTTTAAAAATCTTAAAAGCTTTTCGACAGCGTTATGTCTTTGATTGAGATTTTAGCATTTTAATTTAAATCAGGCACAATTTCTAAAAGTGCACCATATGTTAGAATATTTTTAAACAAAGAACTTTTCGTTTTAATAATTTTTTTGACTAAACTTCCACCTACAAAAAGCTTTCGGTTGTAAAAAATCTTTTGTTATAATTATAATTTTAAATATAGTAATAAATTGTTTAAAAATCCACCTTATTAGGCAAACTGTTGATATTTACAAAATCCATGTCATAGTTCAAGTGGCAATACCTGAAAAATGGAATACGTATGGCTTAAAACTGCAGAACCAATTGGTGTCATTCAAACGTTTTGGAGATTTCGGCGCTGATGCCGATGATAGTTTCTTTTTCAAACGTGTTAGAGGTAAGTAAACATATTTAAAAAAAAAACAAATAACCACAAAATTCAATTTAAGGAAATAATAAGAAATTTCTCAAAATTAGAAAAATTCTTTCGAGAAAATAGTTCTGGGTAAAGCAATATAAATAGTATATGTAATGTAGATTAGAAAAACTGTTATAAAAAAATGTCTATACCATAATTAGTTTTTTCTTAAAATAGATTTTTAAAAATATTTGCCAAAGAAGAACTTAGCTCATACATAAATCTTTTAACTAACAATATTTCCTAAACAATTACATTAAAAACAAAAAAATACCCACAAACATATTTGACCAATAAACAAGATTCAAAACTAAGCATTTTTGAATTGTCAATTCAGATAAATTATTTTAATATTTTTTCACCGGTCTGTTTTTTCGGTGAAATTGTTTGTTGGGTATTTACACTACACATTATAACATTTGTATTTCAAAATAAAACCAACTTCATCCCATAGACATTGAAGATCATGAAAGTGTCGACATAACAACTGATTTCAGTCACAATGGTGAAGGTACTGACAGCGACAACAATTCTCATGGTAATGGTGACCAATCACATATTTATAATGCCGATAATATTCCCTTCGGAGAATGTGATGTCCAAGGCTATTTCCGCTGTCGCAATGGTCAAGTCATCGAATGCGCCTTCCGTTGTGACCAGAAGGGCGATTGTGAAGATGATACCGATGAAGACGAGGCCATGTGCTATAAATACATCATTGAGCATGAAGATGATAATGAGGGCGATGAGGTAGATGATGCTGACGCCAATTATGGTGAACCAACTGATGAAGCGCCATCAGCTGAAAAAGCAGAAGAAGATGAAAACTATAACTTTGATAGAGAAAGAGCGGAAAGAGAAAGATTGGAAAGGGAACGTGAATTGGAAATCGAACGGCAGTTGCAAGAAGAGCGGATGGAAAGAGAACGTGCTGAGCAAGAAAGAGAACGTGCAGAGCAAGAAAGAGAACGTGCAGAGCAAGAAAGAGTACGTGCAGAAGAAGCAGAACGAAAACGCGCCGAACAAGAAAGAGATCACGCAGAAGAAGAACGAAAGCGTGCAGAACAAGAGGAAAGAGCACGTTCACATAATACAGACACAGAGCCCACGCTCCATGACTGCAATCTTAATCCTTATGGTGATTTCTTATGTCATAATGGTGAACTTATTCCTTGCTATTTACGTTGCGATAATCAGCCTCATTGTACTGATTACTCGGACGAATCTGTCGATGAATGTTCTGGTTCAGGTATATACAATAACAACAACAACATCACACTAACGCTAGTACAATTTAAGCACTAAAAAACTGCATTTAAATGCTGCTAACTCTAAAGTAAAAAAACAATAGAACTGCTTTTATTTTATAAGAATTTTGAGGCAATGTAACTAACCAACAGCACAGCCATTTATATGTCTTGGCTCAAGGGCTTATATAAATTTAGCTTAGATATCAATAAGGGTGGAGATTAAGCTAAATAATAATAATCATTATTGCGCTAACATACTTAATACTAATTACTAAAAAATGGGTTACTAACTAAATAATAAATGACGTTAAACAATTAACAAAAAACATAACAATCACAGCAAAATATTCACCTTAATATTTCAAAACTTAAATTTAATCTATGAAATCACATAATGGAAATTTCGTTTGTAACAATCACTTCTTCAAGCCACAATCCTTATAAATCCATATATCAAGTAGATACTATTCATATTAGGCTAAAAATTTTCTGGCACATTCTCTTCATAAAAAAATTATTATTTACCTCGGACTTAAACCTTACAAATAAACAATTCTGTTCACTTAAAATTTATCTAGACTGACTGTTTGTTATTTTCAATATACTGAGTCTTGGCTAAATCTAAAAAAAAAAACTAAAGGAAGTAAACAGAGTCCCTGACTCTTTCAAAAGGTTGCCTAGGCTTAATTATTTTATTAATGATCATTATGAGTAAGAGAACGGGTTGCTTTAAATTTGTGTGCAGCTGCGCTAAACCAAAAACTCACCCGCAAATATTTCATAAAATTTCCAAAAGTTTCATTAAAATTCAAGCATTTATTTAAAGCTTACAGATTTCAATTTCATATAAATCAATTCTAAAGTTTAATGAAACTAAGTCACATTTCGATTCGTAGCTAGCTTCAATTAAAAAAAACTAAAAGCTTATCCACCAAAGACTTTTAATTTTTGAGAATTTAGTATTTCGTTTTTCGATATTTTAACGAATCCAATTCAAATTTTTTTAATTTGCCAACTTTCAAGCTTTTCAAAAATCTAAAAGCTTTTTCACTAGAGAGCTTTTGACTTTGCTTTATATTTTAATAATTTTATTTTTTTACTTAAACGAAACTAATTAAAATTTAAAAAAAAAAGTTCAATAAAGCTTAAAACTTCTTAAGGAAATTGTTTTTCAAACATTGAGCTATTGACTTTGGTTGAAATATTAAGAAATTTTCCTTTATCTTTTTATAATTAAGTTCACCTAATCTTAGAATTTTTTAAGGTAACTTAGCATAAATCTAATAGTGAGCTTTCAACAGTGATTGCGAAATTAATAATTTGTTTCTATCTTTCAATGAATTGAAGTAATATTTTTATAAATTCACCGAGTTTGAGAACTTTCTAAAGCAAGCTTAGAATATGAACAAATATAAAAGCTTTTCCTTAGTGACGATATAAATTTTAATTAATAAGTTCGACGTTGCCTAGAACTTTTTAAAGCAAACTTAAAGTTAAAAAAACCTGAAAGCCCTACTAGCAGTCAGCTTTAGACTTTGGTTGAAATTTAATAATTTTTTCTCCAAATTGTTATGAAATCTAGACAAATTTTAATAATTTCACTAAATTTTAGAATTTTTTTAAGTAATTGTGAGTAAACCTAAATTCTTTTCCACCAAAGAGCTTTAAATTTTGATTGAAGCCCTGAACACATAATGACGAGTAGCGAATGCGAGAAAAAACGAGAATGAGGCAGTATGATTTTTTTTATATATGGAAGCGAGATCGATAGTAAAGTTTTTGTGTGGCGTTGCCAACTTAGGTTGCAAAAAAAACTCGCAAGGGAAATATAATTGATTCTATTTTCTGTGCGAGAAAAATCAGATGACAGGAGAGTCAGCTGATAGGCAATAAACGCGAGGCCTACTACAGTAATTACTTTATTTAACCCGTTAATAATTTCGACTTTATTCATTTTGTTTTATTTATTGTTTGTTATATGAACAGCTTTGTATACAATTGACAATTGAATTGTGTTTGACAGTAGAACAATCAGCTGCTCGAAAGCATTTTGATGATTTTGTAAAAGCACAAATTCTCGCATGCAAAAAGCTTAGTTTTTACTAGCACTCGCAACTCGCCTTATGTGTTTAGGGCTTGAACTCATAATATTTTTTTCTATAATTTAATGAAATCATGCCACATTTTCATAAGTTCACCAAATTCTAAAATTTTTAAAACCAAACTAAAGTTTTCAAAAACATAAAAGCTTTCTACCAAAAAGCTTTTAACTTGGATTCTGATTTAATGTACTTTATATCTTAATGAAATTAAGTCAATTTTTTATAAGTTCACTAAAACTTAGAACTTTTTAAGGCAGGATTCAAGTTATAAAAAACTAGAGGCTTTTCCGCTAAAGAGCTTTTGACTTTGACTTTGGTTTCTGTATTTTGTTTTTCTATATTTAACCGATATCAATTAAAATTTTTAAGTTTTCAAATCTTGGGACTTTTGAAGAAAGCTTAAAGTTTTAATAAACTTAAAAGCTTCTCTACCAGCGAAATCTAGATTTTTATTTTGATTTTAATATGTTTTCTCTATATTTGATTTAAATCAATCTTTTTTTTTTATAAAGTTCACCAAATCTTGGGGCTTTTTGAAGAAAGCTTCACAATTTGATAAACCTAAAAGCTCTTCTTGCAGCGAACTTTTGATTTGAATTGAAATTTTAATATATTATATCCACATTTTATTTAAAGCAAGTCCTATTTTAAAAAATTCACCAAAATATAAAACTTTTTGGAAAAGTTCGCTTCTCCAATAGCGAAATTTAAATTTTATTTGAGATTTGTGGTGAAAGACTATTTACAATTTAAAGTTTTTAAATTCAGAAAGCTTTTGACATTAACAACCATTCATTTATAAAAAACTTTAAAAAATTGCAATTGAAAATGTTAGAAATTATCTTAATAAAGTTAGAAAAAAAATTATCTTTTGGTGTGTATTGAAAATCTAGTACTTAGCTTCTCTTTAGTCAAACAGGGACCCACTACTATGCTGTCTTCGCTAAAATTCTAAACTAAAGCCTAAACAACTTCTATAACTATTAATGCAAAATTTGCAATTACATCAAAAACTCAAATATATTTACAGAAAAATGTCTGAGATAAAATAATATACTGAAGTTATCGTGAAAATAAATCTAGTAAGATAAATTAATAAATTATTTAAAAACAATTTCTACTCAAAAGAAATATGATTATTTCCTTTTCTAGACAAAACCCCAAAATCACTATGATCTCAGTATGTGCTAAAGGCTACAATATGAATCTTTTTTTTTATTATTTTTTTTATAAAGTGTCTCCGATAAATTCACATTATCAAAATACTTTACTGAAACCAGAACATATAAAATCGATATAAACACGGAAAGGATTCAAATGCAATCTTGATTAATAACATCGAGATTTTTTATATCCAAATTTTCACTCACTAAGTGAATTTGCAGTGGACCGAACACCGCCACATAGAGAAAATATTCCTGTCGTACACGAAATATCGCCAGATATACACAACACATCCATAAATAACTTTGGAATTCATTTAAAATTTATCGTTTTTAACGCTATTTCACAAAATTATCGATTGACTCTATATTATAGCATGACTCTGTATAGCATGAAAACAGCTCCGAAATATTGAAAATTTGGGAAATTTTACTAACCCACGGAAATTTTTGGTGTTCTACTTATAATTATTTAGATTTAAGATATGAAGTAGTTAAGGTTTATGATCATGTGTTTAGATATAGGAAAAAGGTTAATTGATAAAATTTTTAAAATTTATCAAAATTAAAAGCAATGAACTCAATGAGAATTAGAAGGAAGAATTAAATAAAGTTATAGCTTGGAGTAAATATATAAGAATCTTAAAAGTTTTTAGTTATAATTCGAAGGAATTTGTCTTTTTTACAGCGAAGTTACTGATAATTACTTTTCCCATTAGACAGACTTTATAGGAGGTCAAAATTTTGTGAAATATATTTAAAGCAAAAATTAAATCAATGTACGGTTATTCTCTATTTATTAATAGATATTTTGGAAAATAAGTTCATTAAATAAGTTCTTTGATGTAATTATGAAAAATATTTAATGAGTTTTATTGTAAATTTGTAGATTCAGATAAATTTTAAATTAAAAAAATTCTATTGATGGATCATTTTGTTTAAAATATGCTAAAACGTGCTATTAAAGCAAAATATTCAGAAATATGCAATTTAATATCGATGGCATTTCATTCTGAATTTATTGATTTGAATGGATATTTATTTTAAAAATTCATTAAATAAGTACTTTATTGCTAAAAAGCAAAAAATACAATTTGAAACCAAATATGCAAAAATACAAAACTTTAAATCGATGTCATTTTGTTGTATATTTATGAAAAAATTCTTTATTTGAACAGTTTAATGAAAATGTATAAAAATTACATTTTAAAGCCAAATATGCAAAAATTTGCAACATTAATTAGTAGCCATTTGATTCTAAATTTATTTCTTAGAATAGATTTTTATAAAAATATTTTTTTTTTTATGAAGATTTTGACAAAAATATGCTAATATATGCAATATAAAGCAAAATATTCACAAATATGCAACTTAGTAAAGTTGACATTTTATTGCAAATAAATAAAAGCCATTTGATTTTAAATTTATTGATTTGCATAGTTTATTGCCGAAAAAAGTTTTATTAATGAAGCTTTTTGTTAAAAATACGCAAAAATATGCAAATGGAAAAATTTGAAAAAGGTTCCATAAAAAACCATTTTGAGGAAAATATGGTTTCATAGCAAAATATGCAAATATGTGCAACATTAAATTTAGCCGTTTCATTGTTTATTTATTGATTCTAATAAATATTGATGATAAAATTCATTAAGTGAAAAAAAAGCATACAAAGAGAGACATGCAAAAATATGCAACTTAAATCGTTGACATTTTATTGTAAATATTTTGATTCGGATATTTAGATATTATGAAACACAAGTTCATTTAAATAAGGCTTTCTATGAAAGTGTGCAGAAACATGCATTGACAACAAAATATGAAATAGGAATGAAGGGTTTTCTCTAAGAGCTGTGGTACGAAAAAAGCTTATTCCGAACCAAGGGCGGACTTACTCGGAAAAGGGTTCACAGAATCTGCAGGGTTTTCTATATAGAAAAGTGATTAGAATCTTTAGAAAATCTAGTTTAAAATTCTCATTCAGTTCAAAGCTTTTGCAATATGTATCGTAAAAATAAATTTTCAAAATTTTATATTGAATATATTTTTTTTTTTTTTTGAAATGTTTATTGCTTTATTGTTTTTGTGTATTAATACCTTTTTATACTTTATTTTAGACTACTTTTATGTGTAATTTTCTAAAGTGTGCGCTACTCATCTTTATGCCTTTATGTTTTCTTAATCTTGTTGACCTTTTAAATATTTGTTTCAGGCAAAATATATTTAAAATTCTCCCAACCCCACCCCCCCTTTTTTAATCTAATCCCAACTTGTGTCTGTGTTACATGTTTTTGGGCTGCAAAAAATAATCTACAGCTTTGCTTTTTCTTGAATAAAGTTAAAATTAAATAACTGAAGTTAAAAAAAACTGTCAAAATTTTTTAAATTAAATAAAACTTTCTTTAGACATCAACGCTCCTACCGAGTCTACGCCTAGTGAACACGATGCCGGCGTAAATGAATCTCATGGTGTTACTTTGGATGAAAGTTCTGGCGACTACGCACCAGTTACTGAAACCAGCCCCGTTTATACTACCTATGAAGTCGGTTGTCGCGGTGATGCTTCATTTACCTGCTCCGAAAGTGGTGTTACCATATGTGATGAACAACGTTGTGATGGTATCGACCAATGTCCTGATGGGGAAGATGAAATTGATTGTTTTACTGACAGCGATAATGATGGCGGTGATAAGGGATCCGAAGATGGAGAATATGAAACTGGTATTATGCTCAAACATAATTATATGTGTGTTTGGAACTTATTTTTTAAGTTCCAGTCATTTTTCCATTTGTCTCTCTGTGTGTTCTCAAAATTGTCTGTTTTGTCTTTAATAACTAAAAATACTCATATTGTGATTGTCTATCATTTTCTGATCTTTTCGATAAAAAGAATTCAAATTAAATGATCAGCTCGTAACTCAGTATCATGTTCCCGAGAAAACTTTTATAGAGTCTTAAACGTCTTTTTGCAATTCTTTGAGAGATAATTATTTGCTCCTTCCTTTATCTAATGTTCCTATTCATTGTAGATTAGAAGATTAAGGTATTGGTTGATAATTTAGCTAATATATGAATTATAAGTAACCGATAAAAAGTTTAAGGTAGCCGGTTACTTGTGTTTATAGCAGAAATACTTATTTATGTTATCAGTTATAACTGGTTATTCGGCCTCAAATATTTAATACGGTTTTTGATATTTATTTTATTTTCTTTTCATAATGGCATTGCAAAATATATACTTATTTATTTTTTTTATGTATATAACCAATTATTTTTTTAAGTAACCGTTCTCATTTCTTTTCATAATCTAATAAAATAGATTAAAATATTTTATTTAACTCAATGAAATTTAGATTCTTACACAGTAATGTGTACAAATTTTTAGAGTAACCGAATAATTTTATAAGTAACCAGCTGCATTTCTTCGAATAAACTATTCAAAAGGACGTTATGTTATATGGATACGGAAGTTATGGATATGTTATTTAATTTAATAAGAATTTACGAATTTAATGCGATTTACGAATTTTTTTTTTTTTTTTTTACCCAATTACAATTTTAAGTAACCGTTTGTACTACTTTGCAATATCTATTACAAAAAATAACATATTAAGTTTATTTTTAAGATTTATATTTAAGTAATCGTTTTACTTTCTTTAATTAAACTTTACAAAAGGACACAATACGTTATTTTACTTAATAAATTTGGACTAAATTTTTTTTTTTGTTGAATTTTAGAAGTAACCGATTAAAATTTTAAATAACCGTTTCATTTCTTTGCATAATCTATTGCAAAAAACAACATGTTAAGTTTATATCTTAAATTTATATTTAAACCCAGCAATATAATTTTTTTTTTAACATTTTCAATTAACCGATTACCTGTTTAAGTAATCGTTTTCATTTCTTTAATTAAATTTTACAAAGGAACATAATATGTTATTTAAGTTAATGAATTTAGATTATTTTTTTATATTATTTATATATATTTTTCAAGTAACCGATTACTAACTATCTCTATATCTCTTTTCATAAACTATTAAAAAGGAAGTAACAGGTTTTTTGGCTAATAATCGTAGTAACTGATTACTAGTTTTGAGTAACCGTTATTATATCTTTCCATAAACTAATAAAAAGTTTTTTAGCTAATAATCTTAGATTTTAACACAGTAACATGTAAAATATTTTCAAATAATCGGTTAATTTTTTTAAGTAATCGCTTTAATTTCTTTAATTAAACAAAAGGACATACATAATACGTTATTTTACTTAATAAATTTGGATTAAAATTTTTCTTTGTAGAATTTTAGAAGTAACCGATTAAAATTTTAAGTAACCGTTTCATATCTTTGCATAATCTATTGCAAAAAAACATGTTAAGTATATATCTTAAATTTATATTTAAACACAACAATATTATCTTTTTTAACATTTTCAATTAACCGGTTACTTTTTTAAGTAATCGATTTCATTTCTTTATTTAATTTTACAAAGGAATATAATATGTTATTTAACTTAATGAATTTAGATTATTTTTTATAAGCAGAATTTTTCAAGTAACCGATTACTATCTCTATATCTCTTTTCATAAACTATTAAAAAGGAAGTAACAGGTTTTTTGGCTAATAATCGTAGTAACTGATTACTAGTTTTGAGTAACCGTTATTATATCTTTCCATAAACTAATAAAAAGTTTTTTTAGCAAATAATCTTAGATTTTAACACAGTAATATGTAAAATATTTTCAAATAATCGGTTAATTTTTTTAAGTAATCGCTTTAATTTCTTTAATTAAACAAAAGGACATACATAATACGTTATTTTACTTAATACATTTCATTAACATTTTTTTATGTAGAGTTTTTGAAGTAACCGACTAAAATTTTAAGTAACCATTTGCACTTCTTTGCGTAATCTTTTAAAAAATAAAACATTAAGTTTAGTTCTTAAGTTTATATATACAAAATAAAATATTTTTTTTTTAAGTAATCGATTGTTATTCTTAAGTAACCGTTCTTAATTCTTTTCACAATTTATTACAAAGGACGTAACACATTTTTTAAATAAGTTTAAATAAATAAATCTAAGATTATTAGCTAAATAAAAATATTTTCAAGTAACCGATTAATTTTTTTAAGCAATCGTTTTCATTTCTTTAAGAAAAACTACAAAAGGACATATAATATGTTATTTTTATTGAATAAATTTAGTTTTATTAAATTTATTTAATTCAACGTAAATTTTTCAAGTAACCGATTGTTTTTAAATAGCCATTATTTCTTTTCATAAACTATTAGAGAGGACATAACACGTTTTTTTGGCAAATAATCTTAGCAGCTGATTACTATTTTTAAGAAAGCGTTTTTATTCCTTATCATAAACTAATAATCTTATATTCTCACATAGTAATACGTAAAATTTGTTCAAGTAACCAATTATTTTTTTGAAATGATCGCTCTTCTTCAAAAGGGAAATAATATGCTATTTTACTTGAAAATTTAGATTAGATTTAGATTTAGATTTAGATTTAGATTTAGATTTAGATTTAGATTTAGATTTAGATTTAGATTTAGATTTAGATTTAGATTTAGATTTTGATTTTGATTTAGATTTAGATTTAGATTTAGATTTAGATTTAGATTTAGATTTGATTTAGATTTAGATTTAGATTAGATTTAGATTTAGATTTAGATTTAGATTTAGATTTAGATTTAGATTTTGATTTTGATTTAGATTTAGATTTAGATTTAGATTTAGATTTAGATTTAGATTTAGATTTAGATTTAGATTTAGATTTAGATTTAGATTTAGATTTAGATTTAGATTTAGATTTAGATTTAGATTTAGATTTAGATTTAGATTTAGATTTAGATTTAGATTTAGATTTAGATTTAGATTTAGAATTAGATTTAGATTTAGATTTAGATTTAGATTTAGATTTAGATTTAGATTTAGATTTAGATTTAGATTAGATTTAGATTTAGATTTAGATTTAGATTTAGATTTAGATTTAGATTTAGATTTATATTTAGATTTAGATTTAGATTTAGATTTAGATTTAGATTTAGATTTAGATTTAGATTTAGATTTAGATTTAGATTTAGATTTAGATTTAGATTTAGATTTAGATTTAGATTTAGATTTAGATTTAGATTTAGATTTAGATTTAGATTTAGATTTAGATTTAGATTTAGATTTAGATTTAGATTTAGATTTAGATTTAGATTAGATTTAGATTTAGATTTAGATTTAGATTTAGATTTAGATTTAGATTTAGATTTAGATTTAGATTTAGATTTAAATTTAGATTTAGATTTAGATTTAGATTTAGATTTAGATTTAGATTTAGATTTAGATTTAGATTTAGATTTAGATTTAGATTTAGATTTAGATTTAGATTTAGATTTAGATTTAGATTTAGATTTAGATTTAGATTTAGATTTAGATTTAGATTTAGATTTATATTAGATTTAGATTTAGAATTAGATTTAGATTTAGATTTAGATTTAGATTTAGATTTAGATTTAGATTTAGATTTAGATTTAGATTTAGATTTAGATTTAGATTTAGATTTAGATTTAGATTTAGATTTAGATTTAGATTTAGATTTAGATTTAGATTTAGATTTAGATTTAGATTTAGATTAATTTAGATTTAGATTTAGATTTTGATTTAGATTTAGATTTAGATTTAGATTTAGATTTAGATTTAGATTTAGATTTAGATTTAGATTTAGATTTAGATTTAGATTTAGATTTAGATTTAGATTTAGATTTAGATTTAGATTTAGATTTAGATTTAGATTTAGAATTAGATTTAGATTTAGATTTAGATTTAGATTTAGATTTAGATTTAGATTTAGATTTAGATTTAGATTTAGATTTAGATTTAGATTTAGATTTAGATTTAGATTTAGATTTAGATTTAGATTTAGATTTAGATTTAGATTTAGATTTAGATTTAGATTTAGATTTAGATTTAGATTTAGATTTAGATTTAGATTTAGATTTAGATTTAGATTTAGATTTAGATTTAGATTTAGATTTAGATTTAGATTTAGATTTAGATTTAGATTTAGATTTAAATTTAGATTTAGATTTAGATTTAGATTTAGATTTAGATTTAGATTTAGATTTAGATTTAGATTTAGATTTAGATTTATATTTAGATTTAGATTTAGATTTAGATTTAGATTTAGATTTAGATTTAGATTTAGATTTAGATTTAGATTTAGATTTAGATTTAGATTTAGATTTAGATTTAGATTTAGATTTAGATTTAGATTTAGATTTAGATTTAGATTTAGATTTAGATTTAGATTTAGATTTAGATTTAGATTTAGATTTAGATTTAGATTTAGATTTAGATTTAGATTTAGATTTAGATTTAGATTTAGATTTAGATTTAGATTTAGATTTAGATTTAGATTTAGATTTAGATTTAGATTTAGATTTAGATTTAGATTTAATTTAGAAATAGATTTAGATTTAGATTTAGATTTAATTTGATTTAGATTTAGATTTAGATTTAGATTTAGATTTAGATTTAGATTTAGATTTAGATTTAGATTTAGATTTCGATTTAGATTTAGATTTTGATTTAGATTTAGATTTAGATTTAGATTTAGATTTAGATTTAGATTTAGATTTAGATTTAGATTTAGATTTAGATTTAGATTTAGATTTAGATTTAGATTTAGATTTAGATTAGATTTAGATTTAGATTTAGATTTAGATTTAGATTTAGATTTAGATTTAGATTTAGATTTAGATTTAGATTTAGATTTAGATTTAGATTTAGATTTAGATTTAGATTTAGATTTAGATTTAGATTTAGATTTAGATTTAGATTTAGATTTAGATTTAGATTTAGATTTAGATTTAGATTTAGATTTAGATTTAGATTTAGATTTAGATTTAGATTTAGATTTAGATTTAGATTTAGATTTAGATTTAGATTTAGATTTAGATTTAGATTTAGATTTAGATTTAGATTTAGATTTAGATTTAGATTTAGATTTAGATTTAGATTTAGATTTAGATTTAGATTTAGATTTAGATTTAGATTTAGATTTAGATTTAGATTTAGATTTAGATTTAGATTTAGATTTAGATTTAGATTTAGATTTAGATTTAGATTTAGATTTAGATTTAGATTTAGATTTAGATTTAGATTTAGATTTAGATTTAGATTTAGATTTAGATTTAGATTTAGATTTAGATTTAGATTTAGATTTAGATTTAGATTTAGATTTAGATTTAGATTTAGATTTAGATTTAGATTTAGATTTAGATTTAGATTTAGATTTAGATTTAGATTTAGATTTAGATTTAGATTTAGATTTAGATTTTGCAAGTAACTGTTTATTTTTTTAAGTAACCGTTTTTGTGTCATTAAAAAATTGCACAAAAAAATGGATATGTTATTTGACTTTTTAAACTTTTCCTAAAAACCGATTTTTAAAAAATATTGCGATTATCTCATTATAATTCATATCACTTTTATTAATTCTCTTCGAGAATTTTATTTACATTAACAAAGAGCGTATAGATTTTTATAGCGCAAAATTTGCAAAAAAAATTTTAAATTAAACGTGGTAAGTATGAGTGGATTGGTACAGAGATTATGATATAAAATTATTTCAGCTAATTCAAAAACCTCTAGTATAATAACGTTAAAAATTTCATAATATAAACGTATAATATATAATTCAGCAACCCCACAAGTAAATATAACACTATTCCTAATATAAAAATGAATTCAGCTAATTCAACAACCCTAACAATAACAATTAGTTGAAATAATAAATAATAGTAAATAATTTTTATATTAGCTGAGCCTCTGCAGTTGTTTACTATAAGCGATACATAGATAACGCTTTCTGTTGGAATTTAATTGATGTGTAAATAGATGTTTACACATCTTCCCTGTAATCGGACTCACATAGTTTTTTAAATAACCCTTAACATATCTTTGTTTTAAGAAATAAAAATGGTTTTTTTGTGCTATTTTACTTAACTAATTATTCAAACATAAATAGATATTGAATTTTCCTTAGTAACCGATTATTTAAACGTAATTACGATAATATTAATAATATTAAACCAATTGTGGTTACTTTTATTATTTTTCAAAAAATATTTGTTTTTTCATAAAAAAAGAACACCGTAGTTGCACTTTAAAGATTTATGACAAACAGAGTAAAGTATACAAATTTTTGAATTAACCGATTACTTTTATAAGTAACCGTCTTTATTTCTTTTTATTATAAAAAAAAAACATTTATTAATTTATGCTAGCAGACTCCAGCCCACGAAATTCGAGTGCAAATTCTAGAAAATTTTATTTTTTCATTAAATAAAGACCCTAAAGTTATGCTAATCAATTATAGCCAATTCACAAATCCACACAAAAAAACAAACTCATTTTTATTACAAACACATTAACAAACTTAATAACACACACATAGCATTTCATAATTTTATGTATGTGTTAGTAGCAAATTTAAATGCAATATACTCAAAATAAAGGAAAAATTTAAAAATCTGCAAAATGCCTTAAAAGAAATACCTTTCAAATAATATATGTTTGGTCAAAATCGGGATAAAACGGTAGAACAAAACATCTGTCACAAAAAATTGCCTAGCCCATTCATATTATAGATTTAACCATGAATTTTTCTAAGTAACCGATTACTTACAAAAAAAAAATAGGATTATCTCATTTTTGTTTCATAAGCTTTTACTATTTTTATTAAATATATTAGATATATAATTAATTGTTTTTCATAAAAAAGTACGTATTGTGTTATTTTAAAAAATTTCTAAGTAACCGATTATTATTTTAAGTAACTGTTTTATTTGTTTTTGACTTAATACATTTTATTAAAACAGGGATAAATATTATATATTTCTTAGTAATCGATTACTTTCTAAAAGGAAGTAGCTTGCTGAATTTCTTTAGCAATTTGTTCTGAAAACTTTTCCAAATAATCAATTACTTTTTTAAATAACTATTTGATTTAACATTGTTAAATAGAATTAAAATATACAAATTTTTGAAAGGTATATTATTAAGCCATAGCAAAACAATTTAATTTTTAATTTTTTTATGTTGTTTAGACTAATTGTTTAATACTCTTATTAAAATATCACCTGACGGCACTTTGCAAGAAGATTGAATAACACTTTTTATAGCAATTTGTACTTAAACCAATCATACAATCGAATACGCCAACCAACTAAACTGGTTACTTTTTAAAGTAACCATAATTTTTTTTAAAATTTTTTTAGCCAAATATATCTTATAGCTTTATTTGAAACAATTTGTACTAAAGCCAAGCAAAATGGTCGAATATCCAATCCAAAAAATACTGGTTACTTTTTAATGTAACATTCATTTTTCAAAATTTTTTTTCAAACATATAATATTTCAAGCTTATAAAAAAAATAATATAATCGATTACCCAATTAAAAGAGGCTACTTTTCTAAGTAACCAAATATCACTCTTTACTAAAACAAACAAATCTATAAATATATCATCAACATATCCTAACGTTTGTCTGTTTTTAAATCATATATATTTACCAGTAATATTAATGTTTAATATTTTTAAAATTTTTTTTTACCAGTTTGTAGCGAAACTGAATTCAAATGTGATAATCGTTGTTTACCTAAATCATATCAATGTAATGGTATTCGTGAATGCGGTGATGGTACTGATGAAGAAAATTGTCCAACAATAGGTGAGCTTTTTTAAAACAATTTTATTTATTAATTTTAATATTTTAAGTTTTTATTTTGTTATTAATGTTTCAATATAATTTGCAAAATAATTTTTAGTTCTTTTAAAAAAAAAAAAATAGTTTTTATAAGTTTTCTTTTTAATACAACAAACCTCTTGAAATTAATTAAAATTACCAAAAAAAAAACACACTTTTGTTGGCTTCAAACAAAAAACAGACCATATCTGCTTTAAGTGTTTGCAAAATTAAAACAAATTCTTTAAAAAAATCTATGGTTATCAATTAATTAAAATTCATAATGACCCTGAAAAACATATTTGCAGCAAAAAATGTTTTTGTTCCAAATTCAATTTTTCGAAAACATATAAAAACATGCAAATAAATTGTTTTATTTCAAACTAAGGTCATACTGGGTCTTTTTTGTTGTTGTTGATACTTTAACTCTAGATACTAAATAAGTAGTCGTTTTTCGGGGAGTTAACCATACAAGAGATTAGTATCAAATAAATTTTAGTATGCAATTATGTTTTGCCAAAAGTTTTGACACATTTTCTAGCAAACTACCAACAACACACACAAAAAAAATAGAAGGAGGTTTCATATTTTTAAGGGAAAATTTATGTAACAGAGAAAGTATTCGTATGTAAAAGATTTAATTAAAAAATATTTTATAAATATATTACACCAAAAACTAATATCAAAACATATATCATATTTAGGCACCATAATTTTTGCCATGAAAAAAGTCCTACCAAACCGATTTCTTTTATTATCAAGTAAATTTGATAATAAAATTATTATATTAATAATAAATAAAAATCTGTATCGAATAAAATTCGGTTACTCAGATTTTATGATGAAAAACATCAGAATATTTAATAAAGCGAAAAAAGTGATTTCAAAATTATTTCTAAGTTTTTAAAGCAATACAATTTGATTCGAATAATCGATTCAACGGAGGTTCGGCTTAAAACGTTTGCCGAAAAATATCATCAACAATTTTTTTTTAAACGGATTTCAATATTTAAATAGAAATTAAACAATAATTTTTAAAAGAATAACTATTTATTCGAATAATTTATACAACGATGAGTATGATTTTATATTATTATATGTTTGCAAAAAAGACATTTTTATTTTTAATTATTCGAATAATCGGTACGACAATAAATAGGATTAATTTTTTTTATATTTACTGAAAATTTATTTTTTAAAGTAAAAAAGAAAACACGAAAGATATAATCGAATAAAAAAAGGTTATTCGAATTTTATGTTGAAAAATAATCAGAATCTTTACTTATAGTCGGATTTTTATGGCTCGATACCTGTTTCAAAAAATTGTTTATGAAAATTTTGTTATTTTTTAACTTTCATAATGGAAATAATACGGTATTTTATCGATAACTTAAACATTTTTTTTTTTTTCAAATAACGATTATTCGAGTAAAACAAAATTAGTCATGGGTAAAAAAATTCTTTTAAACAATTAGCTTTGAAAAAGCGTTAAAAAATAATCAAACACTATAGTATTTTTTTTGCTAATTCAAAATTATTCGAGTCGAATAATGATTAATCAGATTTATATGGAATTTTGACAGAAGATTTAAAAGAAACCAAATGTATATTTTTAAGTATTACTCATAGATGTGGAAGGAAGACACAGTTTTCAAAGGAATAATATAAAATGTAGTTTAAATATTATTCGAATAGAATTATGAATATTCGTAAAAAGATTATCTATGTATACGAATAATAAATGTGCTATATATTATTTCATTCGTACGAAAACTGTGTTCTTTTAGTAATTAGTTTTTCTCAGTATATAGGAATCTTTTAGTTAGATCTTCAAATAGAAACTTTACAAATTTGGAAAGCTATCATTTTGAAAACATATTCGAATAAAATAAAGATTATTCGAATTAAGTGGTCAAGAGAAATATTTTTTTTTTATTAACGAATAAAAGAATTTATTATAAAGAATTTAAATTAAATTTTTGTGTACTTAATTTGTAATAATAAAAAAGAAGTTAGATTAAATTATCAAATATACAACATTGAAGAGACCTCCAATTGTTTATAAAGAAATCTAAAAACTCAAAAAACTAAAAAAATCTCCATAGAAAAAGTTGTTTTTAATTTAAAATAATAATTTCTTGTTTTTTTCATAACGTTTATGTGAATTATTTCAAAAGCGATACTTACATTAATTGTTTATAAAGAATTATAAAAACTCAAAAAACTAAAAAATTTCCACAGAAAAAGTTGTTTTTAATTTAAATAATAATTTCTTGTTTTTTTCATAACGTTTATGTGAATTATTTCAAAATTATAGCGATACTTACATTAATATTTTTTCTGTTTTATATTTTGACCACAAATTTTTAATCAAAAATGTAAATTCCTTTAAATCTCTTTATTCTTTATACTTTCGTTTATATTTTTTGTGAAAAAACAAAACCAGCGCATCTATATAAATGCGAGTATAAATGGAGATCTAATTAATAAACCACCACATATACAATAACATTTGCATTTTTCTACGCTTTTGCATAAGTGTGTGAAAAATTCATTGAAAATTTTACAAAACTCATGTAAGAAAAGGGAAATCTCATTTTCATTCATTCTCACTCTCTCTATCTCTCCCTCTCTATCTCTCTTCGTATGGATATGTATGCATGTGTGTGTTGTTCGTGGTAATCATAAAAATTACCATGTTCAACATTTATTCATTTATGCTTTGTTGTTGGTTGTTTTGTTTATGTGTGGAGTGGAATTTGAATCAACCATCAACATCCGTTGGTAATTTGTAAACAAGCTAAAATAGCTCCCAGAAGGAGTTATGAATGAATAAGAATGTATAAGTGGAAATATATAGAAAGTCGTAATAATAAGTGTGGACATTTACAGTATAAAACTCAGGAATGTACAAAATAAAGTACTTTGCACAGTTCGGAATTAGAAGAAACAAATTAGAAATTAATTTGTAATAAAACAAATTAATTACTTTTTTTAAAAAGTACCCTTTGTTAAGAAAAATAACTTTTGTTAAAAAAAAGACCTATTTTCTTAAAAAATAGATTTTCTTAAAAAAGTTAGTTTTCATAAAAAATGACCTTTTTCTACTCCCTTTATATTAACTCGTAGTGTCTGGTGACTGTCATCTATTAAAGTTGAGCCTTCTATAAAAAGTTTGAGCAGTTCTCTGCATTTAATAAATAGTTTTGTTTTTCAACCCACTCCTGCAAGGTCATAGCTGGTTGCCACTGTATATTCATATTATGGCTTAATTAAGTTAGACTTTCTGCCCAAAAAAGATGTTTTTTAAGATTTTCATATTTACTTTATTTATGTGGAAGGCGAGATTCTGCAAACTGAAATAGTGTGCGTTTTAAGTACGTTAAATTTAAATCCAATGTATACAAATGGCTATCTTCTAAATCGGATTCAAACATAATTGTGCAATTGGAGGTTGAGTTGGGTAATTTTAGCACTCTTTCCAGAAAATATCTTTGTAATCTATCAACTTCTTCAAAGTGACTGCATCCCCAAACCTGAGCTTGAATGGCTCGGCCTACTGCTCTAAATACATGATATTTTGTTTTTATTGTGATGAAGTTTTGTGGCGTTAATGATATTTTTTGCTCGACTATTTCTATTTTTGACGTATCTTGTGAACATCATTTTTAGAGTTGAAATTACTCCTAGGTAGTTGAATTCATTAACTATTTCTATTTCTTCACCTTTGAAATGCCATTTTTCACTTTTAGCTAATCTTCCTTAATTTCTATATATAATTCTCTTTGATTTGGTAAGATTTACCTCAAGAATCCAATACTCACAATAGTTTTCCAATTTATCAATCACTTTTTGTAGTATCTTCTCTTCAGCCAATATTAAAATATCGTCTGCGTATAATGTTAAGCTCCTCAATAAAAATGCCACCATCTAGGTATTCCTGAAGGTCGTTAATATAAAAAAAAGAAAATGAAGAGAAAATTACATGATGGTATACTTAATTTACAAATAAAGGGTGTAAATAAGACCTTGATTTTTACGGGTTAATTTTTTTAGTACATTTTCTTTAAAAAATTTATCTTTTCTAAAAAAGTGTAATTTGGACCACGAACACTAATTGACATCGTTTTGGTGGTATTTGTTATACCCTCCACACGTCAGTGGCAGAGGGTGTATATAGGTTTGTCATTCCGTTTGTAACGCATCGAAAAACTAATTTCCGACCCCATAAAGTATATATATTATTGATCCTTATCACAGCTGGAGTCGATATAGCGATGTCCGTCTGTCCGTCTTTCCGTCTGTCTGTTGAAATCACGCTCATTCACAAAAAAAGCCATCTCACTGGATAAGGTTACAAAAATATCATTTGCCATAATTCCCAGCAGGTTGGTATTGAAAATGGGCTACATCGGGCAGCACTGTGATTAGATACGAGCAAAAATATGTAGATATTTAAAAAAAAAAAAACATAAAACCCAGTGTGTTTGTTGTAACAGTTTAGTGGTTGAACATAATAATTGTACAACAACATAAAAAAATGCCACAAACATAATATGCATATATATTAACAATACCAAGAGCACAGAGCATAGCTCATGTTAGTAGTATTGCCACATATTTTTTTATCGTTATCACGTTATAACAAAAAAAAATCGCCAATATGAAAGAAACAATAAAAACGAAATATGGAAATTTTCCAATGGATAATGAAAATGAAAAATGGAGAATGAAAAATAAAAATGGGAAATGAAAAACGGAAAATGGAAAATGTAAAATAGAAAATGAGAAATAGAGAATAGAAAATGGAAAATGGAAAATGAAAAAAGAAAATTGAAAAATGAAAAAAATGGAAAATGAAAAATGGAAAATGGAAAAAAGAAAATTGAGAATGGAAAATGGAAAATGAAAAATGAAAAACGGAAAATGGATAATGAAAAATGTAAAATAGAATATGAAAAATGGAGAATGGAAAATGAAAAATGGAAAATGAAAAAAGAAAATTGAAAAATGAAAAATTAAAAATGCAAAATGAAAAATGGAAAATGAAAATTGAAAAATGAAAAGTTAAAAATGGAAAATGAAAATTTAAAAATGAAAAATGGAAAATGGAAAATGAAAATTGAAAAATGAACAATCGCAAATGGAAATTGAAAAATTAAAAATGGAAAGTGGAAAATGAATAACGAAACTTAAAAAATGAAAAATGAAAAACTAAAAAATTAAAAATGGAATACGGAAAGTGCAAAATGAAAATTTAAAAATGGAACATGAAAAATTAAGATTGAACAATGAGTAATGAAAGATGAAAAATGAATAATCAATAACGAAAAATTAAAAATTAATAATTAAAGCTTAAAAATTAAAAATTTAAATTAAAAATTAAAAATTAAAAATTAAAAATTAAAAATTAAAAATAAAAAATTAAAAATTAAAAATTAAAAATTAAAAATAAAAAATTAGAAATTAAAAATTAAAAATTAAAAATTAAAAATTAAAAATTAAAAACTAAAAATTAATAATTAAAAATTAAAAATTAAAAATTAAAAATTAAAAATTAAAAATAAAAAATTAAAAATTAAAAATTAAAAATTTAGAATTAAAAATTAAAAATTAAAAATTAAAAATTAAAAATTAAAAATTTAAAATTAAAAATTAAAAATTAAAAATTAAAAATTAAAAATTAAAAATTAAAAATTAAAAATTAAAAATTAAAAATTAAAAATTAAAAATTAAAAATTAAAAATTAAAAATTAAAAATTAAAAATTAAAAATTAAAAATTAAAAATTAAAAATTAAAAATTAAAAATTAAAAATTAAAAATTAAAAATTAAAAATTAAAAATTAAAAATTAAAAATTAAAAATTAAAAATTAAAAATTAAAAATTAAAAATTAAAAATTAAAAATTAAAAATTAAAAATTAAAAATTAAAAATTAAAAATTAAAAATTAAAAATTAAAAATTAAAAATTAAAAATTAAAAATTAAAAATTAAAAATTAAAAATTAAAAATTAAAAATTAAAAATTAAAAATTAAAAATTAAAAATTAAAAATAAAAATTAAAAATTAAAGACTCAGGTGGAGGATGTCAAAAAAAAATCGGCACAGCCGAATTTAACACTCTTACTTGTTTTTTTTTTTTTTGACAATTTTTAGTTTTTACTCGTTGCGTTTTAATCGAATACATTTTTATAAAATCTCTAAAAAATGTTTCTAACTTATTTATTTTACATTTGAAATACCTTTTTAATGTTAATATGAATTTTGAATTTTTATTCGAATAATATTTGTTTAGTCTTAAAGAAAGGTTTATAAACCTTGGCTATATACTTTTCACCTATTACTCAAAAGCTTTGTAGTATGACTTTACTTTTATGTGATTAATTTTAATCGAATAATTTTTTTGTTCGCTTACACAATAATAAAGATATCGCACCTTAAATACAAAACAGTCATAACTCAAAATTTTCAAATTTTCAGGAGAGGCAAAAAACTGTTTATGTAAAAATGATTGTATTATTTAAAAAAAATTTAGTTTTATTATGAAAAATGTCCATTTTGAGGAAAGTATTGCTATACTTTTTTTTAAATTTATATTGTATTTGTGGAAATAAAATATAATTTTTAGTTATGACTCTCTGATTGAAATTTTTTCATTTGACTAGTGATATTCAGCCCTGCTCTTGAAACGTTGTTATTTGAATAAGAGTGAATTTAAAAGCACATGAAATTGAAATTTTGGGTTTCTTGAAACCACTTTTTTATTTATTTAATGGAAACATATGTTTGAGTTAAGAACATATTTTATCTAGAAACCGAGGTGCCATATGGTTCTTTATTCAGTTTCACAAAAAAAAATTTTAAGATTTTTGTGCATGATTTTTCTTAAGTTTATAGAAAAAGTATAAAGAAAAATATTTTCTTTTAAAATAACAACTTATTTGTTCATTTAATTGTTTTGTTCTTCAATTTCATTTAATTAAAAATGACGTTTCAATTTTTAAAAAGTTAGGCATCACCAAAAAAAATTTCGATATTCAAATATAAATTGGATTTGACTGGCATCACTACTGTTTCGAACATATGCAAAAAAAATAAAAATATGTGATTTGATGAAAATTGTTTTTTTAATTCCTTTATTTGCAATAATTAGTGCATAAAGAATCTATGTTATAATTGAAAAAATTATAATGGAAAATAGATTGTGTAAATAAAAATAATTAATTTTAGTTATAGAACAGCATCATAGCAAAAAATATGTGTTATTAACATCGACCACTTATTACGAGTTTTTTTTTTAAATCAGCGCAATATGTAGACGTTTTTTAAAATCGGTTTTTTTCATAAAATTAATGTGTAATTTTTTAAATTAATGACAAGGTTCAATAAAAAACATGTTAGAGTTTAAAAATATCAATTAGTTTTTTTTTTATCTCTTAAGACCTACTTAATAGAAAAAAAGTGAATTTGTTTTGATTTCACAAAGCCTTTTCTATGTGAATTAAAACGAGAAAAAATATTCTTATTGAAATTAGAGAGCAGCAAAAAACTCGTAGATTTAAGAATTTTTTCATTTACGAGTTATTTTTTGTGATAGTTGTTTCAAGAACAGGGGTGATTATCTCAAGTTGTGCCCCAGATATAACAGAATTTTTCCTGTTAAAGAAGACAGTTATGAGGAATAAATTTTTGCAATAGATAGAAATGTGTACTGTGAATTAATTTATGGAAAAAAGTCAATTTTGGAAAATTTTGTGTTGTGACTCTTTCGTATTTAGGGTGCGATATATATATTTTAGATCACTTTCTTTAATTAACTTTTTATGGTTATTTTTCTATAAATTTTTATTTCTACACCATGACAATTCCATTATTTTTTTCTCGATTAAATTTGTATTCGCTCTAAAAATTCTTATTATTTGCAATTGCTTTATTATATCGTTTTCTTGTATTTTTTTCCCCCTAAATGTTATTCCAAATATTTGTTATTCGCTTCCAAAATAATGACTAAATACAATAAATGAGGGCACTTTCTTTAAATAGCTTTTTTTTGCAAATTTGTCTTCTACAAATTTTCATTTCTACAACACGAATAAAATCAAAGGAGAAATCAGTTGATTTGCAATGGATAAACTTTTGCGCTTGAAAAATTTTATTTTAAAATACTGTTGAAATAAACAAACAAATTATATATATAGTTTATTATTATATTATTCGAATAAAATTAAATGTGCAATTATTTAATTTTTTATGAAGAAACTTTTATTCGTTCAAAAATGAAACTATTAATCGGTATTCGATTATGATTTATTTGAAAAACACATTACTAAATGAATAAAAATTATAAAAATTTAAAACTTCTTAAAATTAGGGAACGAATTAAGTATTAACCAAACCAGAAATTATTGGATCAAAATTAAGCGCGTAATTTATTAATCTCTTACGAATAAATTAATGATTTTACCTAGTATAGTGTCTACACATTTTCTAACACATACTGTTTATAGTTATTAAGTGTCTACACATTTTCTAATACATACTGTTTATAGTTATTAAAAAAAAATATTGGAATAATTTTTATGCTAGTTTTTTTATATGAATTTTCATTTCTAAAGCATGACATTTCCATTATTTTTACTAGCTCTAAAAATTCTTATTATTGTGAATTGTTTCATTATACTTTTGACTTTTTCTTAGATTTTATTAGAAAAATTGTTCATTCGCTTCCAAAAACTGAACTGTAATAATCTTTTATTCGATTAAATTTGTATTCCCTTTAAAAAAAGATAAAAACATTTCATTTGAAATATATATATATTTTTTAATTTCAAATTAAATGGAATTGCTTTATTATAAATCCCTTTTGGATTTTGAATAAAATTTCATTCGAATAAGGTTTTAATCGTCTAGAAAATAATCAGAAATCTATAGTTTTTATAGCTTTAATATGAAAAAAGTATTAAAAAAAAATATTAAACATATTCATTATCGTTTTATGCCGTTTTGCCCCTTTAATGTGATTGCTTGATTAATCTTTTATCGAATAATTTTTATATTCGCTGACAAAATAGCCGTTATTTACATGAATTTTTGATGAGATTTTTTTAATTGTAATTTTTGTCTCAATTTCCCACTTATATTTGGAAATTTGTATTTTAAAGCCTAGAAAAGAATCAAGAACATCAGTATATTTTTTCTCTTAAATTGGATAAGGTGTTTGAAATATTTTAAACGCATTTATCTTTGCTTTCAAATCTTGACTTTTCGTCTTACGTTTAATCGATTAATTTTATATTTGTTAAGAAAATAGTTAAAACTGTTTTAATTAACATTCATATTTTAATTTTT
The DNA here is from genome assembly GCA_963682025.1 of Cordilura impudica. Lineage (NCBI taxonomy): Eukaryota > Metazoa > Arthropoda > Insecta > Diptera > Scathophagidae > Cordilura > Cordilura impudica. The sequence continues at coordinate 242,719,232 of OY821520.1, read as the reverse complement.
TTTTTATTTGAGTTGTTGTTTTTATCATAAAATAAAATTTTTATATATGTTTTTATAATAGATTTTATTCGAATAATATTTTTATTCGTCTAGAGAGGGACTGAAAATCATATATTTTCATGCTTTTGATTTAGGGAGAAGCATCTTAAATATTTTATTAACTGTAAATTTAATATTTTTGAAGTAAATTAATATGATTGTTCGATCAATTTTAATCGAATAAAATTTGTATTTGTTACTCTAATATTTGGCCACGTTAGAGCCATTGTCTTCAGTATCTTATGTTTAGCAAACTTTTTAAATACTTTTGCTACTATTATATAATAATAATAACAATTTTAAAAAATTTTATCGGATAACAGGTAATTGAAAAGTCATGTAGTAGAAATGAAAATTTCGAGTAGAGGAAAAATTACCAAAAAAAAAAACACGTTATTTAAAGAAAGTGCTCTAAAATTTATATATCCTTCTTGTTATAAAACTAGATGCCACTACTTCTGTATTAAGAAAGTTTTTATATCTACAGCACTCTTTAAAATATTTTATCTTTGGCTATCTTTTTAAGAATTACCGTTGCTATTATATGAAATTTAAAGAAATAAAGTTGTTGTTTAAATATATTTAATCCTCATATTAAAATACGGAAATGGTTTATTGTAAAAAAAATTGTCCTTTTGTTAATTTTATGCGAATAATTTTTTAGTCGTTCTATTTTGCGATATTATATCTATTATGTCAACAAACAAACAAAAAAAGCGTAAATACAGAATTAAATTCTCTATCAGTATTTGACCGACTAATCGCTTTTTTTATTCGAATGCTTTTTATTCGTTCCACTGAATTCAATGCTTAGCCGACTAATCGTTTCTTTATTCGAATAATTTTTTTATTCATCTTGAGAGGGACTTAAAACCATATATTTTATTATTTTCATTTCGGAAAATGAGTTAAAATTATTAAAAACTGTAAACAATATATTTATCGAATAACATTTGCATTTGGCCAACATAAACCTTAGAGAATTGTTTTCAATACATTATTTAGCGCTCTATTAAAAAAGAATTATTACTATTATATGACTTTGCGAGTAATTTTCGATTAAATTTTCCAACGATTAATTTTCTATTCGTTCTTAAACTAAAAGCTACTACTTTAATATTAAGAAAGCTTTTATGTTTACAATAATCTTTGGCTATATTTTTAACACGATCGCCACTCAGCGTCACATATATGTGACGTGGGAGTTTTCATAAAAACGCATGTCACATATATGTGTCTCATAATTATAACATTTTATTAAGCTTTTATTTCACGAAAGTTTGTAGGAAGCATTTTTCTTGTATGGTTTGGTCTCTAGCAAGGTGTCAGATGTATATGAGTGCTGCGGTTTGTGGATACGCTAAGCAGTTATATTAAAATTTCGTTTTTTCGGATATTCCCCAAAATTTTGTTATTTGCTATTTTATATGAAAACTAACTTTAAATGCGCTTTTAATAGCTCATTCGTGTCACAATAGCAATAGAAGAAGATACTATTTTGTTAAAGTATTCTAGAAAAAACTTGTTTCCGAAGAGGAAATTCTTGAGACTATTCTGAATTTCTGTGAAAGTTATATGGATTTTGAAGACTCTGGAAGCAGCTTTGCCCCAGATGCAGAACCAATATATTATTTTATGCAGATTTTTATTGACGAGTTAGTGAAAAAAATTGTTTTGTGGACAAATGCACGCGCTAATTATATGTCTAAAAATAAGAAACTAAGCGCAAAGTCCAATCTTCTTAAATGAAAAGATGTGAAAGTTGTGGAAATAAAAAAGCTAATTGCTTGCGTATTACAATGCCCCTTAATAAAAAGCCGGAAATCATATTGTTTTGGAGCAAAGATCCGCTTTATTTTCAAAGTATTTTTGGTAAAACTATGATTCGTATAAAGTTTGAAAATATACTTCGTTGTATGGGTTTCTATTTCCCTGAACAATGTGATAAATCTGACCGTCTACACAAAATTAAAAATGTCGTGAAACATATTCTTCAAAATATAAACAAAATCTACAGTCCCCCGCAAAACTTGTCTTTGGATGAAGCTCTTCTTTTGTGGAGAGGACTTTTATTTCGGACTTTTTTTCGGCAGTTTATTCCGAACAAGAGACATATATACGGATTTAAGTTTTACGAACTATGTAATCGAGATGGATTTTTAATTCATATGGCTGTTTACACTGGAAAAGCTACCGTTTACAATGAAAAAGGACATTCATTTGGAGTTGTATCTAAATTAATGCTGAATTAATTAATTAATGCTGAAAAGGGACACACACTCTATATTGACAACTATTATCATAGCGTAAATCTGGCAGAATATTTGGAACCTTAAGAGCAAATAGAAAACGTAATCCCACTTATGTTATAAAAAGTAAGCTCACCAGAGGAACAACAGCATGGAGGCGTAACGCAAAGGCGTTATTGTTTTAAAATGGACAGACAAACGGGACGTAATAATGATTTCTACAAAACATAATTCTGACATGGTTAACATAACATCAAAGAGAGGAGTAAGTACACTCAAACCGAAAATGGTTGTTAACTATTATACATGTCAGGTATCGATCGATCTGATCAAATCGTGTCATATTATGCCTGCCCCAGGCGATCAATTCGCTGGTATATGAAGGTGTTTTTGCACCTGATAGACATATCACTTTGGAATGCCTGTTGGATTTGTAACAAAATAAATGTTGATAATCCCACAACACTATTGCCATTTCGAGAAAGGATTATAAAAGCATATTTGGCCGAGACTCCAACACAAAGATCATCCCATGAAGTAACAGCCAGTATATCTACTGGTGGTCATTTTCCAGATATAAGACTTCAAGAAAACGATGACGTGGGTGCACTAAAAATAATAAGAGGACCGCAACCGAGTATATATGTGGAGCCTGTAGATACAAAGAGGGTGATGTAATCGGATTATGCCCATATCCATGTTTCAAAATTTAGCACAACCAATAAAGTGTATACTTATGTAATAAATAATAGAATTTTTGAATATATAATAATAAAATTTTTTAAATTTCTGTTTAATTGATATAAATTTTGTGACTCACATATGTGACACCAAGTATTCACAAAACTCATGTCACTTATACGTGACACGCAGTTTCTCTTAATAAAATTGTTTAGAAAACTCGTGTCACATATATGTGATATATTTTTTTTGTTGGTGAGTTTTTATTGAAAGCGCGAAAAATTGGTGAGTGGCGAACGTGTTAAGAATTATCATTGCTACTATATGAAGTTTAGTTTATTTTAGTCGAATAAATTTTTATTCGTTCTAAATAATTTTTTTTATATTTAAATTTTAATCTTCGCATTAAAATACAGATTTATTTTCTTATAAAAATATTTTTTTTGTTAAATTTATGCCAAAAAACTTTTTAGTCGTTCTAAAAATTATTAATTTTTTTATTATATCTCTTTTTGTATTGGGTAAAAACATATGAAATCAACCAATGAGTTGACCGCACCGATTTCGAATTGGATGAATTTTGGTGCGAAGGGAAAGTTAAACATAATAATAGCGTTTGCCAACTTTCAGTGTCGTAGCTCTCGTATTTTCAGAATTATGGCCATTCCAAGTTGGCAAAAATCAATAAAAATGCACTCAGATACCTTAACACAATTTTTAATATCTCGAAAAGTATTCATTGTACGTTAATAATCAAGGGCTCATTTTACAGACTAAAACATGCGCCATTCCAATTTTCGATCAAGGATAATGTAAATAAAAAAGGACTAAAATTTCCAAAGGATATTTCTCGAAAATCAATATTTTTAAAAATTTCAAAAAAATATATGTTAATTCTTATTATGTTTTGTACAAGTCTGTCAAATTTCAATGTGGAGTCTTTATTACAACATGAGTTATTAAGAAAAAAGCAGGCGAAGGTTTATGTATTTCATGAAATGTACCAAAATACAAAAAGGTGACAAATTACAAAAAGAAGGACATATCAAATGTAACGGAACTTTTTCGACTTTAGAACCTAGACGAAATATTTATTGCCTGTTCACACAAAAAATTTACAAATATTTTATGACCTGTGGTCGGCTTATTGGCAGTAGCAAATTCAGTCCCTATTTAAAAAACATTTTATGACCCGTAGTTCACGCAAATTTTCCAATTCAAGAAAAGCAAGGCGTGTATTTTTTTACCTGTAATCTATTTTTTGTACCAAAAAAAACAGTATAAATCGTTCAGAGACTGTAAGTCAAACTTCAGTTGAATACTAGATTTCATAAGTGCTAAACGTCAAAGTGTTATAGTGTTAAAGTGACTTGATCGTTTGAAAAAACAAAAAAAAGAGACTAAATATTTAAATAAATTATAATTATTGTCAATACAAAAAAGTCGTGCACAATTCATTCGGTTGTGGTATTTAAAAAAAAAAATATGCCATTCCATTCAACATTTTGCTGTAATCCTTTTAAAAAATCCGGTCACACTGGGTGCAATAAAAGTTTAAGACAAGTCCAAGAATGGATGCTACAGTATACTAAGGATAAAAACATTACGATCTCAAATAAAATTTGTGGGACATGTAGAATAAAATTTTCGCATCTAAAGAAATCTAATAAATCTAATTTGGAAGAAGGTTCAGACATAAATGAAAATGTAGATACTTTCGATGACATTGCGTCAGGCACGGAAGAAGATGACATTGCGTCAGGCACGGAAGAAGTTGCTATTTCAAAATTAAACCAATCTTTACCGTATCTGGAACAATCTCCGATAAAAAAGAAGAAGTTACATCAAAAACGGTACAGAGATGGAAAATTCAGGAAAATAAGTGATTCGATTCAAGACAAAATTTTCCACGGTTCAGCACAATCAACTTCGCATATGTGCCCACAATCCGAAATAATAGAACAATTAAAAGAAAAGTTTAAAACATTAACAAAAAATAGCGAGAAAATCCAACTGCTAACAATTTTACCAAAAAGCTGGGCAATACATAAAATTGAGGAAGAATTCCTGGTTACAAACTATATCGCGCGAAAAGTTAAGCATTTGGTTGAAACAAAGGGTGTGATGAGTACGCCTAACCCAAAACTGGGAAGTCCAATTTCACCAGTGACAAGCAATTTAGTAAAATCCTTTTATGAATCCGATGACGTCAGCAGGTGTATGCCCGGACAGAAAGATTTCGTGTCTTTTTTTGAAAATGGTACAAAAGTCAGGAAAAATAAAAGACTTTTGCTTGGAAACTTAAGAGAAATGTACGCCTTATTCAAGGAACGACATGATGGAATAAAAATAGGTATTTCCCAGTTTTGCCAACTTCGTCCGAGGAATATAATTCTAGCAAATGCGAGTGGATCTCATAACGTGTGTGTTTGTACAAAGCATCAAAATGTGAAGCTGATGATTGATGCCATAAATTTAAAAAAATTAACTGCTGGTGTTCCGAATTATCAGCTTGAATGTTACAAAGATTGTTTGAAACAAATGACATGCATTCCATCTTCTTCAAAGTGTCACCTACGTAAATGTAACAAGTGTCCAGGAATTGAAAATTTAAAAGCAAAACTAAATCAATTACTAGAGCAAAATGATATTGATGAAATAACATATAAACAATGGGTAAGTGTAGATAGGGATAATTTAAAGACCATGATTGGCCAAGCCGACGTTTTTGTGGATTCCCTATGTGAAAAACTTGAAATTCTATTACCTCATTCATTTATTGCAAAACAGCAGGCAGCATATCTGAGCGAAAGAAAATCAAATTTGGAAGAAAATGAGCATATAGCAGTTTGCGATTTTTCAGAAAATGCTTCTTTTACTATTCAGGATGCAGTCCAGGGATTTCACTGGAACAACTCTCAGGCCACTTTATACCCAATTGCTATTTATTTTAAATCAGATGGAAAAACACAACATACAAACTTCATAATAATATCTGATTGTCTTGTACACGATTCTGTAGCTGTTCACCTGTTCCATCGCCACCTGAATGTATTTTTGAAAAAAAAGTTTAAAACAACCCCGAAGAAAATCACGTATTTTTCAGACGGTAGTGCTGCCCAGTTTAAATATAAAAAGAACTTTATCAATTTATGTTATCATATGGAAGATTTTGGATGTAATGCTGAGTGGCATTTTTTTGCAACAAGCCATGGAAAAGGCCCAAGTGACGGTCTTGGAGGTACCGTAAAGAGAGAGGCACGTCGAGCTAGTTTACAGCGTCCATTACAAGGTCAAATAACTACTCCAAAACAATTATATGAATGGTGCCTGCAAAATCTTTTGAACTGTAATTTCGAGTTTTTAACTCTAGAAGACCACGAAGAAGAAGCACGGTTCCTTCAAATTCGTTTTAAAGATTTGCGTACTATTCCTGGAACTCAAAAGCTGCATTCTATTGAACCTGTAGATAAAAAAAAAATTAAAGTCAAGCGATACGCGGCAGATGCAGATTTTTTAATTGAAATCCTTCAGAAATAAATAAATATGCTGTAATAAAGTGTTTAATAATGATAATACATTATGTTGTACTTTTTATTAAAGGTTTAGCAATGGAGAAAAAGAGTTTAAGCAAAGAAAAGTCGAAAAAGTTCCGTTACATTTGATTTGTCCTTCTTTTTGTAATTTGTCACCTTTTTGTATTTTGGTACATTTCATGAAATACATAAACCTTCGCCTGCTTTTTTCTTAATAACTCATGTTCTAATAAAGACTCCACATTGAAATTTGACAGGCTTGTACAAAACATAATAAGAATTAACATATATTTTTTTGAAATTTTTAAAAATATTGGTTTTCGAGAAATATCCTTTGGAAATTTTAGTCCTTTTTTATTTACATTATCCTTGATCGAAAATTTGAAAAAAATTTTTTTTTGGAATGGCGCATGTTTTAGTCTGTAAAATGAGCCCTTGATTATTAACGTGCAATGAATACTTTTCGAGATATTAAAAATTGTGTTAAGGCATCTGAGTGCATTTTTATTGATTTTTGCCAACTTGGAATGGCCATAATTCTGAAAGTTCGAAGGCTATATGTCTGAAAGTTGGCAAATATTATTGTGCCGATCCATAGATCATGTGTACAAAATCTTATCACATTTGGAGGTGATGAGGTCACAAATGTTAATATTTTTGGTTGATTTCATATGTTTTTACCCTATTTGCTTTATATATATATTACTTTTACAAACAATTAGATAAAATATTCGTTAATACAGAATTATTTTCTCTGAGAGGGTTTAACCGATTCATTGCTTTTTTTATTCGAATGTTTTTTATTCGCTCCATTGAATTCATTATTAGTTGATTTTTAATGTAGTGTAAATACTGAAACAGATATAAACAATAATTTCCTTAGCAATGCTTAGCCGACTAATCGTTTCTTTATTCGAATAATTTTTTTATTCGTCTAGAAAATTACTTTGAATCTTGCTTTAGAATAAGTTGTTGAATAGCTTTGAAATATAGTTTTTCTTTAAATTTTATTGAAGTATTTTTTATTTGTTAAAAAAATGTACAAAAAAATTTATTTACTTCAATATTCTTTAGCTTGAAGGAGGAAGATAAATATATATATTTTTTTTTAATTTTTTCATATTTATAAATAAACATTTTTTGGGAGCCCGTGATCTATATATGCGTGTGCCCAATGTTCCCTACTCTTTTTTGGCAATGCTCTCGTGTATATAGTGGCAGTTTACTACTGAAATCATGTTAACTGAAAGTGTTAATTAACTGTAAAAACAACTTAAGCTTTATGTACTTAAAAAAATGACAAACGAAGTCGGAGATTTTTTGTCATGTGATAAAAAAAAAACTTTATGAATTTTTACATGACGTTGGCTAAACTATAAAACTATAATTTGGCCAAAACAATGGAAAGTTTAACAATCATTAGTTGGACCCATCAATGAAAATTTCTTATTACAAATCCAAAAAACAATATTTTTAAATTTTAATCTTTAAAAACTTTTCTGCTTCTTTCAGACAATGAAATTTTCGCCTTAGTTTTTTTCTAACCACTCAACACCATAAAAAACTGCACAAGGATATAAAATATTTTGCATACAGCTTGTTGCCGTTTCTTTTTTTTTTTTTAAATAAGTAAACCCCTAAACTTTGGTGTTGATTAAATTTTTGTACACAGATTCTTGTTGTTGTTTTTGTAGCAGCTTTCTTGTCATTTTAACAACATACTACAACAATAACGACAGCAAATCTAGTAGTAGCACTTACTTTACAAAACATGACTCCCAGTGAACAAACATTCAGTTTGAGAAAAAAGGTAAAAAAAAAATCAAAGCATATTCATAAGGTTAAGAGCACTTTGAAACATTAGATGGTGGAAAATAGCATCTCAGTAAGTGTGTAAAAAAATGTATATGGGGAAAAAAATTTGCTATGAAAATTATAAGAAATTTGAATAAATTGTTTAGATAAACTCATAAAACATAAACACTTAATAGGTATTTGGTGTTATGGATAAATTAACATCAAGCAAATGAAAAGAAAAAATTCTTAATATATTTCTCTATCCATAAAGTGTAATAAGGAAGTTTTACTTTGGCTGAGTCAATAAGTGAATATGTAATACTTTTCTTTAGTATTAAAATTCGAATATAGATACTTGTGTGAGTACTTACCTCGTGTTTGCATACTAATTGATGGGTTCTTTAAATTAATGTAGCATTAACTAGATATTTATACCCAATATCACTATGTGGTTTGCGTATAATGACCTTGTGCTGCTGTTTGTAACTACCAAAAATATTTGACCTAGACCCATCTATTATTATACCGATCGAATCAGAATCAATATCTGATTCGATTTAACGATGTCCGTCCGTCCGTCCGTCTGTGTGTTCATGTAATGTAAACTTTTATCGAAATTTTGTATGTAAACTTTTATCGGCCATACGATGAACGCTATTGAAATTGGTGAGAATCGGTCCATGTTCAGACCTAGCCCCCATACAAATGACCCCTATGAAATCGACATAAATTGTCACAACATCCAAATTGTCATATAGATCTCAGTCAAATTGGGTTTGTATGCGTTTATTACATCCATTAATGAGTAGTCCCAAAATGGGACAACCCTTAGTCATAAGCCACATATAGAGCTGCTTCCCAATTTTCACTTAAATCTGTCAAAAAACAAAAATATTGCACTGATTCTTCTCAAATTTTGTTTGTATATATTTTTGCAAAATACAAGAGACTTTACCAAACATGGTCAGGATTGGTCCATTTTTGGGCCGAGTCCCCATATAGATATAGCTTCCGATATGAAATTTTTCATATCTGCATACAAAAAAATTAATAAAAATCCCACTCAAATTTGGTTTATGCTTATTTTCTATATCCAGTTAGTTGGGCCTAAGAGATATGATCTCTAAACGCATGGTATAGGGTATCGTATAGTCGGTCTAGACCGACTATAATTTTCTTACTTGTTTTTTATTATCTTCATGTTCAGGTAATGATTTTAAGTACCCATTTATTAGTTCGTATGTACAAGCCTTAATTTTTAATGCTTAGTCATAAGAAGTATTAAAATAATACCAAAAATTTTTCAAAATAAAAAATTATTCGAATAATATCAAGTCACTAATCGGTTAAAGCCTGGTTAAAAAATAAATTGAGGACTATATTTTTGTGTTTACACATATGTTTAAATTAGTAATGAACTTAAAGCAACGAATAAAAAACTATAACGAATAAAAGAATTATTCGATTAATATTAAGCGGCTAATCAATTACACTGTTATGGAGAAATTGATGTTTTCACCAAGTCCAGTGTTTACGCATATTTTATCGAATAATTTATATTAATAATGGATATAATGAAACGAATTACGAATTAATTAATCGAATAAAATCAAACGAGAAATCATTTGTAGCTATCATTATTTTAAACAGATTTTATTTCAAAATACTTTTTAAATAAACATGCAAATTTGTTTATATTTGTTATTCTTGTATTATTCGAATAAGATCAAACGTGTAATCATTTGATTTTTAATGACGATACTTTTGCACTAAAAGAATGTTTTATTTTACACAGATTTTTTTATACCCTCCACACGTCAGTGGCAGAGGGTATATATAGGTTTGTTATTCCGTTTGTAACGCATCGAAAAACTGATTTCCGACCCCATAAAGTGTATATATTCTTGATCCTTATCACAGCTCGAGTCGATATAGCGATGTCCGTCTGTCCGTCTGTCCGTCTGCCCGTCTGTCTGTCTGTCCGTCTGTCTGTTGAAATCACGCTCATTCATAAAAAAAAAGCCATCTAACTGAATAAGGTTACAATAATATCAGATGCCATAATTCCCAGCAGGTTGGTGTTGAAAATTGGCTAAATCGGGCATCATCGTGATTAGATACGAGCAAAAATATGTAGATACCTCTAAAAAAAACATAAAACCCAGTGTGTTTGTTGTAACAGTTTAGTGGTTGAAATATGAAAAATGTAAATTGTAAAATGAAAATTGAAAAATGGAAAATGGAAAATGAAAATTAAAACATGGAAAATGGAAAATGAGAATTGAAAAATGGAAAATGGAAAATTGAAAAATGAAGAATGGAAAATGGAAAATGAAAATTGAAAAATGAAAAATGGAAAAGGGAAAATGAAAAATGAATAACGAAAAACGAAAAATGAAAACTGAAAAATGAAAAACGGAAAATGAAAAATGGAAAATGAAAAACGGAAAATGAAAACTGAAAAATGAAAAATGAAAATTGAAAAATGGGAAATGGAAAATGGAAAATGAAAAATGAAAAATTAAAAATGGAAATTGGAATATGAAAAATGGAACATGAAAATTTAAAAATGAAAAATTAAAAATGGAAAACGCAAAATGGAAAATGAAAATTGGAAAATGGAAAATGAAAAATTGAAAATGAAAATTGAAAAATTAAAAATTGAAAATGAAAAATGGAAAATGAAAATTGAAAAATGGAAAATGCAAAATGGAAAATTGAAAATGAAATTTGAAAAATGGAAAATGAAAATTGAATATAGAAAATTGAAGATGGAAAATGAAAATTGAAAAATTAAAAATGGAAATTGGAAAATGAAATTGAAAAATGAATAATGGAAAATGGAAAACACAAAAATTAAAAATTAAAAATTAAAAATTAAAAATTAATAATTAATAATTAAAAATTAAAAATTAAAAATTAAAAATTAAAAATTAAAAATTAAAAATTAAAAATTAAAAATCAAAAATTAAAAATTAAAAATTAAAAATTAAAAATTAAAAATTAAAAATTAAAAATTAAAAATTAAAAATTAATAAATTAAAAATTAAAAATTAAAAATTAAAAATTAAAAATTAAAAATTAAAAATTAAAAATTAAAAATTAAAAATTAAAAATTAAAAATTAAAAATTAAAAATTAAAAATTAAAAATTAAAAATAAAAAATTAAAAATTAAAAATTAAAAATTAAAAATTAAAAATAAAAAATTAAAAATTAAAAATTAAAAATTAAGAATTAAAAACTAAAAATTAAAAATTAAAGACTCAGATGGAGGGTAACAAGAAATTCGGCACAGCCGAATTTAACACTCTTACTTGTTTAAATTATGTTTAAACAAATAAAATTCTTAATTATAAAATTCTAATCGACCTTTTTTTTGAATTTTTATTTAAGATTTTTTTAAGTAGAAATTACTCTAATCAGGCTTTCAAGGTCATGGGTTTCAAATGCAAATAAAAGATTATTCCATTTTTTCAATCCGAATCCGAATCAATATTGAATCTGGCAATATTTTCATAAACAATAAGAATAATGCAATTTAATAACAACAAGGGAAAACTTAAACTTTGAAAATTATATGAATATAAATTATGATCAATTTAAAATTTTTTAAAAATGTGTGTTACGAATTAAAACTAAGTGAGTAATCGGTTGATCCCTTATGAATAAATTAATGCTTTTACCATGTATAATGTCTACACATTTTCTAACTAATATTCCTTATAATTATTCAAACTAAATATACATATCTTTATATATTGAAATAATTCAAAAAATGATACGAATAAAAATTAGAATAAAACTAAGCGAGTAATCGGTAAAAGACTGGTTGAAGTATTAATGGCTGAACCTATTTTATTGATAAAGTTTATATTAATTATGAATTAAAAGCAACGAATAAAAATAATTCTCATAAAATTAAACGATTATTCGGTTAAATACTAATGAGGAAAATAATGTCTGTACCTGTTTCAGTACTTACACTTATGCTACATTAAAGTTTATATTGAGAATATATATAATCAACGAACAAAAATTATTATGGATAAAGTGTATATTAGTAATTAAAGCAACCAATAAAACATTATTCGTATAAACTTAAACAATTATTCTGTTAAACTCGCATAAGTTCATTAATGTCTGTCTGTACATGCTGCAGTACCTACACATATGTTACATTCAGTTTTATGTTAATAATGAATTTAATGCAACGAACAAGAAATTATTCGGATAAAATTAAGTGGTTAATATTTTTACACATATTTTAACTATCAGTTTATTTTAATAATAGATACAATGAAACAAATACAAAAAACTATTCGAGTAAAATTTAATAAGTTAATATTCAATGAAGGAACTATTGTACTTAAAGCAAATTTTTAACAGATTTTGTTTTAAAATAATATTAAAAAAAAATGGTATTAATTTGTACGAATAAAATTGAAAGTTTAAGCGATTATTCGATAACGATATATGTATATACTCTCATATAGAAATTAATGCTTGTACCTACCTCAGTGTTAAGAGTTATTTCAACGAATAGTTTTTAAGAATAATGAGAGAGAAATCGATTGAATTTCGATGGAGAAACTATTGCACTTAAAGAAATGTATATTTTAAACAGATTTGATTTTAATATAATGCTTTAACAAACAAAAAAATTATAATATTTGTTCGAATAAATTTTAATTATTTTTCGATTATGATTTATTTAAAAAACACAATTTTTTTTTAATAAAAATGAGAAAAAATAGAAATTGATAAACACAAAGGATTATAACTAAATCACGGTGGTGCTTTGGTTTACGATTAAAAAATTATTCGAATAATTAGGAAAAATTATTTGGTGCGAAATTTTTTTATAAATTTATTTTTCCTAAAAATATATGGAAATGTAATTTATTGTAGGCTTGAATTTGGGGTAACGATTAAAAAATTCATCGACTCATGAAAAGGATTATTCCACATAAAAATTTTTTTATTTTTTTAAATAAATTCGGAAACAATATACTCGCTTGAATGGTAACGAAGAAAATTATAATCGAATAATATAAATCGATTATTCGTTAAAAATATTTTACCAAAAATGGATATATAAACTTGATAAAAATCGTTTCGTTGTTGTAAAGTCTTAAATTTTGGGTAACGAATAAGAAATTATTCGAACGATTATTAGATTAAGAAAATATTATAACTAAATTTTTAGTAAAAATGTGTAATAATTCGAATAACAAATATCCTTCTTATAATAAAGTTTTGAATTTGGGGTAACGAATAAAAAGTTAGTCAATAATTAAAACTGATTACTTGTAGAAAAAGTGATCTAAAATATTTGTTCCTAAAAACAACAAAAATAAACTGCTTATTATAAAGTCTTGAAAAGTAGTTTAGTTGTATTCAATACTGCGATTATTCGATTAGAAATAGTTTAAAGAACCCTAACTGTCCTTATCGTCAATAAAAGTTTTGTTAATACTTTAAATCTTGTCGCTGACATATTTAAATTTTGTCATTCCGTTTGTATCGCATCGAAAAACTAATTTCCGACCCCTATAAAGTATGTATATTCTTGATCCTTATCACAGCTCGAGTCGATATAGCGATGTCCGTCTGTCCGTCTGTCTGTTGAAATCACGCTCATTCACAAAAAAAAGCCATCTAGCTGGATAAGGCTACAATAATATCATTTACCATAATTCCCAGCAGGTTGGTATTGAAAATTGGCTAAATCGGGCATCTTCGTGATTAGATACGAGCAAAAATATGTAGATACCTCTAAAAAAAAAAACATAAAACCCAGTGTGTTTGTTGTAACAGTTTAGTGGTTGAACATTATAATTGTACAACAACATAAAAAAATGCCACAAAAAAATTATGCATATATTAACAATACCAAGAACTCATTTAGTAGTATTGCCACATATTTTTTTTTATCGTTATCACGTTATAATAAAAAAAATTGCCAATATGAAAGCAAAAATGGAAAATGGAAAATGGAGAATGGAAAATGGAAAATGGAAAATGTAAAATTTAAAATGTAAAATGTAAAATATAAAATGTAAAATGAACAAGTAAGAAAATTATAGTCGGTCTAGACCGACTATACGATACCCTGTACCATGCGTTTAGAAACCCTATCTCTTAGGCCCAACTAACTGGACATAGGAAATAAGCAAAAACCAAATTTGAGTGGGATTTTTATTAATTTTTTTGGCGCAGATATGAAAAAGTTCATATCGGATGCTATATCTATATAGGGACTAGGTCCAAAAATGGACCGATCCTGATCATGTTTGGTAAAGTCTCTTGTATTTTGCAAAAATATATACAAACAAAATTTGAGAAGAATCAGTGCAATATTTTTGTTTTTTAATAGATTTAAGTGAAGATCGGGAAGCAGCTCTATATGGGGTCGAAAGCATCATTTTTGGACTACTCATTAATGGATGTAATGAACGCATACAAACCCAATTTGAGTAAGATCTATATGACAATTTGGATCTTATGGCAATTTATGTCGATTTCATAGGGGTAATTTGTATGGGGGCTAGGTCTGAACATGGACCGATTCTCACCAATTTCAACAGCGTTCATCCCATGGCAGATAAAAGCTTACATACCAAATTTCATCAAAATATATTCATATTTGCGACCTGCAGTTTGATTACAAGGTTTACATGGACACACAGACGGACGGACGGACGGACGGACATTGTTAAATCAACTCAGAAAGTGATTCTGATTCGATCGGTATAATTAAAGATGGGTCTAGGTCAAATATTTTTGGTTGTTACAAACAGCAGCACAAAGTCATTATACCCAAACCACATAGTGGTATAGGGTATAAAAATGGAAAATGAAAAAAGAAAATTGAAAAATAAAAAATGGAAAATGAAAAATGGAGAATGGAAAATGAAAAATGGAAAATGAAAGACGGAAAATGAAAATGGAAAATGAAAATTGAAAAATGAAAAAGGTAAGTGGAAAATGGAAGACGAGAACTGAAATATGGAAAATGGAAAATGAAAAATGGAAAATGAAAATTGCAAAATGAAAAATGGAAAAAGGAAATTGAAAAATGGAAAATGCGAAACGGAAAATGGAGAATGAAATTGAAAAATGAAAAATCAAAAATGACAAATGGAAAATGGAAATTGAAAATTGAAAAATTAAAAGTGAAAAATGGAAAATGAAAAATGGAAAATGAAAAATGGAAAATGAAAATTTAAAATTGAAAAATGGAAAATGAAAATTGAAAAATTAAAAATGGAAAATGGAATATGAAATATGAAAAATGGAAAATGTAAAATGGAAAATGAAAATTAAAACATGGAAAATGGAAAATGAGAATTGAAAAATGGAAAATTGAAAAATGAAGAATGGAAAATGAAAATTGAAAAATGGAAAATGAAAAACGAAAAATGAAAAATGAAAAACGGAAAATGGAAAATGGAAAACACAAAAATTAAAAATTAAGTATTAAAAATTAATAATTAAAAATTAACAGTTAAAAACTAAAAATTAAAATTTAAAAATTAAAAATTTAAAATTAAAAATTTAAAATTAAAGACTCAGGTGGAGGGTATCAAAAAATTCGGCACAGCCGAATTTAACACTCTTACTTGTTTGAGTTTAATTTGTGGAATTATGGAATCTGGATAAAATTACAATTTAAAATTTTAGTATTAATAATAATAAATATATATTAAATATTTTTTCTAAAAGCACATTAAATATGCTCTAATCTGCAACATAATTTACTAATTTATCGCTTTTCGTTCCAAAGTTACAATTAAAGTTGTGATATAAGAACACTTTTCCCAAAATACAAAAAAACGCCTAATAGCATAAAAAAATTTTTTTGCAACTAAATGCTGGTTTTTTATGTATTTATAAATATCAATCAATTAATAATAACAATATTTTAAAACTACGGTTTCCGTGAATTAATCGCCACTTTGGTTACCATCGCACCCACTGTGCGTTTTTGCATGTGATGTCCCGTTATTTTCGCTTGAAATTATTGTGAAACCTTCAGTATTTTTCTTTTGTTTGAAGAGTGAAGTGTTTTTTTAAATAAATAAAATATATACCTATGTAATAATATAAACATATGTAGGTACAGTTTGTATTAAAAAAGTAAATATATTAGTATATAAATTTATATTTTTTAAATATTTGATATGCCATACATTTAAATATGTAAATCAAAACGAAGTGTTCGTGAAGAATCTAAAGAAATTGTGGAATTGTTAGTGGACGAACTGGCGGACAAACTTTGCTGGAAAGGCACAGAAGATAAAAAGAGTGTGCGCAGCCTGAGTGCAGCAAAACCCATAAGTAATTTATTTTATATATTTCATTAATTTATTTCATTGACTTTTGAAATTCAATAGATGCTGAAATTTGCATCGGATTGCCAGAGGATGAATATATCAAAAGTGCAAAAGCATTCTTCCAATTCGCTAAAAATAGACAAGAGTCTAGAAATATAAAAAAATTATAAAAAAATCAATAAAATTATTTTTAAACCAGAATATTTGAAAAAGACTTATTATTTAATTGTATTTAAAAGCTTAAAAGATAATAACGATTATCAGCTTACAAAAATATTACGTTTATAAGCTTACTGCCAGCATGATTAGAATACTGTTTTCCTGTAAGCTTATTCTATAATTAGACTTCTAAGCTTGTTCACAAGGGTTCAGTTTTCGTTATTTTAAACAATTGTTAGAAGCCTTTCACAATAATATTCGCAACAGTTTTCTAAACTTAAGGCTTATGGTAGCAAGTTTGTTACAAGCTATTTTTATACTGTTTTGGTTTATTGGGACACATAGCATTGTACAATTTTATGTATGTGTTTGTAGCAACTTAAATGCAATTTACTCAAAATAAACGAAAAAATTTAAAAATCTGTAAATCTGCAAAACGGCTAAAAAGAAATACCATTCAAATCATATACGTTTAGTCGAAATCGCGATAAAACGGTAGAATAAAACCTCGGTCACAAAAAATTAATATTATAAATTCTGGTTCTTATAAAGCTTAAAAAGTAGTTTTATTTTCTGCAGTACTATAATTATTCGATTAGATATTGTTTGATAAACACTTAATAATAGTAATACAATTCAATTTAAACTTTCAGTTAAGTTATCTTAGATTTAATTCAGATTCAAATATTCTTCTTCAATTAATCTTAAAATTAGTTTAATTGTCTGTTGTGCTTCGATTATTTGTTTCAAAAATACAGAAATGGAAGAATATTATATAAATTGTTTGAAAAAGACTTTATAAAAGTAATACACTTAATTAAAGTATGTTGAATAAAAGTTTTCTTAATACTTCAAATAAAGATTCAGTTTTAAGCATTTACGTTTCAAAAATCCTGAATCAAAATTAAGCAATGATTACGGCCTCCAATCTAAATCGAATATACATATATGTATTTTAGCTTTTGTTGAGATTACAAGAGGCTTCTTAAATCTTAG
This sequence comes from Cordilura impudica, assembly GCA_963682025.1. NCBI lineage: Eukaryota > Metazoa > Arthropoda > Insecta > Diptera > Scathophagidae > Cordilura > Cordilura impudica. The sequence goes on along the minus strand of OY821520.1, from coordinate 242,701,438 downwards.
TTTAAATCTCATTGTTGGTGTAAATAATCAGGAGGAAACTTGCTTAAATTTTACATTATCGTATAGAATGTATATTAAATTCTATTGTAGAGAAACTTGTAAATATTGATTTGCAGTTTCAAACGACTTCCATAAATTTTTAAATATATTATTCATATATTCTAATGCAGAGTACACACGATGGAACATTACAAACATGTTTCCATTTTTTAATACAAACGATGCAACCAAAAATATGCTGCTACTAAACAAATATACGCGGAAGAAATTGTTTTTAATAAGAGACGCACAGAGTGAGACGACAGCTATTGTTATTAATAATAACAATTGATGCACTGTTGTACGAAAATGAAGAAGAGATACAATTAATTGATAATTAAACAGCTTCAATAAACCTTTAAAATAAAATGGAATTAATTGATAATTAAAGACTTTAATAAACATTTCTATTATTATAAAACTAATTTTTTTTTTTTTTTAATTTATGTGAATTTCTTTTTTTGTTATAAAACTAAAATTAAATTCATTCATTGTCTTCAAATTTCGCCATTTTCGTCACTCTTTCCTTTTCTTTACTCCTCTATACAAAGCAACATTACAAAATGAAATAAGAGAGCACAAACAGTAAACATCGATACAGGCGATGGAATCTTGAGTTTGGAAACATAAAATATCAAAATAATTTGATATTTGAGGAACCAAAATTGAAACATGAATTTTGAGAAGAAACATCGTCATGTTCCACTTAATGTTCTATCGTGTGTACTCAGCATAAGAACTTTTTTGTAGTCATATTCGGTGCTATTTTGCTAAGATGATTGTTTTGAGTAAGTTTTCTATAGAAACATTGAATTTTGATTGCTTAGCAAATTACTTACTATGTTTTATTTTAGTTTTTTTTCCATTTTTATGTTTAGCACGTGTTTCAAACATGTTGGCTGCCAACTCATTACAACATAAACACAACATTTACAATTGTTTTATTAACACCAGGCTTTTAGGCAACATGTTGCGGCAACATATAGCTTGTATGTTTCTATCACAAGTTTAAATAAAATACTTCGTGGTTTGTCGTTTAATTTTCGTGATGTTGTTGTCATGTTGTTTGGTCGGTCCTGGTCTTCGTAATTATTGTCTTGTTATTGTTATTGGTGGTGGTGTTGCCGTTGCATTGTCACCACTGCCATAAAACGACTTGTGGTTTTCTTTTTTTATATGTTTTGTTTTTGTTTGCCAGTTTGTATGTTTTTCCCGTCATGTTTTTTTTTTTTTTATTATTATCCATCCATATAGCAGCAAACCATTCAACTGTCATGCCAGAGTAAAAATCATTGAGGTTTTTTTTTTACGATTTTTAGCTGTTAGCGTTCGCGCATTATGCTGTTGCCTACTTGCACTCCGTATTTTTTCTATTGTAAATATTAAGTTTAGATTTTCTGGATCAGCCAGCCACTGTGCTTTTCTATGTACGAGCAGTGTCGGCTGCTCCAGCACACAGCTACCCATTCGTTTTACAACACAACACACCGCACAATATCGTGTACAGTGTGAAAATATTTTTCATACACAATACAAAAATTTTTTCCTTAGCTTAATGTTCGTTTTTCTGTTCAGTTGGACTTCAGCCGTTAAACTGTGCAAAAGCTTTCAAATTATAACGCGGGTGGTGAAAACTGAATTGAAGCACAAAAATAAAAAAAACTGCACAAAAATCAAATTTGTTAGTTTTTAGAAAATTATACAAAATTTGACGGTTACTTTTTTGTGTAAAATATTTCAAGAGTGGGTGAAGCAAAAATATTGTTATTAAACTGAAGAAGTATAATATTTTGGATTAAAAACTTGAAATATGAATTGGATATAAGAAAAGGATATAAAAAACCAATTGAATTATTTCAATAAAAAATAAATACTAAAAAAAAAAAACCAAAAATGAAATGCAGCATTTTAAAATATACACACACTGTATATAAATTGTTCATTTAAATATAATAAAGAACGCTTATAGACACTAAGAAAATATTTTTGATATAAAATTAAAAAAAAAAAAAAACAAAATTATAAAAAAATACAAAATTCAAATTATAATAAAGTCATTTAAATAATTCGAAGAATATGATAGAATTTTTATAAACAGTTAAGAACTTTAAAAAAAGAATACGAAATTTTGAAAAAAATATTAAACAATTTCAAATACATTTTCAATCGACTACTTTTACATTTTTATTTTTTGTGGGTTCTTTGATCTTTCCATAAAGATCAATTATGATTTAAAAAACCAAGTATTTTAAAATATATAGAAATGAAAAAGAAACGAAAACGCCACCTTTAAATAAAAATAAATAAATTGCAATTACAAAATTTTTTGAATATATTAAAAAAAAATTAAGAAACAGTTTGAAAAGTTTTACTACTGAATTTTTTGATAAAAACAATAATTTATTTTTTTTTTAATAATTTTCCTTTTTTTAATTTAGAAATTTTTTTTAATAATTTATAAAATTAATTAAAATTAAAATTAAAATTAAAATTAAAATTAAAATTAAAATTAAAACTAAAATTAAAATTAAAATTAAAATTAAAATTAAAATTAAAATTAAAATTAAAATTAAAATTAAAATTAAAATTAAAATTAAAATTAAAATTAAAATTAAAATTAAAATTAAAATTAAAATTAAAATTAAAATTAAAATTAAAATTAAAATTAAAATTAAAATTAAAATTAAAATTAAAATTAAAATTAAAATTAAAATTAAAATTAAAATTAAAATTAAAATTAAAATTAAAATTAAAATTAAAATTAAAATTAAAATTAAAATTAAAATTAAAATTAAAATTAAAATTAAAATTAAAATTAAAATTAAAATTAAAATTAAAATTAAAATTAAAATTAAAATTAAAATTAAAATTAAAATTAAAATTAAAATTAAAATTAAAATTAAAATTAAAATTAAAATTAAAATTAAAATTAAAATTAAAATTAAAATTAAAATTAAAATTAAAATTAAAATTAAAATTAAAATTAAAATTAAAATTAAAATTAAAATTAAAATTAAAATTAAAATTAAAATTAAAATTAAAATTAAAATTAAAATTAAAATTAAAATTAAAATTAAAATTAAAATTAAAATTAAAATTAAAATTAAAATTAAAATTAAAATTAAAATTAAAATTAAAATTAAAATTAAAATTAAAATTAAAATTAAAATTAAAATTAATATTAAAATTAAAATTAAAATTAAAATTAAAATTAAAATTAAAATTAAAATTAAAATTAAAATTAAAATTAAAATTAAAATTAAAATTAAAATTAAAATTAAAATTAAAATTAAAATTAAAATTAAAATTAAAATTAAAATTAAAATTAAAATTAAAATTAAAATTAAAATTAAAATAAAAATTAAAAATAAAATTAAAATTAAAATTAAGATTAAAATTAAAATTGAAATTAAAATTAAATTTAAAATTTAAAATTTAAATTTAAATTAAAATTAAATTAAAATTAAAGTTAAAATTAAAATTAAAATTAAAATTAAAATTAAAATTAAAATTAAAATTAAAATTAAGATTAAAATTAATATTAATATTAAAATTACAATTACAATTAAAATTAAATTTATAATGAAATTTAAAATTAAAATTAAACTTAAAATTAAAATTAAAAATTAAAATTAAAGTTAAAGTTAAAAATAATATTAAAATTAAAACTAAATTTAAATTTAAATTGAAATTAAATTTTCATTTTAATTTAAATTTAAATTAAAATTAAAATTAAAATTAAAATTAAAATTAAAATTAAAATTAAAATTAAAATTAAAATTAAAATTAAAATTAAAATTAAAATTAAAATTAAATTTAAAATTAAAATTAAAACTAAAAGCAAAATTAATATTTAAATTAATTTATTAGTTTTTTAAAATTTATAATTTATTTTTTAATATATATTTCAAATATATATTTTTAATATTTTTATTATTAAATAATATCAAAAAATTTGTTAATTTTTTTAAATAATTTTACAAAATTTTTAAATTAATTTTCATTTCCTCTTGATTTAAATTTACAAAAAAAAATAATAATTTACTGCCAAAAATTGTATACAATAATTTAAGTGAGATTCATCTTGCATCTTGCAAAGGCCTTCAAATTAGTTTAATTGTCTGCTGTTACTGGTTGTTCGTTTAAAATTTTTTCAAAACCACAACAACGAAAGAGTATTATAAAAATTTTCCTTTTGGCAATGAATAAAAAATTATTCGAATAATTTATTCGATTCAAACAAATTTTTGTTTTGTTTATTAATAATTTTCAAAAATTTTTAAATTTATTTTACAAATGTTCACAACAAATGCAATTTGGAGTTTAAAATGTATTTTTAAGATCTCCTTAATTTAACTAAAAATTTCTAAAACTTAATTACTGGCCATAATTATGAATGTCATTTAATCAAAATTAAAAAGAGCCTTAAATTATTTTAGAAAATTCTTTAAATAATTATAAAATTTTTCTACAATAATTTCGAATTCTATCATTGCAAGTTTATCTTTAAAATATGTTTCTAAAATCCTCTTAGTGAAATTTACAGTTATTTACTGCCCAAAAATATATGAAGTGACAAAAGAAAATGATTTTAACAAATATTTCACATCACATAATTTTAAACAATTTTTTTTAAAATAATTTTACAAATTTTTTAATAATTTCCGAAATTTTTTTTATAATAATTTTACAAAGTTTTTTTTTTTAAATAAATATTGGATAGCGTTCTGACAAATTTATAAATAAAATGTGTTTTTAAGATGTCCTTCTTTTGTTGAAAAATTTTGAATATTTTACTAATGCCCATAATGATGAAAGTGCTCTAAGTAAAAAATTTATTTACCAATAATTTTACATCACATTATTTTAAACTAAATGTATTTGTACTCTCACAATGTGCTTTTTATTTCTTATGGCGTTTTCTTTTCTGACAAAAAATGTCGCATTTTATTTGCACTTTTTTCAAAAAAAATTTTTTTTGTATTCTAAATTAAGAGTAACATAATTTTATACAACAATCGAAAGGTCTCAAAGTGCTGTGTCCATAAAATGCAAAACTTTTTGATTATTATCCTCTTTGACGTCATGGGGTGAAAATATTCAAAAAAGGGGAACAATGTGGAAATATTCTCACACTATGACCTGAAACAGGTCAATGGCTAAATTGTTTTGCAATTTGCGAGCGCTCGACTTTGAGACCTTTCGATTGATGTATAAAATAAGGTTGCTCTTAATTTAGAATAAATAATAAACACACTTTTCGAAAAAAGTGCAAATAAAATGCAACATTTTTTAATTTTGAATTTTTTTTGGCCAAGTTATATTTTATCTTTCAGTGATTTTTATATAAGCTAATAAGGCCTAACGTTTTAATGTAAATAAAACAAATTTATTACATATTTAACCGACGTTTCGTCAACGGTTTGTTGACTTTTTCAAGTTTTTTTTTGTAATATAATTTTATACAAAAAACATAATTTTATACAAAAAACATTTAATAAGACAATATTTACAACAATGCAGCTTAAGTGCTTTTCACTATTCAATTTATTGCAACTTTGTAACAAGTGTTTATTTTGTCAGTGTCTTCTTTTAAGTTCATTTTTTGTCAGATTAGTTGTTCAAAACAATTTAACAAAAAGTTTTTAATAATTTTATTACATTTCTTACAGCTCAGTATTACGAAAATGGTCTAAGTCAAAATTTAAAAAATTTTTTTTTTCAATAACTTCATATCACATTATTTTACACTAAATTAATTAAATGTAATTTTTATTTCCTAGTTGTTCAAAATTATTTTACAAAAAGTTTTAAAACATATTATTGAATTTTTTATTGCCAATAATTACGAATGTGGTCTAAGTCAAAATTTGAAAAAATTGAGTTTATCACTGATTTCATATCGTATTAAAATATTCATATCATTTTAAAATAAATTATTTAGATGTTATTTTGATTTTTAATTTTGGAACATTTTTTAAATAATTTTAGAAAATTTTTAAAATAATTTTACAAAAGTTGTAATAATTTTAGAAATTGTTTATACTTACTGACAATGTATGTTTAAAATGTATTTCTAAGAACTCCTTAACTTAATTTAAAATAAAAAAATATAATTTCTGCCCATAATTAAAAATGTGATCAACTCAAAATGGAAAAACAGAAGTTTATCATCACTTTATTCGAAACAAAATTTTTAGAATAATGCTTCAAAATTTTTAAAAAAAATTTTACAATAATTTTGGATAGCGTTCTTGCAACCTTGTATTTTACATGTCTCCTGAATTTAATTTAAAATTAAAAAAAAAATTGATTACAGCCTAAGTCAAATATCCACTAAAATGTTTTTAACATTTATTTCACATTACATTGTTTTGCACTAAAAAGTTCAATGTAATTTTATTTAAAATTTTTCAAAGTAACGTTCTAAAATGTTAAAATAATTTTACAAAGTTTTTAAGAAAGTTTTACAAAATTTATTAATAATTTTGAATGGAGAGCTGACAATTTAATGTTTAAAATATGTTTTTATCATTTGCTTCAATATAATTAAAGACATTTGTTTGCTGAAGATAATTTCAACTTTTTAAAATTTTAAATTTATGCAAATTTTACAAAAGGTTTTAAATTTTTTTAAACAATTTATAAAATTCAGTTTTAAATTTTTTAAATAATTTTGCTTCGCGTTTTGGCAATTTCATGTTTTAACTTTGTTTTTAAGATATCAGTTGATAATTATTAATTTAAAATTTAATTACTGCCCATAATATTTAAAGAGATCTAATTCAAAACTAAAAATATATGTAATTTACTAGTTATTTTAGAGCACATTATTTTAAGTATATGATCAACACCAGAAGAAATATAAATGGGATTGTTAATAAACAACTTTATAAGATCCTAAAGGTATGCTAATCAATTTTAGGCAATTCACAATTCAATATAGGGCGATTAAAATATATTCCTTTCAATACTCTATGAATCGTGAATTGGCTAAAATTGATTAGAATACAGTTAGGCTGTTATAAAATTATTTATTATTAATGTTTTATTATATTTAATTTAATATATTTTTAACGTTTACATATATATTTAATATATATTTAACGTGCACTTCTCCTCCTTATGAACTATAACTTTACCAAATTTCACACTTCCTATATGCGCGAATTTGGCTTAAAAACTGGTCGAAAGATTTACGTTCACGTATTTATATATAGATAGTTTGAAAAATATGTTTGTCTTTCAAAGGGCTCTCCGATTTTGTGATATTAAACCTTATAAGTTATAAGTTTATCTCAATATTTTTAAAAAATAAATTTTTGGATTATTTTCAAAATAACGGGACATTAATTTCAATTAATCGTAATACTACTTTGGGAAAACAAGAATTAAAAAAAAAGTAAATATTCTTGGAAAATATAGAAAATTTATTAAATTTTTTATAAGATTTTAACTTAAGTTTAATTTCGTCAGAGTAACATTTCGATAAAAAAAATTACCGCCTAGAATTGTGAACAAATTTTCCTTAAGAGCATCTGTTTTTTGACAAATTATTTTTGTTTTTAATTATTTTTGGTTACAAAAAATTTTCTTAATAATTAAATCGCACAATTTTTCTGACAATATGCTGAACTGTGTAAAGTTGCAATACTCGCTATATAGGGAAAGAAGATATTATTCGGGATTTCATTGGTATGTTTAGATTCCCAGCCAAACTTTCCCAGCCAAACTTTCGTTCTGGTTGAACGACCGACCATTATCTTCGTTATGCTTATGATTTTATTTTGGGAATACGGTTGGATCACCAACAATAGACATTTCAGAGGACGGAAGTTTTTTATTGTCGTGATAAATCTTCTGAATACATATTTTCTGGATTATATTTCTTGGCTTTTTTATCAATTTAAGTCTTTAGTTTTCTATATGAGAGCTTCTTTCTATAACCACCGAACGGATCTTCCTTTCCCCCTTTAAATTTTGAAAGAATTTAATAAAAACTAGCAGAGCCCAGCACTCGAAATTCGAGTGCAAATTCTAAGAAATTTTATTTTTTCATTAAATTTTTTTCTTTCAATATTTTTTAATCTATATATGTATGTAAAAAATTTTTGGACATTTAAATAGAATACATTAAATTTCATTATAAATATTTATAAAACACACAGAAAATATAAAAATAGGTTTGTTAATAAAGACTTTTATAAGAGCCTAAAGGTATGGCAAGTAAAAGCGTAGAAGCGGTCACAAGAAACCGCCTTGCCTACTAATATTATAGATATTCAAAAATTTGTAACTCTGGCTATTATCTATAAAAAACACAAATATGGCATTATATAATTCCGACAATCTTTAAAAGTAGTTCACGTACATGATATAAGCATCGTACTAAATTCGGCAAAAGGTCTTATTTTCTTTTGCTAATTGTCAAAGGTCATAGTCATAAAAAACATAGTAAATATATCTCAAAAAGAAAAATTGTTAGAATGTTTTTTTTAAATTCTTTAAGAATGACTTAATTAGTTCTCTGGGTGGTTCTGGATCAGTAATACCATACGTTATCATTTTACCATTTTTGATGGTAAATATCGCTTCAAACTACCTCAATTACCCTTTTTATGATAAAGTTCATAAGTTTTTGAATTATAAAAGTCTAGAGCGCTTTTTTCGTTATAATTTTATAGACATCTGAAAGAGATTTTATTTTTTAATACGAAATAACAAGTCTTTACGTAAACAAATTTTCGTTATCAAAACAAGACATGTTTTCTTTTTCAAAATTTTCCGTAAACTGGCTAGAACTTCTATAGGATTTACAATTTCCTAATGCAATAAAACTACCTATACAAAACTCATTTATGCTACTCAAAACACCAAGGAATCAGCTGCTGTATTTATGCAACTCCTTCAAGCAAAACGATAGATATATTTATGGCAGTTTAGCTGATATGTACAAACAGCTAAAACAACTAAAATCTTCCAAAACGGCAGCATAAAATAAACACAACATTTTTGTAATAATATTCAATGATTTTTGTTTTTTTTTTAATTGAATTTTTTTCCAAAATTCTTATGCTCCCATATATATATGTCAAAGTTTATAAGTGATAGAAGAAAGATCATAAATTACAAATCTAATATTAAAATTCCTTAAAGGTGGTATTACACGACGTGTTTTTTACATATGTACTGTCAAATTTTCCCACAACAAAAGTTGTACACATCGTGTGATACATATGTATGAAACATTGTTTATGTAAAATACATGAGGAAAGTCACATTTACATTTTTCAATTAGAACAGGTTCTATTTTGGCATGACAAACATATGAAAATACAACACTGCTTGCGGCGAAAGAAAAACAGAGTAAATTATAAAGATTAATATTGAAAGACAAATAAATTGTTTAATATTAATTAACAATTATAAAATATATAACTTTTTTTTCACAAAAATTTTTTGTAAATTCACATATTAAATCAGCTGTTGTTTACATTTAGAGGTTATGTCATACGGAAATACACATGCACGTGTGATAGCAAAAATTATGAATCGTATGTACATAAAAGACAATTTTGACAGACATGCGGAATTTCATATGGATAAAAAAAGTGACAGTACATATGTAAAAAATACATCGTGTAATAGCACCTTAAAGGTTTGGAAATATACTTAAAAAAAAAAAAAAAAAACTTACGCAGAGAATAAAATTCATTTTTATTTTAATTTTACAAAATTCTTTACTTTCGTCTAGTTTCTTGTCAACAAGAAATTAAAATCATTTAAGAAAATCAAATAAACATTTTTCAAATTCAAACCAATTAAGATATGACAGCTGTAATTAGTTCAAACAAAAATACTAGAAGATAAAAAGTTGTTACATTTATTTTTCCTCAAACTCTCCTCGGAAACCTTAGAAATCTTATTTTCATTTACCACAAACACAAGAGGTGTTTTTAGCTAAATAACTCGTACAGACACACACACACACAAACACACACTCACTCAATATGCCGCTCTATAAATCTTGCTCAAAAACAATAATACAATAATCGGCTGGTATAAGAAAAATATAATCCAAGATAATCTCCAACAATCAAAAGTCATTGATAGCTGGCTGTTGCTGCTGCAATCATTATCACATGTGTTGAATAGTACTGATTTGAAACGCACCTATAAATATCACATAAATTAGAGTGCAGCTAGCAATATGAATACATTTTAACACATTTTATTTAAAATACATCAACAACAACAAAGAAAAAAAAATATATTTATAAACTAAAATGATGGGTATCTGTACTTGACAATGATCGTCTAGTAAAATATTTAGAAAACCTGGGGTGACCATCATATTAGTAAAAAAAAAAAAAAGTATTAAGAATAATTCTTAGTGAAAAATTTTCATATAATTTATTATATTTAATTATTTTGTTTTAATTCAATAGGAATAATTTTGTGGTATTTTTATCATAGCTTTAAGGAATTAAAAAAAAAAACGTTCATATTTTTATCAAAAAATTAAAAAAAAAATAAAAATTTTTTGAGGCTAAAATTTATTTATTTTTGTAAAATTACCAAAAAAAAAAAAAAATTAAATTGGCTATATTTTAGAATTAAATTTTTTGGTGTAATTTTTTAAGGTGACAATAAATTTTGAGGTGAAGACAAATTTTGAAGCAAAAATATTTTGTTAAGGTGAAAATTTTGTTTTAAGGTGAAAAAATTTTATTTCTATAATAATTTATTTATTTTCTTTATTCGGTAGTAATAGTTTTGTGGTATTTTTATCAAAGAAATATGATATTTTTATCAAAGAAATAAGATATAAGATATATTAAAAAATTTCTAAAAAACAATTAAAAATTTTTAAGTTTAAAATTTATTTATTTCTTTTAAAATTACCGTAATTTTCAGAAAATACACACATGAAACACACAATGTTCTGTTCTAAAGCAGCCAACACATATTTTTATTTTCATTTCAATTTTGTGTGCTTCTAAATTTTGTACGGTGCCGAACATATCGTCGCCGCTATGCCAGAAAGTTCTACATATATTTTGCTCATTTTGAGAAAATTGCAAAATACTATTGAAACGGCTAGCTAAAATTCAAATTATTTTGAAATGCAGTGATACTTTCAAATTATATGTAGTTAATACTTGCCTAAATTTTGGCAGAACACAGAATGGTTTGTGAAACATTAATATACTAATAACTCTAATATTGTGAATTTTGGATGTAGCACCTTTTGGCATACCACCGACGATATCATGACTGTGTTTCGTTTTAATATTTCGTTTTCTATCACGTTTTTTTTGTTTCGAACACACATAAACCACACAGATATGTGTGTAACTTTATTTTAAAAAACATAAAACATAACATGAACAAAAAACAGGTTCGAGTTCAGTTATATTTTAAGTTCGTGTTCTGGCTCGTGTACAGTGAAAAAATAGAACATGAACACTAAACAGATTCGAGTTCAGTTATATTTTAAGTTCTTGTTCTGGCTTGTGTACTGCGAACAATTAAAACATCAATTCTCGATCTGATACACCCCGATAAAAACGACGACAATTGTTTCAACCGAATTTATTCAAATTTTATTGACCATTTTTTATGATTAACGTAGAAATTGTTTACAATTGTTTTGATTGACTGGTTTTCATTTTAATAAAAGGTGGTAATAAAAGACTTTAAACACAAACACTATTTAGCATCATAAAAGTTGCACTTGTTGGTTGTTAGTTTTTTTTTACATTCCCATATGAAGCCCATTGCAAAAAAAATTACAATCCTTTTCCAAAATTACATACTGTTTTTATTGTTTCGGTTTTTGCGATGTTTTGCATACATTAGCACAAATCCCCCTCTGATATTTTGCCAACCAATGAGTGTCAATAGAAATAATATTTAGAATTCTTTTTTTAAGTTAAGGCTTCATGGGTATTTTTTCCAAATTTCATTGATCCTTTTTTATGATTTTCGTTGCAATTGTTTACAATCACTTTTTTTCATAATTTTCATTTCATTTCGTAGACGAAAAACCCACTTTTGTGGCATAAAAGACACACTTGTTGGTTGTAAGGATCTTTTGCAAACATTTTTTTTTTTTTTTTGTAACAAATAATTTTAGACACAAACACAATTTTGCATCATAAAAAACACTTGCTGGTTGTTAGGATGTTTTGCATTCATTAACACAATCACCCACACTTAATTTGCAAACCAATTAGTCAAATGCACAATCCTTTTCTCAATGATTTTTTGTAAACAATTTTAACGTAAATCGTAAAAAAGGGTCAATAAAATTTGAAAATATTTGACAATTCGTCGTTTGTAAATTATTGTGTTTTATATGTTTTTTGTTAAAGTTTAGTTGCTAATTAAAAAAAACTGAACCGATAAAATTGTTGCGACCTTCCTGCCAAGGAAAGTACTATAGTTTGTGGTTTTTTCTGTTTAAAAAAAATTCCTCTTTGAAAACGCCTTTAAGAGTAAGAACTATTAGAACTTAAACATGGATTAATTTACGAACGACGAATTGTATACAGTTTCAACTTAAGTCATAAAAAGAGCCAATAAAATTTGAATAAATTCGGTTGAAACAATTGTTGTCATTTTTATCGGGGTGTATCAGATCGCGAATTGATGTTTTAATTTTTCGCAGTACACGAGCCAGAATACGAACTTAAAATATAACTAAACTCGAACCTGTTTATTGTTCATGTTGTGTTTTTTCACAGTACACGAACCAGAACACGAACTTGAGATAATGCTACACCAAGAATCATATATATGATATATGGCTACACACGAATCTGTGTGGTTTATGTGTGTTCGAAACAAAAAATACGTGACATAAAAATATGTGTTTGTTGGTCTGAGCTATGTTTGTTTACATATATGTACTGGTTTTTTATTCAGTGTGTGTTTTTTCTGAACTCTGAAATTACGAAAAGAAATTGTTGAAATTTGAAAAATTTTACAATGAAAATTTTTTTATGTAATTTTTTAAGGTGAAAATAAATTTTGAGTTGAAGAAAAATTTTGAAGTGAAAATATTTTGTTAAGGTGAGAATTTTGTTTTACGGTGAAAAAAGATAAACTGAAACTATTTATTTAAAGAGTGCGAGCGAAATAAATAACGCACGCATTAAAATAAATATGCTAATATTTTTTTTTATTTTTTACTAACAAATGTTTTATTTAAATTTTGTTCTTACTAAGATTTTTAACATTTTCTGGAACGGCTTCCATAAGTGATAAAATGGTATTTTTAGACATTGTTTTTAGTAGAAGCTGCCTACTTTATTCCGAACTCTTTCTCAGTTTGAGCAGATCTTTTTGGTCGCCTTGAGATGTTTTTTAACTATAGCCCACTATTTTTCAATCGATCGGAATTCAGGGAAATTCAGGGAATTAGCCTCCTTTGGTACCATTTGTCTCGAGCCACTCAACAGTTTTTTTTACTATGTGGTGAGGTCGGTCCAGAACAATGAGCGCACATTGTGTGTTTTAAAAAATGGAAGAAATCGTTTCTGACGGCACTCTTTTATGTACAGATCTGTATTTATCGAACCTGTGGTTATGAGAGAACGGCTTCTTTTACCACTAGTGTAAATTTTTGTTTCTGGAAATTTTCATTTTTCTTTAACTCGAAAGTCTTCTGGGATACTCCTCTTGCAGGCAGCTGTGTGGTTTATGTGTGTTCGAAACAAAAAATACGTGATAGAAAAATGTTCGTGTAGATAACGAAATATTAAAACGAAACACAGTCATGATTGTGTTCGACACCTTAAAAATTTAGAAACACACATAATTGATAATGAAAATAAAAATATGTGTTTGTTGGTCTGACCTGTGTTTGTTTACAAACATATATGTACGAGTTTTTTATTCAGTGTGTGTTTTTTTCTGAACTCTGTTGAAAACAAATATTTTAGAGGTGAAAAAAGAATTTTGAAGTTAAAAATTAGGTTAAAAGAATTTGAGCTGATTTAATTTTTTTTAAATAAAATAAACTCGTTTTTGTTTTTCAAGGTGAACAAAATTAATGCGAAAATTAATTTTGGGATGAAAATATATTTTAAGGCGAAAATAAATTTAGAAGTAGAAGTAGATTTATAGATATATATATTTGTTCCCTTTACTCCCGCAAGGAACATAGTGCCGTGACGTAGACTTGGAGGTTTAATTTTTTTTAAGGTTAGAAAAACTCTTGAATGTTTTTTCAAGGTGAAAGAAAATTTTATGTGAAAATAATATTAAAATGAAAATATTTTTTAAGATGAAAATAAATTTGATGGTGGAAATAAATTTAGAGGTTAAAGTTTTTTGGGGTAAAAAATTTTACGTAGGTGTAAATGTGATTGCGAAAAATTTGCGGTGAACATATTTATTTGAGATAAAAAAGTTTTTTTCAGGCGAAAATATTATTATAAGGTGAAAAAATGTTTTGAGGTGAAAATAAAGCTTGAAAAGAAAATGTAATTTAAGTTTCAACATGTTTAGTTAAATGATATGTTTACCTTTATAAGGTCTGTTGAAAAGAAAATGACATTGATTATGACGCATAAGAAATCATCGTAAAATGTATGTCATTTTATGTAAAAATTTTAGAGAGAAATTCACATTTTTATTCAATACTAAACTTCTTAGGGCCATTATTGCAACTTGCCTTTAAAGTAAATGTTAGTTAAAAGTAATTTTAGCTAAAGTTAGCGATAAAGTTACCTTTAACTTCTTTTCGTTATTACAACTTTCCAGTAAAATTAAATTAATATTTTTGATATTGTGGCAACACCAAAGGAAACACCGATTACTTTTGACCAAATGAATAAAAACTTAAAACCTTCATAGATCAGAAAATGTGGCAACATTAAATACATAAACCTAACGCTAAAAGTTAAAGGCAACAATATCTTCCCTTTAGCTTATCGTTCACTTTTAGCTTAAATTATAGTTGTAATAATGAAAAACTAATAATCTGCCCGATAACATCCTAACTTCAGCTATTGGCAACTTGTAATAATGGCCCTTAGTAGTATAGCAAATATGAATACTCAGTAAAAGCCATTTAAAGCAATATAATTTTTACTAGCAGATTCCAGCCCTCGAAATTCGAGTGCAAATTCTAGGAAATTTTATTTTTTCATTAGATAAAGACCCTAAAGGTATGCTAATCAATTATAGCCAATTCACAAATCAACACAAAAAACAAACTTGTTTTTATTACAAACACATTAACAAATTTAATAAACACACACATAGCATTGTATAATTTTATGTATGTCCGAGTATCAACTTTAAATGCAATTTACTCGAAATAAAGGAAAAAATTTAAAAATCTGTAAATCTGCAAAACGGCTAAAAAGAAATACCTTTCAAATAATATACGTTTGGTCAAAATCGGGATAAAATGGTAGAACAAAACATCGGTCACAAGAAATCGTCTAGCCTATTAATATTATAGATAATTTTTCGTCAAAGATTATAAGAAAAAAAATTGCTTTTAAATTTTACATTAAGATTGTCAGTGATTCTGATACAAATTATCTTCTTGTATGAAAACTTTTAAAGGACTTTTCACATTTTCATTCATATCTTTCAAGCCAATAAATTGAATTTGCGACTTATTAATAAAAGTGACTTTTTGAAGATATTTTTTTTCGGCAATGAAGCTTTTTATTTCTCAGTTTCCAGTGTTTTCCAATTTTTATTGCTCCCAAATAATAACTTTCCCAATGTTCTTAAAATAGGCATTTGTTTCAGGAATGACTTCTTCATTCGACCCAAATATCTTACCGACGAATCATTTTTCTATGTTTGGCCATAGGAAGGTCGCAGAGGGATAAATCTGGAGAATATGTTGGATGGTTAGTTCGAAGCCCAATTAAAGGATTTTTACCATGGCGACTATAGACGTTATCTCAGTGGAAGAGCACTTTTTCTTCGTCAAATGCGCCAGTGAGGATTAAAAACAAAACAAAAATTTTTTTTAGGTGAACAAATTTTGAAGGAAATAATTTTTGGCTGAGGTGAAAAAATTTTGGTTAATAAGATATTGAACTCTGAGTATGAAAAACTATTTTTGGAGGTGAAAAACAATTTTTCAAGTTAAAAAGATGTTTTAAGTTGAAAATATTTTTTTAAGGGGAAAAAATAAATTTTAAAATAAAAAACATATTTTTTGGGTAAATATATTTTTTCAGTTCCAAAAAAAAATTTGGACGCGAAAAATATTTTTAAGTTAATTTAAATTTCGTGTGGTAAAAAAAATGTTTATTTCTGCGTATTGAAATATGTATGAGTTACGAAATTGTAGCTTATATTCACTTAAAACCTTTGATTCACCTGAAAATAAAAATAATTTTTGGGTGCAAAAAATTTAGTTTAATAAAATATCTAACACTGAATATGAAACAAATTTTTAGTTGGAAAGTTTCTTCAAGTTCAAAAAAGATTTGGAGTTGAAGATATTTTTTAAGGTGTAAAATAAATTTTTATGTGAAAATAAATTTTGAAGTGAAAATGTTTTTTAAGGTGTAAAATAAATGCTTGACATGGAAATAAAGTTCTTGAGGAGAAAATTAACTTCTTGAGGTGAATAAAATGTTTATTTCTATAGATATATGTATGATTTATGAAATCAACCCTTATGTTCACTCATAACTTTCGATCCACCTAAACAATTTTTTAATTTTCAATACTTAACTTCCCAAGCCAACAATCATTTTAAGCTGAGTACCTGTTATTAATATATGTTCAATGTAATTTTTGTTGTTTATGTTGGATGTAAATTAAATTCATTTTTAAATGGGATAAATAATACTCTTGTTACTAATTTCCTTGAAAAAGTCAACAAAGAATTGACGAAACGTCGGAAAGAAATGTAATTTAAATGCAGTTTTATTTACATTAAAAATCTTAGGCCGTATTAGCTTATTTTGAAATAAAACAAACAAAAGGATATTAGCCAAATAACACCATAATAAATATATAGGCTGAAACTCACCTTTCCGTTCCGTTGTTTGAACTGCTAAACTTTTTTGAAATTTTTTGTCTTATTTCTTTTTGGAGTCTATTTAAATATTCGAAAGGTTTTACAAAACTTAAGAAGACAGAAAAAATTTGATTTTAAAAAAATCTGGGCACCTTAATATTCTAAAAAAAAAAAAATATTTTACCAAAAGTTTAACAAAAAATAATTTTCTGATCACCTTAATATACTCCCAAAAAAACGTTAAATTAATTTTTTTCTTTAAATTGTTTGATCTTGTTGAATTTTTCCCCTCTAAACTTTTTTTTGTTTCATATTGCTTTATCAAATAATCTGATCTTCAGAATACCAAAAGCTGAAAACATGCGAGAAGTTCCTTAATAATATAACGTTAAAAAGAAATAGGAGTAGCAATTTTTTCACAAATATTTTTTGCTGAATAGGTTAAATGATTTAGAGCTCAGCATATTTATGCACATTGTAACATGGATTTGAAAGGGCGTGTTGAAGAAAGACATCAAGAATTTCTGTTTGGTAATTTTAAAATTCTTTTGAAAATTTATTTATTTTTTTTTTCTTTTTTGTTTGTTTTGTTTTTGTATATAGAAACGTGATTATTTTAATGACACTTTAGAAAGACCTACGCAGACAGACATGTTGACAATTGTCTTTAGATAGTTTTTTTATTTTTATTTTTTTGTTAAAAAATGTGAGCAGATTTCTATAACAAAACTAATTTGTTCCAATATTTTTATAGAAATTATTATTTTTATTTAGTTTTAATAATATACAAAAGTTGTTGAACCGGATGATAATCATCTGAAACTAAATACTAAATGCAGAAAAACCTCATTTGCGATTTTTCTTACCTTGATCTTTTTTCGTTTGAATAGGACTTTAAAATATCAAGAGATTAATTAAAAAAAAAATATTTTGAATCAATGAAAGTTGAGAGTTTTGTCATTATGCATTTTTTATTTTATCATATCACGACGATAAAAATTTTAAACTTCAATATCCTGGGAAACATTCGATAAATTCTTTTGAAAATAAATTATATTGAGAATATAAATATATAGTAACACATATATAAATTTCATGCTTCTAGCTTTATTAGTTAAGTGGTACAATTTTCAGTTTTGCTTCACAAACAAAATTTTATGAAATCGTCAATTAAAAAAATCTTTACACATGTAAAATATAATGAAATTTGAAATACTCATTTTATACTAGCAGATTCCAGCCCTCGAAATTCGAGCGCAAATTCTACGAAATTTTATTTTTTCATTAAATAAAGACCCTAATCTTTACAAAAAACAAACTCATTTTTATTACAAACACATTAACAAATTTAATAAACACAGACATAGCATTGTATAATTTTGTGTATGGGTTAGTAGCAACTTTAAATGCAATTTACTCAAAATAAAGGAAAAAATTTAAAAATCTGTAAGTCTGCAAATCGGCTAAAAATAAATACCTTTCAAATAATATAAATCTGGTCAATATCGGGATAAAACGGTAAAACAAAACATCAGTCACAAGAAATCGCCTAGCCTATTAATATTATAGATGTACATGAACGTCTGAATATAGGACCAAATGGATTAAAATTGCATTTATAGTTTTTCATTTCGTGATCATGGTTCCTTTTAGAAGATTTCACAGTTCCAAAGAATAAGATTTCTTTAGAAGTATATTTAAACTAACTGACCCGGAAAACGTTGTTTTGCCATACCTAGCTTATTTCTAGTGAATATTTTTGTTGTTAATTAAAAAATAACGAATGTATTGCAAGTGTATGGGGATGCGATCTACGACAGAAAGAGTAATGAAGCGCTGTAGACCATGATCATCGATGAAAATAAAAAAACATCTTCAATTTATTTTCTCAATACAATGGATTTCTTTAACGTAAAGATCATTGGAATAAAAAATTCAACAACAAAATTCTATTGGTATTATACTTCGTGGAATGAACATAGGAATCATTTATTAGAAAAAAATTGATATTCATGATGATATTCGACAGGGTACACTATAAGTTTTTTTTGTATGGGAGGTGTCACGCCCACTAGTATGCTCCCGCCCATTTTTCACATAACTTCTCAAACTCATTATTCGTGAACGCACACCTAGTTTCAAGACTGTCGGGTTTATAGTACTCCAGATACTTTTTTGTATGTGAGGTGCCATATGTATTTACTATCTATGTGAAGTGCCACGCCCACTTGTTTAATCCCAACCATTTTTATCCTGACTTCTCACATTACTAACTTATGTACTCCTACAAAGTTTCAGTAATCTTGCTATCATAGAGCTCCAGATATACGATGTTAAAAATTTTTTATATATGGGAGGTGCCACGCCCACTTCATATATTAAAAATAAAGCCAATTTTACTTCCCCGATACAAACTTACACACTGTGAAAATTTCAAGAAGATCGGTCCTGTAGTTTAGCCACCTATTAATGTCAAACCCACAAACAAACCCAAAAACCCACAAAACTAGAGGACCCCTGCTGCTCCGCACCATTATATTATATTATATTAATTTTTATAATATAATACCAAAATTTGCCAAGAGAAGTTAACGTACAGTAATGCCAAAATATGCCAAGATAAGTTAACGTACAGTAAAAGTAAAGTTGATTCTCTACGCATAACTTTCCTCAAACCCAATTTAAGCAGTTAATAGCTCAAAAGAAGGAGCTTGATCCACTGAGTGTTCTTAGACCTATGTCAACAGCCTACTTTAATTAAAAATCTAGTTATAGAGGTTTGAGAGAAGAAAAATATTGAAAAAAATCTTGAATGCAAAGTTTATTCATAAATTCTTTTAATATATAAGATAGATACTTATAAACGTCCTCTATCTGATACCGCTATCGATGTCAAATGAAATAGAAGATTTTTCGAAATTTTTAAAAATTTTTTATGTTATCAATATTGCCCTTCCAAATTCTATCCTTCTATACCGTTGGGAAATTTTCGAAAATTTCTCTTGAAAACAAATTATGTTGAGAAAAATAAATTTATATAGGAAAACATAAACAAGTTTTATACTTTATCAGTTAAGTGTTATTGACAGTTCTTAGTTGTGTTCAAATAACAAAATTTTTTGAAATCGTCAATTAGAATAAATAATAAAATTTCGTTACGCAAGAAAAATCTTATAAAATCTATAATAGTTATTTTAAACATGATCCGTATGAGAATCATCTGAATACAGAGATCAATTGTAAATGTGCATTCATAGTTTTTCATCTTGTGATCCTGTTTCCTTTTAACAGGACTTCAGAGTTCCAAAGGATAAGATTTAAAATACTTATAATTGTCATCTATCTGATGCCGCTATCGATGTCAAATGAAAGAGGATATTTTTGGAAATTTTTCTTTTCTTTTTATTTTACCAATATTCTCCTTTCAAAACTTTATCCATCTATATCAATAAATTCTTTCGAAAATAGATTATGTTGAAGACATTAATATATATTTAGCAATACACGCACACCTTTTATACTTCCAGTTTTAATGGTTAAGTGTTAATGACAATTTTAAATTTCGTTGCACAAGCAAAATTTTATGAAATCGTCAATTGAAAACATTTTTTTCATTACACAGCCTGTGTTGCCATAATTTGAAATTGAAAAGATGCTAAATTGCAAAAAAAAGATGCTAAAACGTACTGGAGTCAAAATAAAAGATGCAAAAATTTTTTTTTTAATTCCATTACCTTTTGATTGAAAAATTAACTACTTATTAATTAATTCTTTGGTTTTTAAATGGAAAAATGAATATAAAACATAAGTTCCGATTTATATTTTTAATATTTTAAATAAAATTATTTTGATTAAATATTTTAAATTTAATATTTTTAGTTCTAGAGAGATTTTTTTTAATTTCAAATATAACAGAATTTACAATATCAAAAGATACGAGTATATCTATAATATTAATAGGCTAGGCAATTTCTTGTGACCGATGTTTTGTTTCACCGTTTTATCCCGATTTTCATCAAACGTATATTATTTGAAAGGTACTTCTTTTTAGCCGGATTGCAGATATACAGATTTTTAAATTATTTCCTTTATTTTGAGTAAATAAAATTATACAATGCTAAGTGTGTGTTTATTAAATTTGTTAATGTGTTTGTAATAAAAATGAATTTTTTTTTGTGTTGATTTGCGAATTGGCTATAATTGATTTTAGGGTCTTTATTTAATGAAAAAATAAAATTTCCTAGAATTTGCACTCGAATTTCGAAGGCTGGAATCTGCTAGTTACAATAATTGGTTTATGGAAACTAATATTTCTGTGATGTCTTCATCTTCAAGTTCTTCTTGGCTCTGATATTTTTCTGACGATCGACTTTCAACGACATCGCTCGGTATATTGTAAGTGTAACAGCACCCATTTTTCAATTTCAAACCTTCTTCTATACGTATTACAGAACATAGCAACTCGGATTTTATTCTGTTGCAAAGTTTGCTTTTAACTAAAGTCATTAAATTAAACGAACGTTCAACTCCGGCTTTTGAGAAAGACAAAACAAATAAAGACAATACAAATGTGGATAACTCTTTAAATGGACTTTCGCCAATAGAATTTTTGTTTACTTCCATCCATAAAGAGATTGTATTCAGTGTTGTATCCCAATATTGTTCTGTGAGATAACTCAATTGGATTTGAATTTTTTCTGTTTCAGATAATCTAAATTTAAACTCTTCTAATATATTGGTTATCGATTTTTTTACCCGGTTTAATGTGTTTTGTATTGAAAATTTTTGAATTTTTTTTAATGCAATTATATTTTTTGGCAATCGACTTTTTAATTCATTAAAAACTGTTGTTGCTGTTTACATTCTTCTATTTCAAAATGTTTTGTTATATTTGTTGAAAGAAACGAGCAGAGTGTAAAAAGAGTAGTACACAAATTTCTCGTATTACACTTTGAGAAATTTTAACATATTAATACCATTGAAATTAAAATTATATATTCGAAAATAGTGATAAAAAAATCAAAAAAAAAAAGATGCTAAAAGCAACTTTTTATTAATAAAAGGTGTTAAGTTAGCATCTAGCAACTTTTCACAAATTTTAGATGCTAAGCAACAAAAAAAGTTGCAAAATCTAGCAACTAAAATGCTAAAATGGCAACACTGTACACAGGAAATTCTAATAAGATATAAAATAATCATATTAAGCATGAACCGTATGATATACGTCTGTTTCCTTTTAAAGATTTTAAAGTTTCAGAGAAAAAGATTTAAAAAAAAAATATTTAAATAACAGTTTTATTATCGTCCTCTGTCATCCATGTCAAATGAAAAGAGGAGACTTTTCATTATCATTATTGTCATTTCGAAACTTAATCATTTAATATCTTTGGAAATTTTCGAAAAATTCTTTCGAAAATAAATTGTGTATAGGACATAAATGTGTAGAAACTTACAACAAAGTTTCAATCTTCTAGCTTTTTTTTAAGTGTTATGAAAAATTTTAATTCCCATTCTTCAAATTAAAAAAAAAAACTTAGTTTTGCATTATTTAGATCTTTTTGTCAGAGTCTGGTAAAATAAAAACCAACATAGAATTGCCAAAAATCTCCTCTATTATTTGACACCTTTAGCGGAAAAGAAGAACGAATAAAAGTAATCTATATATATAAAATTGAATGTGTGTTTGTTTATTTGTTTGTTTGTGTGTACCTTATAGGAGACCAAACCTCTGGACCGATCTTCCTGAAATTTTTACAGCATTTAACTGGGACTCTGGCATGATTAATAGGGTACTTTTTTTTTTGACCACGCCCACTTTTACGCCCACTTTTTTAAAATTATGTAATTGCTCCCATATAGTTTTTAACAGATTTACTTCAAATTGTATACACATTATACTCCAGGCGAGGTAGAAATAAACATTTCTTACGCCACGCCCCCTTTCACGCCCCTTTTCACGCCAAATTTTGTTTGAAAGTTTTAAACTTTTTTTTCTCTGTACAAATTTGTTCCTTCCAACGGATTTTTTTATTTGGTAGTATATTGCTCTTAATACTGTTAACGTCGCCATATAACTATGAACCACGCCCATTTCACCGCCCTCTTTTTTTTTACTTATACCACTAACAATGTTTGCTATACAAAATAATTTTTTTGTAATATGTATTTATCTAAAGTTTTATACACTTTTTATCTACAGGTAAGGTAGCCATACATTTTTTTATTACCAAGTCCCCCTTTTTCGCCCCATTTTACCTTAAATCTTAATTAATCTGCTTTCAATCTATCTATATATATAAAAATGAATGTGTGTTTGTTTGTGCTTTATAGGAGGCCAAACCAAAGAACCGATCTTCCTGAAATTTTCAGAGCGTGTTACTGTGACTCTGGAAGGAATAATATGCTATATAATTTTTTGATTGGACAAAGGGGCGGTGCCACGCCCATATAACCCAAAATTTGAAAAAGTCATATCACGGGAATTTTTTTACCTACAGCAGTCATATTTGGTACATATGGTATTAGCATGAATAGAAATACATACAAGAAGAAAAGTGGGCGGGACCACGCCCCTTTTAGAAAAATAAAAAATCGTAATATCTTCTAAACTACTGGAAGGATCGTCATGAAATTTTCACAAAAGGATATTTTTGCGAAATAATAAGACCTTAGCTATATAAAGTTGTTAGTGGGCAAAGGGGCGTGGCGTATATATAAAAACGTTGATGCATTTGATTGTAACGAATGATCTCCGGAACCATAAGAGCTGTCGAGGTAGGATTTCCAGCATAGGTTCGGTTCGAGCTCTTCTGTGTTTTTTTTTTAGTTTTAACCCTCTAGCTGGCGTTGGGGTCAAGTTAAAAACAAAAATTTTTACTTTCAGCGCGATTTGACTGCAATTCAGAGTGAACGTATGTTTCGTCATAAGAAATTTTTGTATGTATAAATGGACCCGATAGGTGGCGCTGGGTAAAGTTATTTCGAATATTCTTATTTATGGTGTGATTTTAATGAAACTAAGAATGTACATATATGTATGTTAGAAACATTTTTTTATTGGACCCGGTAGATGGCGCTGTCGTTCGAAAAATAATGAGTTGTCAAATTTATATAAATTTTAATAAATAAACTCACAAACGTTTTTATATATAAATATTCTAACGAAAAAGAAGGAAAAAGCCGCTACATTATTGCATGGTGGCCGCACAGCTCATTCAGCACTCAAATCACCGTTAAACGTACAAAAAAATGAGAATGCCGTCTGTAATATCAAAAAACATTCCGGTATGGCAAAAGTTCTGCAAAAATGCAGTATTTTTATTTGGGATGAATGTACCATGGCTCACAAATATTGTGATTTGATTTGATAAAAGATTTGAAAGGCAATGAAAGATTTTTTGGTGAAGCTCTCACTTTATTATCTGGAGATCTTCGTCACACATTTTATATAGGTATATACAGATTCTAACTAAAATCAAAATTCATTGAGGGCAAAACAACGTTTGCCGGGTCCAGCTAGTTAAATATATTTTTGAAAAATCTAATGCTTTGAAGCTTTTACAAATAAACAAGTTCACTTAATGAACGACTATAAATTCATTTTTAATCCGTTTGGTCCATAGTTTAAGATATGTATGATAAATTTTATTACTCCTCCATAAATTAGCTTAAATTTTCTTAATTTTTTTGCTGGTATTAAAGAAAATTTAAACAAATTCTTTATCACGCCTGTTTGACCATCGATTATAAACTGTGATGCGCTTTAAT
This sequence comes from Cordilura impudica, assembly GCA_963682025.1. NCBI lineage: Eukaryota > Metazoa > Arthropoda > Insecta > Diptera > Scathophagidae > Cordilura > Cordilura impudica. Next base: position 242,676,624 of record OY821520.1, on the reverse strand, counting down.
GCTTATGATTTCTATAATTTTCATAAAGAACTCTTGTTTTAAAATATTTAAATAATTAAAAGAATTACATACATATATATTTTTTACAGTTTCTTTTTTCTTTTTTTGAAATAATGCCAATGGTTTTAAACGTCTCAGTAATATTTTTCTCACACAATGCAAATTTCAAATAAACTAAATTCATACATGATGTTTTTTGGAATCATTGATGAAATTCCTACGTAAGCGATGAACTTTTCATTGCCGCTAAACTAGAACAGAATTTAAAAATTATTTAAAAAAAAAATTTTCATTTATTAATTAATGGATGCCTATTATCCCATAAAATTCAATCTCTCGGTAAAACTCCTTTCAATTAATTGGAAATTTTAAAAATTGATTATTTAGTTCTTATTTTTATTTTTACCATTTGGAAAATGGAAAATAGAAAATTGAGAATGGAAAATGGAAAATGAAAAACGGAAAATGGAAAATGAAAAATGTAAAATAGAATATGAAAAATGGAGAATGGAAAATGAAAAATGGAAAATGAAAAAAGAAAATTGAAAAATGCAATATGAAAAATGGAAAATTAAATTGAAAAATGGAAAATGAAAAATGAAGATTGAAAAATGGAAACGAAAACTGAAATATGAAAAATGGAAAATGGAAAATGAAAATTGAAAAAGGGAAAATGGAAATGGATAATGAAAAATGGAAAATGAAAACTGAAAAATGGAAAATGAAAATTGAAGAATGAAAAATGACTACTAGAAAATGGAAATTGAAAATTGAAAAATTAAAAATGAAAAATGGAAAATGAAAATTGAAAAATGAATATTAAAAAATAAAAATGAAAAATGGAAAATGGAAACCGCAAAATGGAAAATGGAAATGGAAAAATGAAAAATGGAAAATTGAAAATGAAAATTGAAAAATGGAAAACGAAAAATGAAAAATGGACAATGAAAAAAGGACAATGAAAATTGAAAAATGAAAAACGGAAAATGAAAAATGGAAAGTGGAAAATGGAAAACGAAAACTGAAAAATTAAAAATGGAAAATGAAAATTTAAAAATGAAAAATGGAAAATGAAAATTGAGAAATGAAAAGTTAAAAATGGAAAATGAAAATTTAAAAATGAAAAATGGAAAATGGCAAATGGAAATTGAAAAATTAAAAATGGAAAATGAATAACGAAAATTAAGAAATGAAAGATGAAAAATTAAAAAATTAAAAATTTAGAATGGAAAATGGAAACTGAAATATGAAAAATGGAATACGGAAAGTGTAATATGAAAATTGCAAAATGGAACATGAAAAATTAAGATGGAAAAATGAGTAACGAAAGATGAAAACTGAATAATTAATAATTAATAACGAAAGATTAAAAATTAATAATTAAAGCTTAAAAATAAAAATTAAAAATTTAAATTAAAAATTAAAATTCAAAAATTTAAAATTTAAAAATTAAAAATTAAAAATTAAAAATTAAAGTTTTAAATTTAAAAATTAAAAATTAAAAATTGGAAATTAAAAATTAAAAATTAAAGACTCAGGTGGAGGGTATCAAAGAATTCGGCACAGCCGAATTTAACAATCTTTTTGCTCATATTTTCTATCATAATGATTACACCAAATACTAGCAATAATTTTAATCTGTAAAAAAGAATTGCATCAATTTTTTTTATTTTTTTGTTTATTTATTTTTGTTTTTTTATTTTAATTATTCCATTTTTTGTAATATTTTTTTTTTTTTTTTAATACAAATTTTTATTTATTTCTTTTTTATTCTAAAAAATTTTGTTTTACTATGAGCAAATTTAAATTTATATTTAATTATTTTTCTCAATTTTTTTTCATATAAATTTGTTAATATATATAGTTTTTTATTCTAAAAAAATATTGTGTTACTCATAAATTTGTCATATTGTTTTGATCAAACACTAAAAATAATTAAAATCTACTAAAAAGGATCAATTCTTACAGTTTATTATATTCTGAAACTATTCTGTTCTACTCTTAAATATGTCGTATCGTTTTGAGCAAATACTAAAAAAAAAAACAAGTAAAAAATTAAAGTCGGTCTAAACCAAACGATACCCTATACCATGGTTCTATTCGGGGCAACTAATTCGGTATAGAAAATAAGCATAAACCAAATTTGAGTGGCACCGTTATTAATTTTTTTGTTATTAATTTTCGACTAGGTCGAAATATGGACCGATTCTGACCATATTTGGTAAAGTCGCTTATAATTTGGAAAAATATATACAAACCAAATTTGAGAAAAATTTGTAGAATATTATTGTTTTTTGATAGATTTAAGTGAAGATCGGGAAGCAGCTCTATATGTGGCCTGTGACTAAGAAGTGTCCTATAAGGATTATTTTTGGACTACTGATTAACGGATATAATAAACACATACAAACCTAAATAGTTTGACTGAGATCTATATGATAATTTGGATCTTATGGCAATTTATGTCGATTTGATAGGGGTCATTTGTATGGGAACTAGGTCTGAACATGGACAGAATTTCACCAATTTCAACAGCGTTCATCCTATGGCCGGTAAGAGCTTACACAAATACAATTCATATAACTCATCAAAATATATTCATATTTAAGACCTGTAGTTTGATTAAAATGTTTACATGGACACACAGACAGACGGACGGACGGGCATCGCTAAATCGACTCAGAAAGTGATTCTGAATCGATCGGTGTAATAAAAGATGGGTCCAGGTCAAATATTTTTGGTAGTTACAAACAGCAGCACATAGTTATTATACCCAAACCATATGGTGGTATAGGGTATATTTTTAATCTGCTAAAAAGAAAATTTTTTTTTATTATTTGTATTATTTTTTTTTTATTAAGTTGTGCGATCTTTGTAGCCTCCACACCACTCTGCAGAGGGAATATATAAATTTGTCATTTCATTTGTAATAATAAGAAAAAATATCTTGATCGTTTTAATCCTTCAAATAGCGATGTCTGTCCGTCCATCTATGGCAATTCCGATCAGGCCCTCAATTAGTCAGCTGGGTTGCTCATCTTAAGTGATAATAATTCATTGATATTCTGAGCAGGCTGTTATTAAAAATTGTCACAACTGATTCAATAGGTTCCGAGATTTCAATGAAAACTAAAAAAAACTCTTTAAAATAATATATTTTTTCTATGTTCTTGTTATTGTTGTTATTCAAAATTTCGGGTAATTTTTGTTGTTTGTTGGGTGTGTGTGTATCGCTAAAGAAGAAACTGGGATGGGATCATTTTGTCAACACGTTTGTTCAAATAAGTACCATTTGGGAAAAAAGTACAATAGTTCCTAAAACTACAATTCTTCAAAAAAAAACCGTTGTAAAAAAGTATTTTTTGTTCAACCAAAAGTACTATTTATCTAAAAAAGCACTTTTTGGCCAAAAAAAGTACTTGTCGTATAACTCCAAATTTAGGGAAATTATGTGATTTGTATTTTAAAAAAATCACAAAATTAGTCAAACGTATTAAAATCATTTATTCAAAAAAGGGCCATTTGTGATAAAAATCGTCAAAAAATTACCACTTACCCCATTAATATACTGCTTGCCGAAAAGAGGTCTTCTGTTCATAAAAGTACAATTTGGTTTAAACAACTAAAAGTTTTCCAAAAAATACTTTTTGTACAAAACAGTACCATTTGCTGAAATTGTGGGAAATTGTGTGAAAGAAACAATATTAAAAGCTTAGGCCGTAATAAAAAAAATATTCACAAAACTTGGACAATTTTCCGAAGCTTTTGAAAAGCACCATTTCTGAAAAAGTTTAAAACAAACGTTTGTCCAAAAAGAACCATTTGTGCAGAAAAGTTCCTATTGTCCAAAAGAGCAGTGGTAGATGTATAAATCGAAATTCTGGGAAAATTATAGAAATCTGTGGGTCGTATTTTTTTAAATGTCACGAAACTTGGATCATTTTCCCAAGCTTTAAATTTGTTTAAATGAAAAAAGGTAATATTTTTCAAATCAAAATAAGATTTTTCCAAAAAGCACCTTTTGTGGAAAAAAGTACCTATGGTTCAAAAAAATACTTTTTTGTTCATAAATGTACAATTTTCAGAAAAAAGTTTCAGACATATTACTCAAAATTATAGAAACTTTTTGGATATAAAAACATTAAAATCTGTGGATAATTTTTTTTTTAATTTCACGAAACTTGAATTATTTTATTAAAGCCTAAAATGTAACTTTTGTAAAGAAAACATACTTTTTTTAACTTTATTCCGCAATAAATACAAAAATCTGAAAGAATGAAAAATTATAATAAAAAAGTAAATTTTGTTAAAAAAAAAGTACTTATTTATTTATAAGAAATTAAATGACTATTTATATTTTTAATAAAAATAAAAATTAATCAGATTTTCCTAATTTTTCTTTGTAACAATTTGGATGCTAGCAGTTTATATAATTAGACTTATAGAAAAATGTCCATATTTCAAGTTTTTGCATTTGAAAACACTCCCATTTTTTATTTAATATTTTTATACACCTTATCATGTTTTGATGAATACTTGAAGCTACTTGGTTTGTTGAAAAGCTCTTAGATTAGGTAGTTTAAGCTTTTAAATATTTTTCTATTGAATTCTATAAAATCACCGAAATTATTAAATAAATGCTGGTCAATTTAAATGTATTAAAATGGTAGTCGTACCCAATATTGCTTATATTATTGAGATTAAGGCACAGGTGGAGGGTACTAAAGATTCAGCACAGCCGAAATTTAAATTAAAAATTTTCTTAATTTTGGTTTTGTCCAGGGAAAACTAAAAAAATCTAAACACAAATGTTATTTTAAGACCTCCTTACATCTTCCTATGATATTCATAAATCTCATATTGATGTAGGGTATTTCATATTCTCCCTTGGCCACCTTTTATTCTTATTGTTTTATTTTAAATTATATTTGCTACTATTTTCCAAATGTTTGTAAGTCGTAGGTGTTTTTAGTGTTGCATTGCTTCAGGGGGCTCAAACATTATGTATTCATAGATATTTTCCACCAGCTATTGAAGCCAAAATATTTGCAGGTTTCATTAGTCACTGGAATGAGGTCTGCCTCTTTTTTTGGCATACATTTATATTATGTTTGTTGTTGTTGTTATAAAATTAAATTATTTACTTTTGATCGTATGTATTGTCATTCTATTTCATTTAAACCCTGGTTGTTTGAATCATTTTCTCTATTGAATAGTTTAAATTGAACTTGAACTTGTTCACACAGAACGACAGGGACAATAAGTCAATGTTTTTAAATCAGATGAGATAATCTAGGGGAAAATGTGCAATAAAATAACTATTGATATAGATATAGATATTATTCAAGAGGTGTTTATGCAAAGGAAAATGGAAAAAGTTAGTTTTGACTGACTGATATGGGAGGGGACAGAAATAATTAACATTTTTGACACAATATCGAAAAAACTTTGGAAACCATTCTTTTTCCTAAACAATTTTGTTTTTATAGAAAATTTTGTTTTTTGCCTGTAACTTAAAGCTCTAAAATTTTACTTTATTTGAAATCACGACCAATATATGCCCATCTAAAATTTGATTCCTACTAAGAAAACATTTGAAATTTCTTAGTCACATTTTCGTAAAATGATATCTTTTATAAAAATTAGCTTTTCCTAAAAAGTACTTTTTTTAAATACATTATCCGTCCGTCTGTGTGTTCATGTCAACATTGTAATCCAACTTCAGATTACAAATATGAATATATTTTGATGAAATATAATATATAAGCTTCTATCGTTGGATAGACGCCATAAAAACAGGATAAGATTGGTGCACGTTCAGACCTAGTCCCCGTACAAATGACCCCTATGAAATAGACCTAAATTGTCACAAGATCCGAATTATCATATAGATCTCGGTCAAATTGGGTTTGTGTGTGTTTATGAAATCCATTAAACAGTAGTCCGTAAATAAAACCTATAGAATAATTCTTAATCATAGCCCCCACATAAGTGAATTTACCAAATATGGGTAAGATCACTAAATTTTTCGACCTTGTCCCCATATAAATATAGCATCCGATATGAACTTTTTCAAATCTGCAGTCAAAAAAAAATTTAATAAAATTTCCACTCAGATTTTTTGGTGCTTATTTCATGTACCCAATACGACCAATTTATTTAAAGTAAGGTACAGGGTATCGTATATCCGCTCGAGAGTGACTATAATAGGGGTGTGCACGTAAATGGCTTGTTGGGCCAAATTTGAAATTTCACCTAATAACGGTGGACCGCCCTAGTTTATTTCTGTACAAATATTCATTTTCAAACAAAAAAGCAAAAAAAAACAATTTTTAAACAAACATAAAATTTATAAGTTCATTTCATACACATTTCAAATAAATTTTATATTGAAATATTATTAGTATTTATAAAAATAATGTTATATTTTAAAATTTTTTGAGATCAAAGAATTTCATTTTAAATAAAATAAAAAAAGGAATTATATAAAAATAAAATAAAAATATAGGTAACAAAAACTAAAAAAGTAATTAGGAAGAAGTTTTGATTATTTCTTTAAAATCAGGTGTGTAGTTTGTCAAAGTTGTCCGAATGAGTTCCGTCAGATGTTGATTTGTTAAACGTAACGATTTTTGTTTTTAACATTTTTTATGGTGGAGTATAGAGATTCACAACAATACGTTGTGCCAAACATTGAAAATAAACGAGCAGCACCTTTTTTCAATTGTGGATATTGGGTTTCATTAACAAGTTTCCAAAATCCAACAAGAGAAGTTGATTTGTGATGCATTTTCAATACAATATCATCCTTCATTTCTAACAATTCCAGTTTTCCAACATCTGGTTTTGCAAGAATTATATCGGATAATAAAAATTCATCATTTAGGACATCACACAAAAATGGGTAAACAAAAACTGAGAATGTTGCTTGAAGTTGTTTGAAATCCTCAAATCTACATTTAAAATTTTCATGAAATTGTTTTAAATTATTTATCTATACTTCCAGCTTATCGTCTTGTATATTATTTCATTCAATTTAAAAAGAGAAAAAAATTTAAATTTTTACATTCAAGGTCTTTGGTAATAAAAGAGGTTTAGCTTCGAAGCCTAACAATGATCGTGACAAATCAAGCACTGTTTTGTTTTTGCCTTGTAAACTCAGATTAAGCGATTTAAGATGGTTCATTACGTCAGTAAAAAACATAAAATCTGAAATCCAAATTTCATTCTCCAGATCTGGATATATTTTTCCTTTTTCTTTTATAAACAACTTTATTGTGGGTAACAGCTCAACAAATCGATCCAAAACATTAAAAACGGATAGCCATTGCACTATGGACCAAATGGTGACATCGCTTGATAACACATTGTTTTCCTCAACTTCTTGTAACTCCATAATAAAATTTTTAAACTGACGATGAGTTTTAGCGTTTGTTCTGATAAAATTTACACTTTCTACCACAACTTTCCAAACGTTTTCATATTTAAAAAATTTTGAAACAAGATGCTCCCAATGAATAATACAGTGAATTGGTAGATAACTAGCAGATTCCAGCCCTCGAAATTCGAGCGCAAATTCTAGGAATTTTTTTTTTTTCATTATATAAAGACCCTAAAAAAAAAGTTGTTTCAGAAAGAGCTACAAGGTCTAACATTTCTTCAGTGATATTAAATTCAACTGATACAGACCTAATTAAGATCACCAATTGAGGAACGTCGCTAGCATCTGTGGATTCATCAAGAGCTAAACTAAATGCTGCAGAATTTTTTAGTTCGTTTTTTAAACTTGTTTCAATAAAAGTGCTGATATCTCCAATCCGACGCTCGGTTGTGCGCCGTGATAAAGAAAGCTGATTTACCGCTTTATGCAGCTTTTTGTTATCAGGGTCGAGAAGGCTCATAACCTTCTTCATAGTGTGTTTTCTTAGCTCTGCTTCCCATAAGGACGTTTATCACGGGCAATATCCCAAGCTATTATGTAACTTGCTTCAAGTGATCTGTCATTTCCATGGCTAAAAGACGAAATAATGTTCAGTTCTTTTTCAATATTTGACTGCAATGCGTTCAGTTTAGTCTCTCTTAGATTAGTATTAAGAGGATAATCTTTGGCAAATTGTGAGTGAAATTTTTCATGGTGTCTACTTAAATTGTAAAGTTTGTTATGTGGTAAAGTAACTTTGCAAATGAGGCACCTATCTTACGTTTTTTATTGCTCGTTGATGTCATTTTAATTCCTTAAAAGTAAAAAAGCGGGACCGATATATGTTGAGTATTACCAGTTAGTTTCAATAAAATGAACATGAGATATAATTAACAAAATTTTAAAGTTCAATTGAATTATTTTTCAAAACATGCTTTTATGAAAAAAATTTTATGAAGTGGTTGGTACAATATGTATAAAAAATTTAATGGTTTCTGTTCCGAATGATAAAAAATTTCTAGTTTTAATGAAACATTTAATTATCGGGACTGCTCTCATCCCCAAGCATTCAGGACAACAGGGCTTTTACTGAAAAAAAAAAATTAAAATGGAAAATATAGTGTTTTTTTTTTAAATTATGCGATTTTTGTCGGTTTAGTGCTTTTTGATATTTTAAAGTGGACAACCCTGAAAATAATGAACTATAAAAAACGAGAGAGAAAAATTATTATGCTCTGTCGTTTGCATTTCAAATCATGAGTGTGTTTTGCAAACATACAAATTTTAAAATGCATTTTTTTTGTACATGCTACATTGTTTCTAATAGAAAAAATGAAGCATGCTAACAGACGTTACATTCAAATAATTTGTATTATTTTTATGGCCCTATTGAAAATTTATGCTCGTATTAATGCTATTTTTGAACAATAATTTGAAATTTTGGTATAATGTTTTGATTTTTATTTATTTTTTTTTTTTTTAAGTAAATCTAAATTAAATTTTGTAATTTTATTAAATTTATATGGGGCCGCATAAAATTGTTTTTAAAAAGCAACTTAAAAAAAAAACGTTCTTTAAACAAATTTTTTTTTAAAAAGGTATCTTTTATAAAGAAGTACCTTTTATAAAGAAGTACATTTTATGAAAAAGTACCTTTATTAAAAAAATGCCTTTTATTAAAAAACGTTTTACTAAAAGTAAAAATACCCTTTTATAAGAAAGTCCCTTTTATTATAAAAGTTCCTTTTATTAAAAAAGTTTCTTTTATTAAAGAAGTACTTTTTTAAAAAAGTATCTTCTTTAAAAAAGCACCTTTTTAAAAAGTCCCTATTTAAAAAAGTACCTTTTAATAAAAATAGCAACTTTCATTAAAATAGTAATTTTCTTAAATAAGTACATTTTCTTAAAAAAAGTCCTCTTTCTTGAGAAAGTAAATATTCCTAAAAAATAAATTTCCTAAAAAAGTACCTTTTTTAAAAAAGTACTTTTGTTAAAAAATTAAAAGTTCTTAAAAAAAGTATCTGTTATTAAAAATGTACATTTCAATAAAAAAGTACATTTTATTAAAAAAGTACCTTCCTTGAAACGTACCATCTACTAAAATGACCGTTTTATTATTTTCTCAAAGTATTTCTTTTGCAAAGTTATTTTTCTAAAAAACTGTCTTTTATTAAATAATAAGAACTTCTTTTCTTAAAAAACTACTTTTTTTCTTAAAGCAGTGCGTTTTCTTAAAAAAAAATTATTTTTATTAAAAAAATACCTTTCTTATAAAATATCTTTTTTTAAAAATGTTTTGTAAGGAAGTACCTTTTTTAAAATAAAGGTAACTTTTGTAAAAAGTACTTTTTCAGAAAAAAAATTCTTCTTAAAGAAGCACTTTTTCTTAAAAAAAAATTTTTTTATATAGCACATTTTCTTAAAAATGTATCTTTTCTTCAAAAGTCAGTTTTCCTGAAAAAGTAAATTTTTATAATAAAATGGACCTTTTCTTATAAAAAGTCTTTTTGTTTCTTTTTTATTTAATTAAGTAATTTTTCTTGGTACTTTTTTTTTTTGAAAAACTATTTTTTGTACCTTTTTTTTAACTTTAGATTTTCTTTAAAAGGACATTTTCTTAAGTACTTTTAAGTACTTTTCTTAAGAAAAAGTACTTTTCATAAAATATTACCTTGTCCTAAATAGTACCGTATATTATAAAAGTACCTCTTCTTAAAAAAGTACCTTTTCTTAAAAAGTAAAAAGTAAAAAAGTACTTTTTATTAAAAAAGTAAATTTTCTTAAAAAGTAGCGTTTCTTAAAAAAATATCTTTGCTTAAAAGAATACGTTAAAAAAGTACATTTTCCTAAAAAATGCATTTTCTTAAAAAGTGCATTTTTTAAAAAATTAAATTTTTTTTACAAAAGTAACTTTTCGTAAAAAAGTAACTTTTCTTAAAAAATTACTTTTTCTTACAAATTTACCTTTTCTTAAAAAATTGCCTTTGCTTTAAAAGTACCGTTTATAAAAAGTACCTTTTTTAATAAAATGGACCTTTTATTGAAGAAGTTCCTTTTTATTAAACTAGTACATTTTATTGAAAAAGTACCTTGTATTTAAAACTTAATTATTTTTTTTAAATTTTATTTACTTTGTCTAAAATAAAATGTACTTTGTCCTAAAAAAGTATCGTTTTTGTTAATGATTTTTCTTAAAAAAGTTAACTTTTGTAAAAAGAAAAAATTTTTTTTAAAGTAGCTTTAATTTAAAAAGCACCTGTTATTGAAAAAGTACTTTTTATTAAAAAAGTGCCTTTTGCTACAACAACTTCTTAATTTTATTTACCATAAAGTGAAAAATAACTTTTTTTAATTCTGGCACTTTAGAATTTCCATCGTAGAAAATTTTTGTTTAGGAAAAATTTAGAAACATTTTTTTTTTTGTTTTAGAGAAAAATATTTATTGTGGAGGTGAATAATGTATTAACAAAAAATAAAATTCATCTTACCAAAAAATTTATTTTTGATTAAAATTTTTTTCGCCAAATCATTAAATCATCCTCCAAAAACTTTTGCACCTCAAATTTAATTTTCATACCATAATTTCAATTTTTTTTAGTAGCGGCTTCTTTTTCTATAGAAAAAAACTTAAATCCTCAGTTGACGTTTCCTTTAAACAGACGCAGTTTTATATGAAATAATGTTTCTAAATAAAATTTATTTAAAATGTCTGCTTAATAATAACAATTGTTATGCAAATGTTTGTAATAATAAAAATATCAAATAATAAAAAAAATTCATCAACAACAAAGCACTTGATGAGGCATTAATAAAATCATCAGCAGCAACATTTTAGTCATCAGCATCCACCAAAATCAGCAAACATACATTAACTTAATATTAACTGATAAAATATGAACAGAAAAAAATTACCGTAAAACCATGAAAAAGAAAAATAAACATTTAAGTATATTGTCCTTTAAACTAAGTAACGCCTTTTTTTTAACGTAATGATAAAGAAAAAAATCGGACTCAAAATATCAAATTATCAATCTCAGAATAACAACTGAAGAAAAATGAAAAGACTTTAAATGAAATATGAAATAAAAATTTACTTAAAATGTTTAAAAGAAAATGTCCTTGATATTGTATACAGAATAACAAACATATATTAAGTCATAAGTAAAACGGAAATGATACAAAGCATTTCCCGTTGTAGTGATTGTATTTATTGTATAAACATCGTGTTTAAAATTGAGAAACGGCAGCGCAGTGACCACAAATTGTTGGCGAATTGTGGGTTTGGAAAAGAGAAAGAAAAACACGGGACATTTTGGTTTAATATCTAAAGGATACAACTAGTAAATGAGATGATACTCAAGGATTTCCTTTTGCTATTAGACTATAACATAAACACCAAAAAAATATTTCACAAAAATAGAACATGTTGTTCATAATAATGACTGTTAAGGACCTCATGTGGTGTTATTTTCTCAAAGAACAACAAATAACAACACTAATATAAATATCAAATGAACAATTTATGTATATTTTTTTAAAAAGCTGCATTTCCATACAATAAAAAAAAATCCAAAAAGAAATACAAAAAATATTTGTAACAATTTCATAATTATTCTATATTTTAAGCTGAAATATTATCAATATTTCATTTGGCCTGTATCTAAATATTTATTTCCATCAGTATGGGGTCTTTACACCCCCTAATACTTCTGGTTATGGCAGTTGGCCTGCAAATAACAATTATTGAATCTAGAGGTTACTATCAATTGGGTAAGTGTAAAAATATATTTATAAAAATATAAATACAAAAATTTTTAATATATAAATAACCCAGCAATATTTCTAAAAAAGTTCGTATTTTCAAAGTCTTTTTTTTCTTAAAAGTTCTTTTTCTTAAAAAATAAAATACGTGTTTTAAAATAGTATGTTTACTTTCAAAAATAGCATACGCTTAAAAAAGATCCTTTTCTTAAAAAAGTAGTTTTTTCACAAAAAAGTATCTTTTATGAAAAAATTACCTTTTCTTATAAAAAGTCTTTTTGTTTATTATACCCTATACCACTATGTGGTTTGGGTATAATGACTTTGTGCTGCTGTTTGTAATTACCAAAAATATTTGACCTACACCCATCTTTAATTATACCGATCGAATCAGAATCACTATCTGATTCGATTTAACGATGTCCGTCCGTCCGTCTTCACTTTAATCTATTAAAAAACAAAAATGTTGCACTGATTCTTCTCAAATTTTGTTTGAATATATTTTTGCAAAATACAAGAGACTTTACCAAACATGGTCAGGATCGGTCCAATTTTGGGCCTAGTCCCCACATAGATATAGCATCCGATATGAACTTTTTCATATCTGCAGCCGAAAAAATTAATAAAAATCCCACTCAAATTTGGTTTATGCTTATTTTCTATATCCAGTTAGTTGGGCCTGAGAGATAGGGTCTCTAAACGCATGGTATAGGGTATCGTATAGACGGTCTGGACCGACTATAATTTTCTTACTTGTTTTTTTTTTTAAACTGTTTTTTGTACCTTTTTTAACATTAGATTTTCTTTAAAAAGACATTTTCTTAAGTACTTTTAAGTACTTTTCTTAAGAAAAAGTACTTTTTCATAAAATATTCCCTTGTCCTAAATATTACCGTATATTATAAAAGTACCTTTTCTTAAAAAAGTACCTTTTCTTAAAAAGTACCGTTTATTAAAAAAAGTACTTTTTATTAAAAAAAAGTACTTTTCTTAAAAAGTACCGTTTCTTAAAAAAAATATCTTTCCTTAAAAGAATACGTTAAAAAAAGTACCTTTTCTTAAAAAATGCATTTTCTTAAAAAGTGCATTTTTAAAAAAATTAAATTTTCTTACAAAGCACCTTTTCTTAAAGAAGTACCTTCTCTTAAAATAGTATCTTTTCCTAATAATCTAACCCATAAAAACAAAGTTTTTATTAAAACTCTTTCTTTCTTTATGCATATGAGCTTTGAATATCTCCGTGACTGTGCGTGACTGTTTGTGACTATCATAAAATTAATCGTTGGCCAAAACAAGTCTATGGACAAAGTTCCAGATCGATCGGATGAAGGAAAATGGCATTTAGATCACTCCGTGACTGTGCGTGACTATGCGCGACTGTGCGTGACTATGTCAAAGTTAATCTTTTTTCACAGCAGGTCTATCGACCAAGTTTCAGATCGATCGGATAAGGGGAATGGGTTTTAAATCACTCCGTGACTGTGCGTGACTATGCGTGACTGTGCGTGACTATGTCGAAGTTGATCTTTCTTTACAGCAAGTATATCGACCAAGTTTCAGATCGATCGGATGAGGTTAAATGACATTAAGATCACTCCGTGACTGTGGTGACCATGCATGATTGTGCGCGACTAAGTCAAAGTTAATATTTTTTCACAGCAAGTGCATGGACCAAGCTTCAGATCGATCGCAAGAGGGGAAATGTCATTTAAATCACTCCGTGACTGCGCGGTCCATGCGTGACTGTGCGTGACTAAATCAAAGTTAATTTTTTTATGACCGCAAGTGTATGGACCAAGTTTCAGATCGATTGGATGATGGGAAATGACATTTAGATCACTACGTGACTGCGCGTGACCACTCGTGACTGTGCGTGACTACCACAAAATTAATCTGTAGTCACAACAAGACTATAGGCCAAGTTTCATATCAACTGGATAAGGGGCAATGGGGTCGACCCACGACAGACAGACAGACAGACAGACGAACAGAGAGTACGAGTTAAAAGGAAGAGTTTAAAAAGTAATATTTCTTCAATAAGTACGTTTTTTTTGTAAATTAAATTTTCTTAAATATGTAACTCCTTTTCATAAAATAGTATATTTACTTACAAAAGTACCTTTAAAAAAAATCGTCTTCTTCAAAAAATACGTTTTCTTCAAAAGGTGCATTTTCTTAAAAATGTACGTTTTCTTAACAAATACCTTTTCTTTTAAAAATAAATTTTCTTCAAGAACTATATTTTCTTGAAAAAGTAAATTTTTCTTTAAAAAAAAAGTAAATTTTCTATAAAATAAAATTTTCTTAAAAAATTGCCTTTTCTAAAAAAAGTAAATTTTTCTTAAAAAAGTACCATATCTTAAAAAATATATATTTTTTAAAAGTACATTTTCTTCAAATATTACCTTTTCTTAAAACAGCTAATTTTTCTTAAAAAAGTATATTTTTCTTAAAAAAGTATATTTTCTTCAAAAAATATTTTAAAAAATAATATTTTCTTTTTTCTCCATATTTGAGGACACTTTGTGTGGCCGCTTACTAGAGAATTTGATTCAACATAGTTTAAAAAAAATTTTGTTTTAAAATTTTTCGTAAAACTCTAGCTAATAATAATTGTTTGATTAATTTATTTTTTATATATATTTTTTTAATATGTCTGCAACAGATGTGTGATATTTATTTTTTCTTGCATTTGAAACTTTATTTGTAAGTTTCGTATTTGTTTTTATTACAGTGTATTTATCTTAAAGTTCAATGATTGTCTTACTATAAATTATTTATGTTTAGATAAAAATGCAATAAAAATAAATATTTTATTTTGTGAAAAAGTCGTTTTATAAACATTTACAAAATATGTACTTAACTTTTGTATGGCAATATTTTGTGAGGGGCCTTATATATTTATTTATTTTTGTAACACTTATCAATCGCTTAAAAGCAGTTGCTGGCTAGCCGACATTCATTCATTTCACATTTTGTTCATTATTTGAATGTAGGAGTTGTTTTACAAACAATCTGCTTTAAGAACAAAATAAAAAACTTCTGCTGAAATCTCAGTGATTTCTTTCAGAATATCATAAGAAACTAAAAAAAACTTCAAAAATTGTTTTCATCATTTGAGTGGTTAGTATGTGTTAATTAATTGGCCTTTGTTGTAATTATTATCAAAACGACAATTACCCTAAATACTTGGAACATGAGCAAAGCAAGAGTATTAGAATTGTTAGTGTTGTTTTAGTTTATTTTTAATGACTCGACTGACTCGAGTATGTCATAACATAATAAATTCGAGAGATTAGGTCAATTTTTTTCTAATACACATGGAGTGAGATATATTTTGATTAGTTTTGTCAGAAGCCTTCGGTATTATTGTAAGATTATGAATCAGTTATGTACACAATCTTCATTGTAATAAAGTGACATAAGACAATTTCGAAAACAGACTACATGTCATTGGGAAATTTTGAGTACAATTATTTCATAATTATTTTTTTTTTAATTTATTTTCTTGAATAAAGCAAATTTTCTCAAAAAAAAAAAATGTTTTATTTTAAATTATTTATATGTTAAAAAATTTAAAAATATAAAAAAATATATATATTTTTAATTTAATATTTTAAATTTAGATTAAATAAGACAATTTCCAACCAGATGTAATTAAACAGATGCGATTAAATCTTTCTTCATTTTATATTAAATTGAAAAAAAAAAAATTAAAATGCAACTCATACTTTTTCAACAAAACAAAAAATCCCCAAAGTAAAAATTATTTAAGAAAAATTATTTTTTTTAAATACACAATTAAAAAAAAATAAATACTGAACAAAACTTTATCTTTTTAACTGTCCTGCGTTTTAATTTTTTTTAAATTGTTTTTTTAATCGTTTTTTCTTAAAAAGTTAATTTTTTATTTTTTATTATTTTTTTCGCTGAAATATAACTAAAATAAAAATTTATTTAAATAAAAAAAAAAAAATTAAATAAATAATTTTTTTATATTGACTTTTCCACCTTTCTTTGAAATTAAAAAGGGTTGAAATTTGAACCCCCTGAATTTCAACAAAACATAAATTTTTCCAAAAAAAATAATAGATATCTTAAAAATTTTAAATTATATTTTAGCAAAAAAAAAAAAAAAAATCACTGAAATAAAAATTAATTCGATATAATTTATTTGTTTTAAATGAATAGTTTAAAAAAAGTTATTAAAATATGAAGTAAAAAAATCAACAAAAAAATCTTTTACTGCTCTGCAATTTAATTTTTTTTTTTTAATTTTTTTAAAATATTTTTTTCTTAAATAACTTAATTTGTATAATTTATTATAACTAAAAAAATATTAAGTAAAAAATATATAAATAATTTATATTTTGTTGACTCTTTTATATTTATATTTATTATATATAATTTAGCAAAAAAAATCACTGAAATAAAAATTATTTCAATATAATTTATTTGTTTTAAATGCATAATTTAAAAAAAGTTTTTAAAAAAATAAAGTTAAAAAATCAACAAAAAATATCTTTTACTGCTCTGCAATTTTAATATTTTTTTAAAATTTTTTTTTAAAATATCTTTTTCTTAAATAACTTAGTTTGTATAATTTATTATAATTAAAAAAATATTAAGTAAAAAATATATAAATAAATTATATTTTGTTGACTCTTTCCTGCTTTTTTGGCAAGGGAAGATTGGGAAGATTTTTTAAATATTTTATATTATATTTTAGCCAAAAAAAAGTCACCAAAATAAAAATTATTAAAGAGGATTTTTTTTTTACTTACATACTTAAAAAAATTAATTAAAAAAATAAAGTTAAAACATAAAAAAAAATTTTTTAACTGCTCTGCATTTTTAATATTATTTTAAAATAATATTTTGTTAAATAATTAAATTTTTTTTAAATATTTATTTATATTTAAAAAAAATTGTAAAAAAATACATAAATAAGTTCTATTATTCTTCTGTTTTTGGAAAGGGAGGAGGGCTAATATATCTTTCTTCGACAAAACATCAATTTTTCCAAAAAAAAATTTAGATTTTTAAATATTTTAAATTATATTTTAACGAAAAAAAATTCAGCGAAATGAAAATTAATTAAGAATAATTTATTTTCTTAAACACATATTTAAAAAAACTAATAAATAAATAAATAAATAAATAAAAAAAACTAAAGTTAAAAAAACAAATACATGTTTTTTCAAGTCCCACAATTTTTTCAAAAACAATTTAGATTTTTTAAATTATATTTTAACAAAAAATCACCAAAATAAAAATAATTTAATATGCATAATTTAATAAAAACATTTAAATAAAAAACTAAAGTTAAAAAACTAAACTTTTTTAATGTCCCGCATTTTTATTTATACATTTCTTTTTTGTTAATTACTTCTTTAAATAGTTCTTTCTTTTTTTTTTTTAATTAATATTTAAATTTTAGAAAAAAAAATTAGATTTAAAATTTTTTTAAAATTATATTTGAGTAGGAAATAAATATCTAAAATAAATTTTATTAGTGAAAAATTTAAATACATAATTTATTTATAAAACTAAGCCATAAAAACAAATTTTATTATTATACTCCCTTTCCTTGTAAATTAAGTTTACCTACATGGTGGTAAATTAAATAATTGATTGACTGAAAATTAAACATGGTTGGCAATTTTAAAAATCCAGTGTTATACTATCACCCCTGTTCTTGAAACCACTATCACAAAAAAAACTCGTAAATGAAAAAATTCTTAAATCTAGTGAAAATTAGTAAATTAGTGAAAAATTTGAATACATAAATATATGTATATATGTAAAGTGCATATGTAGGTATGTACAAAACCGTACATCACATATGACAACTCTTACGAAAAACTGAGAATAGTGGAAATTAGAATATATAAATGCAAAAAATATTCAAAATTCAAAAATAACGATTGTTTGTTTGGACAGAGTTGTAACTTCTGAAATTAATACAAAGTAAAGCTGTATGGTACGAAAACTAAATCTAACCACACTGCTCGTAGGCCTGATTTTAGGTGAGTGTGTTAAAGCTCTGACCAAAAATTGCAAGTACGAGTGTATGAGAAGGTTCATGGTTCAAACCTCGCGGCCGCCCTAAGTAGAAAAATTTTCATGTAGAAACAATCTATTCAATTAAAAAAAAAAATCATGTGAGTCCGATCACAAGGGAGATGTGTAAACATCTAATAATTAAAGAAAACATCAACATCATATTTTCCAGTGCATAAAAAATAAGTCGATTATGCTGTTTTCTGAAATTCAATTGATGTTTTCTGAAATTGAATTGATGTTTTCTGAAACTCGAATGATGTTTTCTGAAATTATATTGATGTTTTCTGAAATTCTATTTATGTTTTCTGAAATTCAAATGATGTTTTCTGAAACTCGAATGGTGTTTTCTGAAATTATATTGATGTTTTCTGAAATTCTATTGATGTTTTCTGAAATTCAATTGATTTTTTCTGAAACTCGAATGATGTTTTCTGAAATTGTATTGATGTTTTCTGAAATTCAATAGATGTTTTCTGAAACTCTAATGATGTTTTCTGAAATTATATTTATGTTTTCTGAAATTCTATTTATGTTTTCTGAAATTCAAATGATGTTTTCTGAAATTATATTTATGTTTTCTGAAATTCTATTTATGTTTTCTGAAATTCAAATGATGTTTTCTGAAATTGTATTGATGTTTTCTGAAATTCAATAGATGTTTTCTGAAATTCTAATGATGTTTTCTGAAATTATATTTATGTTTTCTGAAATTCTATTTATGTTTTCTGAAATTCAAATGATGTTTTCTGAAATTATATTGATGGTTTCTGAAATACAATTGATGTTTTTTGAAAGACAATTGGAAAATGTTTAGAAAAGAACATATCATAATTTTTTCACAAATACAATCAGATAAAGTCACACCGATTTACACTTCAGCTCACCGATGTGTTTCTCAGAAAAAAATCACCAATTAACAATTATTTAAGAAAAATTAATTTATTTTTAAGTATTTTTTTCGAAAGACTGAAGAAATTGCTGTCCAAACTATTTGGGACAAATTTTGCTAAGAGCAATAGGTAATAAGTTACATGGATGAGAAGAAACACCTGTTTCGCCAAAATGTCAAATTTCGACCCCCTCTAACTCGGAGAATTCTTGACCGATATTGTTGGAAAATTGTGTCTAAACTACTATCCAATAGGACAAATCTTGTTTAGTATACTATCCCAATCGGAAGATATCAGTTCCAAAAGTTCGTTCACTTGACATGAAACCCTCCGTATATATGTACATACATATATAATAACAAACAATTAAAGTTAAAAAAATAAAAAATAAATAACTTTTTTCCAGTATTTCTAATTTATTTAGAGCGGATTCAAAATTAGTGCCCTCTCATTGCCCTTGGTACACTTGTCTTGTTTGTGATCGTTTCCAAATGTGTTCATTTGTTGACCAATGTTATTTATCGACCATCTCAAAGACCCTTTAAATAAGTAACACCAATAAATATCTTCTTCAGTGACACATCCCCTCAAATGTCATTCGCAATTAAATGTCATCATAATGAGCTCATATGATGAGCTCATATTTCAATTGCAAATATACAATTTATATAAATAGAAAATTAATTTAAATTTATTAAAGAAACATATTGTCATGAACTGCTGCACTTCAATTGAAACTGTCATAAATAATAATAAGGGGAATAAAATAACAAAATAATATTCTAAAGAAACCTCAAACTGCTAATTGTTTATATATCGAACGGCCTGTAAAGTCCGCCAAATATGATTGGTGGACAACTTTAACCCACTTCTTACAGAAAAAGAATTTAAATTGTTTTAAATGTATTTGAATTATTTTCAGTAAGTAACAGTCACTAAATGTTAACTAAACAACTATTAATGAATATTTATACAGACATTTGTAGATTAAAAAAATCAACAAAATCATTGATGATTGAAATTTATGGTCACAATGTATTTATTGTTTTAATGCAGCTATGAACTGTCTGAGACAAAAAAGACCCGATAGGAAATTTTTTGATTTTTTCTGAGACAAAAATGGTCCAGTAAGATATTTTTTTTAAAGAAAAGTTCAAAAAAAAAAAACCATCACATCCTTAAGTCATAAACTACTAACTAGTCGTAAAAATTATTGGCTTACTTAGTAAAATTTAAGGAGCACTAAGTTGTTACCAGTTTTCGCTGAATTCTCAGTTGTTATGTATCTCAAATCCATCTTAAAGTCTTTATCAATTTTAGGAAAATATCGGTATTCCTTAACTATTAATTTTCCTATTTTTATTTAAAATAAAGATAAAAATAGATTAAGATAATTTGAAAATGTATGAATCATTTACTGACAAGTCCGTCATTGTCACAGTTTGATCAGCGATGAATATGTGGCTGACTATAAGTCTCAAAGTGGTCCTAAACATTACTGTGATATATCGGCTTCTTCAACATTCAATTGCCACTTACTATATATCGTTAAGGTCAGTTAGAGTATTTAAAATTAAGAGTATTTAAAAAATAAACCTCGAAGTGATTTTTAACAGTTTCTGTGTCTTATCGGCCCTCCCTCACTTCTCTTCTTACATTTTTATTTACAATTAGGATCAGTTTGAGTATTTTTTGTCTTTCGTTGTCACAGTTTAGTCAGTGATAAGTATAGTTCTCCATTACTCCCTCAAGAACGACTTATCATTCTCTACTAATGCTATGTTTTATGAATCATGTAGTGACATGTCCGTAGTTGTCGCAGTAAAGCAATGACTATATTCGAAATACAAGTCTCGTAGCTGCTTTTCACAGAATTTATTGGCTAACAACAGTCTAAAATATCTCAATTTTCTCTATTTACGATTATGAATAGTTATGTCAGCGAAAGCATTGGTAGATTTTTGAAATCTTTTACCGACATCTCCTTAGTTGTCTCAGTTAAATCAGCGATGCCTTTGTAGAAAACTAAGAACGTCAGAATGGTCTTTAACAATTTCTGTGAGTTACCAAGCTGCTTTAACTTCTGTTTTCATTATTCTTTTAAGAGTTAACATCAGCTAAAGGAACACAATCTTTAATAAATCGTTTACTGACAAATCCTTAATAGTCAGTAATCACTTAATAGTAAGTGCGAAAAAATATATTTCCTTCGTTTTAACTCATGAAAAATGTTAATTTTAATTTAAAGTGAATTAAATTTTGGTTAAAACAAACATTAAGTGACAAGTCAGCAGTTACTAGGGAATTGTCAGACTCTTAGAGTTATCTAGCTTTTTTGATATTATTTTATTTTCTCTTCATTAATTTGATACCTAGTAACTTTAAATTCCTTCCTATTAATAGCTTACCCAGTAATGAACATAAAACTTATTAGCGGCCAAGTAAGCGAAAGTAGTGTCTCAAGTTAAAGAAAAATAGCCTGACATTCCTAGATTTTAAACTCAACATAATTTTATTATAATCTCTCTTAGTGCCGTTTTTCGGCCATTTTTCTTTCATAAACTTTATAGAAGAATCTGGCAATCTCTTTGACATATAGATGACATGTCAGCCTGAAAATTTAAACCAATATTTCTTAATCAAAAAATTTTATTAATCAATAACTAAAACAAAAAAATTAAACACCAAGAAAATTTTACTAAAGATCTGTTTATTCTATATTTGTTGTTAATTTGAAGGATAATTTTTACAGGCCATCACAGGATTTCTGATAATTTTTAAAAATGTATTTCATATTATGTTGCTTATTTTTTTCCTTGGGGGGCATTATTTTAGGCCAAAATTAGTTCTACTCGGAACAAGTCAGTGTAACAAGTCGCTTATAGGATCATTGCTAGTAATTAATACTTATGACAGGTAATGCTAACTAGGTGCTCCATGGAATCATAGATTGCCAGTACTTTTAATCAGAAATTTAGTCGAGTAACTACAAAAGCTCCTGACTCTGTTGTTTACGCGCTTAATTTTCTTTTTAAATTCCCAAAACAGTTGTCATTAATTCCACAGCAAATATAGGGCAAAATCAGCATGAAATGTCTTTTAGTTCCTGATTCATATTTAAGTTGTTCACATTCTTTCTATTGATAAACTCCAAATCTTACTATCAAATCACCTTTTAAGCAATTGCTCATTTTAAAGATTTTATCAAATCACCTTTTAAGCAATTGCTTATTTTAAAGGTTTTAAGGTTGATAAAAAAGGTAATTAATTTTTCTTAGTGATAATTCAGTGACTTTGCGACCATGTCAGCACGATTAGTCTTTGCAAATTTTAAATTAATGCCGGTCTTCTTTTCATTTCCTCTTGGACTTTATTTCTATACCCTTTTAATTTGTTTAATATTGTTTTCATTTGCACTCATTGCAATTGCCATCTCTAGTCTTGAGCAATTAAATATTTCCACACTTGTTTGTAGCGCCATTTAATAGCTTAGAAATGCAGCTGTGATCCACACTTACTATATGAATGTGAATTTTTTTTATCAAGAAAATAAGACATTTGACATGCAATAATGTGGTCTATTGATTTGAAATTTATTGAAGAATTTCCAATAGCAGCAGCACAGCACAGCTCCATGACAGCCCAGATGGCAACAATAATTAAATAATTTTAAGTATAAAATT
Source organism: Cordilura impudica (assembly GCA_963682025.1). Classification (NCBI taxonomy): domain Eukaryota; kingdom Metazoa; phylum Arthropoda; class Insecta; order Diptera; family Scathophagidae; genus Cordilura; species Cordilura impudica. Next base: position 242,653,804 of record OY821520.1, on the reverse strand, counting down.
CAAGGACTTTAAAAAAATTTAAAAAGATCAGCTTTTCAAAACGGTTGCCCATTAGTTTTCAAAAATCTATTATTTCTCTATTAAAAAATTTTAAAAATAAAAAAATATAATTAAAAAAGTCTTGCTAAAACCTTTGGCGAGGTGAAAAAAACTGTACCCCGTTTTAAATTCATCAAAACATAATTGTTTTGTTACAAACTGTCTACGTTTGTTTTACCATTTCACCTCGTTTCAAAGATTATGAATGAAATTAGAAAAAATACGCTAAACAAAAACAAATCAAAATAGTAGTAAACGTCATTATTTGCGACAATGACATCCTTGACTTCATTATATTCCGTGTTATTTAATACTATATATAAAGAGACGACACGAGTTAATAGAAATTACATGCCTCAACCATATAAAACAGCATACAGCATACAGTTTTAGATACAAAGTATAAAGCTGTTAGAAGTTAAAAGAGTTCATTCTTCCAACAACAAAAAATGTAATTAAAATTTTTATATCAAATTTTTTCTGTATTTTTTTAATTATGCATTTCATTTTAAAGTTAAGTCGTTTGTAGATCTGGCCCTTTATATGCAATTCCAATTAAGAACTGTTTTAGTTTTAAAATTATATTTAGACTCACTATAAAATGTTAGTTTATATTTTCAAATCACAAAAAAATTTATTTTCGAAGCTTATTTTTAGAATTTTGTGATTTAAGCAGTAAAGAGTCCTACATACATCTATCTTATAATAAATAAATAAATAAAATAAAAAACAAGTAAGAGTGTTAAACTCGGCTGTAACGAATTTTTGATACCCTCCACCTCGGATTGAGTATTGATAATAAATGTAAACAAAATATTGGCAAAATATGCATGCGTTTTCTATATGCATGCGGTATTTTAGCATTATTTGCTTTAGATGGTGGAGAATTTTTACTCCCTATATATTAGCTCGTAGTGTCTGCTTCTCGAAAAAATTTGGATCGATTTTAACCCCTTTCCCGTGACCCCATCGATCTGAAACTTTGCAGGGAGGCTCGTGGCAATGACAGAAATGATCTTAAAAATTTTTTAAAAAATTTGATAAACAAATGTACAAAGGGTTAGTTTTTATTATATTATTACCACAACGACCACAAAAACAACAAGTCCAGCTATGACAACAATACAACATTTAGAATAATAACAAGAACAATATAGAAACATCATATTTTTAATTTTTTTTAATTTTTCAGAGATTTCCCTGGACCCGTTCTACCGATTTTAATGATTTTTGAAACAGAAAGCTTCCCATGAATTTGGTGAATCGTTCTCACTAAAAAATAATCACCTTAGCTATCTTATTGAGGGCGTGATCGTGACAAGAACAACATAGAATATTATATTTTTTCAAGACTTTTTTTAGTTCTTCATTCAAATCTCGGGCCCTAATCAACCGATTTGGACGATTTTAAACAGCAAACTTCCCAGGATGTTAATGAATCATTTTTTAAGTCAACTAGCATCCTAGCTTCCCGATTGATGCTGTGATCGTGATTTCCACAGACGAACAGACGGACATCGCTATATCAACTCCGGTTGTTATAAGGATCACAAATATATATATTTTATGGGGTCCAAAATTTTTTTTCTTATTATTACAAATGGAATGACAAACTTATATATACCCTCTGCACACTGGAGTGGAGGGTATAAATAAATATTATAAAATAAAATAAACTAAAATAGAGTAAAATAAAATAAAATAAAATAAAATAAATAAAAACAAGTAAGAGTGTTAAATTCGGCTGTGCCGAATCTTTGATATCATCCACCTCGGTTTGAGTATTGATAATAAATGTAAACAAAATATTGGAAAAAGTAAACAATTTGTTAAACTTAATACCAAATTATTTCAGCAAATTCTTTGAGTTGGTTTTCGTCTCTTCTATTATTTCGGATTTATTTCGGTGTTTGCTTTTTGGCCATCGTGGCTGCTGATCGACATGCATTTAGGTTATATAAGGGAAGAGGTTGGGTTGTGGCCATAGTTAGGTTTTCGGCTTATAACTTTTCACCAAGTGCAAATTATTCGGACAACTAGGTATCTATGGAAAGCTAGAGACCTTGGCTAACTGCTGATGAAGGAACTAAATCAATTTCGTCAAATGGAAATTTTTTTTTTCTAAATTTTGTGAAGTGGCCATTTTTCCGACTCACAATTTTCGCATTTGAAGCAGCTGGCTCGTGTGCCAGCACACTTCAAATGAACGGGCCGATCGCATCCGAAACAATTGTTGGAGTTACTATTGCTTATATGTGTTATATTGCTTACTGGGTAGTTATTTTGACATCTGCGACGATATTTCACCATTAAAAAAATTTAGTGGCCACAACCCAATTTTGCAGCCATCTTGAGATGTGGTGAAAATTTTTTTTGGTGTCAACATATTGGTTGCAATCGATATTTACTCACAAAGTATAATAAATTTACTGAATAAAAATGCATTGCACTCACATTTTTGATTGATTCACTTCGATTTCTAACTCTATTGAAAAGGGGTAAATTTGTATTATTGGTCTTTTTCAAGCACAGAAAAATAAATTTGTTCCCAGCACAAAGTAGATGCTCTGCCCGTTTCGGTACTCGGTACAAAAAGAACGTGCTGCCATGACACACAAATGACTTTTGCAAGAAAAACACATATGCTTTAGGTCAAAAGATACGCTGGTGTGACCACAACCGAAACATGGCACCAACCCAACCTCTTCCCCTACCTATATGCATGCGTTTCCGGTTATATGACATAACTTCTCGTTTAATTTAGTTTTTGCTAATTAAATAGCTCGACCTAACTTCCATTGCAATGGTAATGGTTGTGTAGGGTGGCTACATGCTTTAAATCGTGCTAAATGGAGATGGCTGTATAGTTTCTTTTAACTGGCCAAATATTTCTTCATTGCGGCCATATAGGTCGGATGGAGTAACAAAATAATAACCAAAAAAAGCTCTCTCAACTTTTTTATTAAAATATTGCCATATTTGGAAAACATAGAGAATAAATTTATAATAAATAATTAAATTAGGGATGCCAAACGCAAAAAACCAAATGTCCCAAACATTTTAAATAAAATAATTTGTTATCTTTATTTTCTGAAAACATTAAAATTTTCATGCAAAAAAAATTATGAAAATTTATATATAAATAACATTCTCATCAAATTGCGTTTATTTATGTAACAATTTTTATGTTCGCAATTCTTAAATATCATTTGAGGTTTTTTAAAATTCATTGAATTTAAATTAATGTTTTCTGTAGTGCGAATTCAACAGAATTTCAACGATCCGACAATCGCAAAATATATCGACAGCTATTGTTGTTTGCACTATGGATTAAGTGATTCACTAAGTACATACATCTTAACGACAGTCGACCAATCTATTTTTCTATTTATTTAAATTGTAAAAATACAAAGAAGAATAGAAAAAAACAAATTACTTCGTGTTTGATAGGATGATTTTATGTTTATGTTTAATATCTTCATTTTTTTACTAATATTTCTCTTTATTTATTTGAAAATGAAATACTGAATTGAATAATATTTAATTTTTTTATTTATATAAAAAAGTTTTTAATAGAAGCAAAATATTTTCATTATTTTATGATTTTTATTTATGTATGACGACATTTCAACCTAAAAATTAAAGTTTTTATCGATTGAATAAACAACACAAACATGGTTGTCGCTTAGATAACAACAACAGCTGACTAACAATAGCGAATATCGTTTAAAAATTTTACTGATAATTTTGCTTTTTCCTTTTTTTATCGATTCGACTATCGTTAAAAGAAGTTACTGAAAAGCTATTAGCCAATGACAATATTTTTTTTAAATGCAAACATTTTTTAAATGTAAACATATTTTGCGTTTTTTTGTTAAATTTCAATTTGTGTTTATCGAATAAAATTTATATATTAAAGATGCAATTGATGTCTTCTAAATTTAAAATTATTATTTCCGACGTTTTGATATGATTATCTGAAATTCAATTAATATTTTCTAATTTATAATTCGAAATTTTAATTCCAGTTTTTAGAATTCATATTTTCTAAAATATGAATGGAAAATTTAAAAAGTGCAATTTTGTATTTATGTGAATAATAATGTTTTAGTAATTATAAACAATTTTTAAAAATGAGATGTAATTGCAATCAGATATTTTGTAGGTTAAGCAGAATAATAATTCTATATAACTATGTAGAACTGTTTTGAAAGCAAAAAAACTCATTGATGAACTCGGTAACTCTATTTTATAAAGACAACAAAAAGTTAATATGCCAAACTTATGTTCATATTTGTAAAAGAATAATGAAAAAACGTATGAAATAAAAGACCAGCCCGTGTATACTCTTAACATTGTTCTGTATGAAAACTACTTGAAAATATTGACATTCATGTTAAAGTAGAAACAACTATCGCAAAGTTAATTAGAACAAAAATTGTGGCGCCATCTACTGTGGCATAGTCACGCGGAGCAAAATGAAGTGACACTCTGTTAATGCAAAAGAAATGTATTTTCCCCACAACAAAATATTGCAGAATTTTATGTAAAAAAATTTATATACCGATTTATTTCTAACATGCAGTTATTGTGGATATACATACATATATAGAATATATGTACATTGTACATATATTATTTGTATTACTTAATATGTGTATGTACATATGTATATGTAAATATTACACACAAAAAATACAACATCAAACGTTATTTTTGTGTTTATCTCTTTAAATAAATTAATACATAATTTTTTTTTTTTTGCTAAATTTACATTTTTTTTTATTAACAACTAGGTATTTTAGCATTATTTGCTTTAGATGTTGGTGAATTTTTACTCCCTTTATATCAAGTGTCTGCTTGTCGAAAAAATTTTGGATCGATTTTAACCCCTTTCCCGTGACCCTATCTATCTGAAAGTTTGCAGGCAGGATCGTGGCAATAACATAAATGATCTGATAAATTTTTTTAGTGATGCCAAACAATGGAAACTTTTAAATTTTTCTACCAGAGTTGATAAAAAAAATGTACAAAGGGTTAGTTTTAATTAAATTATTACCACAACCACCCCAAAAACAACAAGTCCAGCTACGACAACAATACAACATTTAGAATAACAACAAGAACAATATAGAAACATCATATTTTTCATTTTTTTTTTTTACTTTTTCAGTGATTTCCCTGGACCTGTTCCACCGATTTTAATGATTTCTGAAACAAAAATATTCTACGAGTTTGGTGAATCATTCTCACTAAAAATAATGTCCCTAGCTATCTTATTGAGGGCGTGATCGTGACAAGAACAACATAGAAAATTATATTTTTTTCAAGACTTTTTTTAGTTCTTCATTCAATCTCGGGCCCTAAACAACCGATTTGGACGATTTTAAACAGCAAACTTCTCAGGATATCAATGAATCATTTTTTATATCAACGAGCAGCCTAGCTGCTCGATTGATGCCGTCACCGTGATTTCCACAGACGGACAGACGGACATCGCTATATCCACTGCGGTTGTTATAAGGATCACAAATATATATATTTTTTGGGGTCCAAAATTTTTTTCTAATTATTACAAACGGAATGACAAACTTCTATATACCCTCTGCACAGTGGAGTGGAGGGTATAAAGAAAAAAAGATAAATTAAAATGCAAATACAATAACATAAAATAAAATGAAATAAAAAGAAATGAAAAGAAATGAAATGAAATGAAATGAAATGAAATGAAATGAAATGAAATGAAATGAAATGAAATGAAATGAAATGAAATGAAATGAAATGAAATGAAATGAAATGAGATGAACTGAAATGAATTGAAATGAAATGAAATGAAATGAAATGAAATGAAATGAAATGAAATGAAATGAAATGAAATGAAATGAAATGAAATGAAATGAAATGAAATGAAATGAAATGAAATGAAATGAAATGATATGAAATGAAATGAAATGAAATGAAATGAAATGAAATGAAATGAAATGAAATGAAATGAAATGAAATGAAATGAAATGAAAGGAAATGAAATGAAATGAAATGAAATGAAATGAAATGTAATGAGATGAAATGAAATGAAATGAAATGAAATGAAATGAAATGAAATGAAATGAAATGAAATGAAATGAAATGAAATGAAATGAAATGAAATGAAATGAAATGAAATGAAATGAAATGAAATGAAATGCAATGAAATGAATTGAAAAGAATTGAAATAAAATAAAACAAAATAAAATAAAATAAAATATAAAATTAAATAAAAATAAAATAAAATAAAATAAAATAAAATAAAATAAAGTAAAATAAAATGCAATAAATTACAAAGAAATAAAATAAAATACAATAAAATAAAGGAGAGAAAAATAAAAAAAAAAAAATAAAAACATAATGCTTTTTAAAATTAAGTTCTTGAAAAGTTCAGTCTTTCAAGACATACCCTTTTTAAAAAAGGTAAATTTTTTAAAAAATAAGTAACTTGTACATTTTGAGCAACAATCCATGTTAAATTTAATTTACTTTTTATTAAGCTACTCTTGTGTAAAATATACTTATTCTAAAAGATACTGTTCTTAAAACCTACTTTTTCTAAAATGCAAAAGTTACTTTGTTAATATGTACTTTGCCAAGTTGGAAAAGTCACTTTTTCTGAAATTTGTTACTCTGAAAGGTATTTTCTAAAATGTAATTTTTTAAATATTACTTATCTTTTGATAAAAGCTAATTTTTGTAAAAGGTGCTATTTCAGAGTGGAACTTTTGTAAGTAGTACTTTTTGTAAATATTACTTTTTTTAAAAGGTACGTTGTTTAAAAAAATGTTTTTTGGAAAAGTTACTTCTTGTAATAGGAAAATTATGTAAAATGTACTTTTTGTAAAATGTGTTTTTAAAAGATACATTTTGTAAAAACAATTTTTGTGAAAGGTACTTTTTAAAAGGTACTTTTTACTTTTTTAAAATATAGGTACTTGAACAAAAAAAGTATTTTTCTACAGTACTATAAAAAATTTATTTAGAAAAGTAATTTTATTTGGAAAAAACTGGTTTTTGTGAAACAGGTACTTTATTAAAAAAGAAGTAAAATTGCTTTAGAGAGGTACTTTCATTCAAAAAGTACTTGTTTAGAACAAGGACATTTTAACATTTTAAAGCAGCTTCATTTGTGTACTCTATACTATTATTTGGGCGGGGTATAATGGCTTTGTGCTGATGCTTGCAAAAAATACTTCACATAGAGCCATCTTTTATTATAGGATATCGTATAGTCGGTCCAGACTATAATTTTCTTACTTATTTTCTTTGTTTTATTATAATTTAAAGTTCTGCAACTCTAAGAAATTATCCGTTACTATTATTTAAAAAGTATTTTAAATATGTTTTTCAAAGTAATTTTTAGGAGATAAATTTTTTAAAAAAGTTCGTTTTTAAAATCCACTTTTCTTAAAAATATATTTTATTTGGAATGGTAGGGGAAGAGGTTGGGTTGTGGCCATGGTTCGGTTGTGGCCACCCCAGCGTATCTTTTGACCTAAAGCATATGTGTTTTTCTTGCAAAAGTCATTTGTGTGTCATGGCAGCACGTTCTTTTTGTACCGAGTACCGAAACGGGCAGACGCGTCTGCTTTGTGCTAGGAACAAATTTATTTTTCTGTGCTTGAAAAAGACCAATAATACAAATTTACACCTTTTCAATAGAGTTAGAAATCGAAGTGAATGAATCAAAAATGTGAGTGCAATGCATTTTTATCAATAAATTTATTATACTTTGTGAGTAAATATCGATTGCAACCAATATGTTGACACCAAAAAAAATTTGCACCACATCTCAAGATGGCTGCAAAATTGGGTTGTGGCCACTTTTTTTTTTTTTTTAATGGTGAAATATCGTCGTAGATGTCAAAATAACTACCCAGTAAGCAATATAACACATATAAGCAATAATAACTCCATCAATTGTTTCGGATGGGATCGGCCCGTTCATTTGAAGTGTGCTGGCACACGAGCCAGCTGCTTCAAACGCGATAATTGTGATCCGGAAGACGAATAATGCCATTTACTTATAATTATTTATACCCTCCACACTTCAGTGGCAGAGGGTATATATAGGTTTGTCATTCCGTTTGTAATGCATCGAAAAACTAATTTCCGACCCCATAAAGTATATACATTCTTGATCCTTATCACAGCTCGAGTAGATATAGCGATGTCCGCCTGTCCGTCTGTCTGTCTGTCTGTTGAAATCACGCTCATTCACAAAAAAAGCCATCTAACTGGATAAGGTTACAAAAATTTCATTTGCCATAATTCCCAGCTGGTCGGTATTGAAAATGGGCTACATCGGGCATCAATGTGATTAGATACGAGCAAAAATATGTAGATATCTCTAAAAAAAATATAAAACCCAATGTGTTTGTTGTAACAGTTTAGTGGTTGAACATAATAATTGTACAACAACATAAAAAAATGCCAAAAAAAATAATATGCATATATATTAACAATACCAAGAACACAATAACATAGCTCATGTTAGTAGTATTGCCACATATTTTTTTATCGTTATCACGTTATAATAAAAAAAATCACCAATATGAAAGAAAAAATGAAAACAAACAGTGGAAATTTTCCAATGGAAAATGAAGAATGAAAAATAAAAATGAAAAATGGAAAACGAAAAACGGAAAATAGAAAATGTAGAATAGAAAATGAAAAATGGAAAATGAAAAAAGAAAATTGAAAAATGAAAAATGGAAAATGAAAAATGGAAAATAGAAAATGGAGAATGGAAAATGAAAAATGGAAAATGAAAAACGGAAAATGGAAAATGAAAAATGTGATATAGAAAATGAAAAATGGAGAATGGAAAATGGAAAATGAAAAATGGAAAATGAAAAACGAACATTGAAAAATGGAAAATGGAAATATAAAATGAAAAATGGAAAATGAAATTGAAAAATGGAAAATGAAAATTGAAACATGAAAAATGGGAAATGAAAAATGGAAAATGGAAAATGGAAAATGGAAATTGGAAAATGAAAATGGTAATAGAAAATGAAAAAGGGAAAATGAAAATTGAGAAATGGAAAATGGAAATGGAAAATGAAAAATGGAAATTGAAAAATGGAAAATGCAAAATGGAAAATGAAAATTGTAAAATGGAGAATGAAAAATGAAAATTGAAAAATTAAAAATGGAAAGTGGAAAACGAAAACTGAAATATGAAAAATTGTAATGGAAAATGAAAAATAGAATACATATGAAAATTGAAAAATGGGAAATGGTTAATGGAAAATGGAAATTAAAAATTGAAAAATGAAAAATGGAAAATGAAAATGAAAAATGGAAAATGAAAATTGAAAAATGTATATTAAAAAATGAAAAATTAAAAATGGAAAATGGAAAACGTAAAATGGAAAATGGAAATGGAAAAATGGAAAAATGGAAAAATGGAAAAATGGAATATGGAAAATGGAAAATGGAAAATGGAAAATGAAAAATGGAAATTGAAAAATGGAAAATGGAAATTGGAAAATGAAAATTGAAAAATGGAACATGAAAAATTAAGATTGAAAAATGAATAATGAATAGCGAAAAATTAAAAATTAATAATTAAAGTTAAAAAATTAAAAATTAGAAACTAAAAATTAAAAATTAAAAATTAAAAATTAAAAATTAGAAATTAAAAATTAAAAATTTAAAATTTAAAATTAAAAATTAAAAATTATAAATTAAAAATTAAAAATTTAAAATTAAAAATTAAAAATTAAAAATTAAAAATTAAATATTAAAAATTAAAAATTAAAAACTAAAAATTAAAAATTAAAAATTAAAAATTAAAAATTTAAAATTTAAAATTAAAAATTAAAAATTAAAAATTAAAAATTAAAAATTAAAAATTAAAAATTAAAAATTAAAAATTAAAAATTAAAAATTAAAAATTAAAAATTAAAAATTAAAAATTAAAAATTAAAAATTAAAAATTAAAAATTAAAAATTAAAAATTAAAAATTAAAAATTAAAAATTAAAAATTAAAAATTAAAAATTAAAAATTAAAAATTAAAAATTAAAAATTAAAAATTAAAAATTAAAAATTAAAAATTAAAAATTAAAAATTAAAAATTAAAAATTAAAAATTAAAAATTAAAAATTAAAAATTAAAAATTAAAAATTAAAAATTAAAAATTAAAAATTAAAAATTAAAAATTAAAAATTAAAAATTAAAAATTAAAAATTAAAAATTAAAAATTAAAAATTAAAAATTAAAAATTAAAAATTAAAAATTAAAAATTAAAAATTAAAAATTAAAAATTAAAAATTAAAAATTAAAAATTAAAAACTAAAAATTAAAAATTAAAAATTAAAAATTAAAAATTAAAAATTAAAAATTAAAAATTAAAAATTAAAAATTAAAAATTAAAAATTAAAAATTAAAAATTAAAAATTAAAAATTAAAAATTAAAAATTAAAAATTAAAAATTAAAAATTAAAAATTAAAAATTAAAAATTAAAAATTAAAAATTAAAAATTAAAAATTAAAAATTAAAAATTAAAAATTAAAAATTAAAAAGTAAAAATTAAAAATTAAAAATTAAAAATTAAAAATTAAAAATTAAAAATTAAAAATTAAAAATTAAAAATTAAAAATTAAAAATTAAAAATTAAAAATTTAAATAAAATTAAAAATCAAAAATTAAAAATTAAAAATTAAAAATTAAAAATTAAAAATTAAAAATTAAAAATTAAAAATTAAAAATTAAAAATTAAAAATTAATAATTAAAAATTAAAAATTAAAAATTAAAAATTAAAAATTAAAAATTAAAAATTAAAAATTAAAAATTAAAAATTAAAAATTAAAAATTAAAAATTAAAAATTAAAAATTAAAAATTAAAAATTAAAAATTACAAAATAAAAATTAAAAACTAAAAATTAAAAATTAAAAATTAAAAATGTAAAATTAAAAATTAAAAATTTAAAATTAAAAATTAAAAATTAAAAATTAAAAATTAAAAATTAAAAAATAAAAATTAAATATTAAAAATTAAAAATTAAAAATTAAAAATTAAAAATTAAAAATTAAAAATTAAAAATTAAAAATAAAAAATTAAAAATTAAAAATTAAAAATAATTAATTAATAATAATTTTTAGTCAAGAGTCATTTGAATTTTGGTATTCGGAATTAATGTTTCAGTATCGGCAAAAGTTTAAAAGTTGTAGCCATACTCGTACTTTTTTTAAGATATAGTACTTTTTTAAAATAGGGGACTTCTTCTGAAAATGTGCTCACTTAAGAAAAGTTATTTTTTTAAGAAAATCAATTATTTTAAGAAAAGGAACCTGCTAACAAAATATACTATTTTCTGAAAATTTACTTTTTGAGGAAAGGGAATTTTTTTTTAAATAAAGGCAATTTCTAAAGAATAGATTCTATTTTAAGAAAAATTACCTATTAAGAAAATTTAATTTATTAAGAAAATTTACTTGTTAACAAAATCTTGTTTTTTAAGAATACGTCCTTTTTTCAGAAAATTAATTTTTTTAAGAAAGGGTAGTGTTTTTATTAAAAACAGGGACTTTACAAAAAAGTGATTTATTTAAGAAAGCACTTTTCTTTTGAATATATACTAGAATTTGAAAAGTAATTTTATTAAATTATATTTTTAAAGGGTCTTTTTTAAAAGGTATTTTTATACCATATACCACTATGTGGTCACGGTATAATGACTTTGCGCTGTTGTTTGTAACTACCTAAAATATTTGACCCGGACCCATCTTTTTTAAATTACTTTATTTAAAAAGGTGCTTTTAAAAAAAAATTACTTCTTTAAAAATCCGTTTTTTAAAAAATACTTTTTAAAAATTCGCCTTTTAAAAACATTTTTTTAAAAAAGATAAATTTTTTAATAAATACTTTTTTTAAAAAAGGAGTTTTTTTAAAAAGGTACTTATTTTTAGAAAGGAAGTTTTCTTAAAAAGTTACTAAAAAAAAAAATTTTTTTTAAAGTGCACTTTTTTTTAAAAAGTTAATTTTTTTTTAAAGTTATTTTTGTAAAGGTGCTTTTTTAAAAACATACTTTAAAATAAGTGCGTTCTTTTGTAAGAAAAGTTACTTTTTTTATTCTTTTTATAAAAAGGTAAAATAAATAATAAAGTAAAGATAAAGTAAAGAATAAAGTAAAAGCGAATTCTTTAAAAAGGTACTTTTTGTAAAAATTCACTTTTTTCGGATAATACTTTTTGCAAAGGTCCTTTCTCTAAAATTATCTCTTTTATGGTTTCTAAATAGATTATTTTAAAGAAAATCATGGATTAGCCGTTTATTTGACTGAGCAATTTTGATACCGAAGAATGTGGTGTAATGGTTTGATTTGAAAGGGTTTAGACGATGACTTTGTCCGATATTGAATGACTCATCTCAGGACTGCCCTGAAGAGTTTATATGACTTTTATGGCAGCCTAAGCTATTCAGATATGGTCACAAAGTATAAATTTTGTTTACATATTTTAGCAACATTTTTCCATAAGTGTATTAAAGTGCTAAATGTTGTTATACTTATTACACTAATGCCTGCTCATTTAACAAATTATGAATAGATATAAATATTTAACAGCAATAACAACTACAACATCAACAAAATAAACATAAATTGCTATGTTTAGTTATAATCTTTTATAAAAAGATCTTCATTAAAATAGGAAAAAAATATATTTATATACTATTTTGCTTTAGAAAATCTTTTGTTAACAACAAAATCATCAAAAAAAAAAAAAAAACGATGCATACGACGAGTACACATATTCTAACCATAAAATGGATTTTATTCAAAGTCGTTTCGCTGCTGACTTTTAAAAGAATCAAGTTACAATCTTATGAATATGCTTTTGAATATACAAACATAAGGAAAATATGAAAAAAAAGAACAACTTGTTTAGCATAATACTTATCTAATGATTTCATAGCAGCAAAACCATGTAGGCTTCTTTAGATTTTGCCTTGCTTAGTCTGGACATATGCAAGTGTGTGTGTGTGTGTGTGTGTATAAATGTGTTGGTTATTAAACATATAAATATTAAAGCTTACAAATGATTTCGATCTTTTTTTGATGTTGTTGTTTTGTACTTTCTTTATACTAAAGTATGATCTTTATAGTCATGCTTGCCTGATCATTGCATTTCCTGCTGGGCTTTGCTACTGCTTGTGCTAGTCAGGTCTTCTTTTCTTCTCGATCTTTATGATCTATACAGTTTTATGTTTAAGGCTATATAGTGTTTAGTAAGCATTTAGTTAATTTGCTATATAAGCAAATTGTTCTTAAATATGAATATTTAAAAAAAAAAAATTGCTGCTCTAAGCATCAGTCATTTTTGTCATCATATAAATTAGTAAAGAAAAATTGTACTTCATCGTTTTTTTAGATGACATTAAAGATATGTTTACACATGCTTAAACAGACTTGATAAATTTGAAACAATTAAAATTTTTAAATTATAGATATTACTGTTAAATTGGCAATGAAAACAAATGTTATTTGAAATAAAGACTAAATTTATTGAAAAAAAAACCTCGGAAGGTTTAAAAACAAAGTAAACCATGAACACTATTTACCTAAAAATATTATGTTCTAAGCATTTTACAAGCTGCATCTTCGTGACTTTTTTTATACAATTTTCTGTTAGTTTCAATACAACTGAATTATAATTTCAATTTTGTAAATCATATTTAACAATCTTAACATTATTTAATGTACCTCAATATTTTTTTCCTACTTTATTAATTTTATTTTATTTTATTTTTATTTCCAGGTGAGTTATTTAATTCTTCTTAAAAAAAGAAAACTTTATATGTTTTGTAATTTAACCACACAAGTAAGTCAAATTCCCAAAATTTCTAGTTTGTTTTTTTTTTTACTTTAAGTATTAGTTTTCAGTCTAATCATTTCTTGCTTCCCCTATTTTTATGATGATTCAGCTTAATGGATTTTTCTTCGCTTTTTTGTATAATTTATTCTCAAAACAAACAATTTTTTTTAATATTTTTTTTTTTTTTATTTTTATCATCCATATTATTACTCATATGCTCATATGAGTAGTTTACAATTTTTAATTCAGAAAATTTTTGCTTTAATTGCATAATAATTAAAATAGATTTTATTTTAATGAAATGCATATTAACCGCACACCCTTTTTCGTTGTAGTGATCAATAAAAATTTTTTGTTACGATTATCTTGATGATTGCAAACAATTAGTTTAAACAAACATTAAGCCATCAGATGGATGATGACAAAAATGTTGAAGGAGAATGAAACAAAGAAAACAAGATTAGCTGAAATTCTTAATGTTAAGATCATAATTATTTCCAATTAATTTATGAATAACGTTTATATTTATGAATTACGTTTATATTTAGTATTTCTGATTTCCTGAATTACATTTTTATTATATAAGAGATAAAAAAAATTATTAATAATATTAACATGGAATGGAAAATTTTCCATATTTTTTGGCTGAGTAACCATATCTATATTGTGCGCGTGATATAAATATAGCATACCTTTGGGCTTATTTAACTTTTTCCTTCCCCAAAAAAATAGATACCGTTAATTTCTTTAGACTTGCCATTATTGTCAAAAACCACGTGCTAAATCTTATCTTCATTGCAATCATAGTTTTTTCAATAATGGACAATCAACAAAAAGATGATGCTTAAGATATTACGTTCTAAAAACTCCAACTGGTAATCAACAGAAGTCATTTGGTATATTTGGTTCCAATTGAATAAGTTGAAATTTTCACACAACAAACTGTAGTCAAGATTCTTGAAATCACAATAGGAAAAAAAATTTTTGATCTTCTTGGTGAAGCTGGAAATCATAGGCTAGAAAAACCAGATCATGTTTAGAAAAACTGGAAGCTGAGATTTGATCATACAGCAGGACCTTCGATGAATTAGCGACAAATATTAGATCAATCAATGTACTGCTGGACTTTGGAAAGTGTGTTGGTGTTGTAATATTCGTTGGTGTAAGTCCTAATGACTTCATTCTATTTTTAAATGACGATTCTTTTAGAAGATTCGAATTGAAATCTCCCAAAATTGCTATATCGTTGTAAGGCATGGTTAAGATTTCCATTTTGTTCATAAAATCGGCAAAAGGTACATCACGTTTGGGTCTGTAAACACAACCAATCACCATTTTTCTTCCAGATGATGAGATTTCCACAAAAATATACCCAATTCTATCATTTTCTTCTGCCTTGCAACGAAAACAACATGTAATAGTATTTTTAACGTATGTTGCCACACCACCTCCTCCTATTCCACTTCTGTTAAACCGAAATACTTTATAACCATCTAAGCAAATGTGACTATCCGGAATAGATTCCTCGAGCCATGTTTCAGAAACACACACTACATCAATATTTGATTTTTCGAAAACGAATCTGAACTCATCAATTTTGCACATTAAACTTTGCGCGTTTATGAATTTTTTTATAATAAAAATTTGCTGAATTTAAAACAATTAGCTAAATAAAAGCTATAATTAACTGAATGCTAGAGTTAATTTTCCAATATTCTAAGAATATTAATATTTGCTGAATTATAATCCATCCAAATTAATTTACACAAAGGCAAATTTAAGGAAAAGCATGTTCTCTGATTTGAATGAAGATTAAGTAAATTCTCATTATTTTGCAGTATATTTGATTTTTTAAATAAAATTATTGCTGAAAATAAAGTAAATTTAGCTGAATTGTAGTATTTCTGAGCTGAATGGGAAGAAAATATTTCAAAACATATATGTATGTATTTGGATTTTTTTTTGCAGAATTGGATAAATGTTAACGAATCTTAATATTTATCAGCTGAACGAAAATTTTTAAGTTTTCTTCGATCTCTGTTAACCTATATTTTCATAAAATAAAATTTATTTAGCTGAATTGCAGAAAACCTAACTGAATGGTAAAATTTATTTACAAAATGTTTTGGTTATATAATTTTTTTTTAATATTATAAAATGTTTTGCTGAATTGCATACAAAATGATAAAACTCAATAGTTCTTAGCTGTGTTAATATATTTTATACTATATTTTATAGTTTACTATATTTTATAGTTTTAATTGATTTTGGTTAACTAATCTTTTATATTTTTTTAAATTAAGAAAAAAAATTAGCTGAATTACACGAAACCCTGCTGTATTGTATAGAACTTAATTGAATCTCCATATATGTCAACTGGAAGAGAATTTTCAAAAGTTTTAGTCGATCTATATTAACTGACATTTTAATAAGTTGTTTAATTCAAAGTATAATTTAGCTGTATTACAGATGCCGAAGCTGCATGTTAATATGTCTTGATAAATAGTTAAATGAAAAAATTTGCTGAATTGGATAAAATGAATCATAATATATCTCAGTCGAAAACGAATGTTTAGTCGATCTATGTAAACTGATTTTATCTAATTAAAAATTTTATTTTGCTGCCTTTGGTTATATCTTTTAAAAATGTATTTATCAAAAAAAGTTTGCTAAATTGCATAAAAGTTGACAAATCTCAATATATCTCAGCTGAATGCGAATATTTTCAAAGTTTTAGTTGTCTTATATAAACTGGTCTCTTTTTAATTTTCCTAATTCAAAAATAGTTCGACTAAATCACAGTAAACCTTACTGAATCGCATAGACGTTAACTGAATCTCCATATTTCAGCTGAGTGAGAATTTTCAATAGTTTTAGTTGATCTACGATAACTGATAGTTTAACAAACTTTTTAGTTCAAAGAATTATTTAGCTCAATTAAAGAAAACCATGCTGAATGCTGATCTTTTTTGTCAAAATTATTTAGCTTCTAGTTAAATAAATATGCAATTGAAAAATTTTGTTTAATTGAATGAAAGATTACGAATCTTAATATATCTCAGCTGAATAAAAAAATTTTAATTGAATTTATTTACAAAACGTTTTAGGTTATATTCTTTAAAAAATATTTTTCTAAAAAAATTTGGCATATTTTATACCTCAGTGGCAGAGGGTATATTTAGGTTTGTCATTCCGTTTGTAACGCATCGAAATATAATAAAAATATATTTTCTTGATCCTTATAACAAGGGAAGTTGATTTACCGATGACCGTCTGTCCGTCTGTCTGTGGAAATCACGATCACGCCGTCAATATCTAAGCTAGACCGTTCGTTTTTGTATAAAATCGCTTATTAACATCCCAAAGGAGTTGCTGTTTAAAATCGTCAAAATCGGTCAAAATGTTCACGAGCTATGAATGAAACTTTGAAAAAACTCTTGAAAAAATAAAATTTTTCAGTGTTTTTGTTGTTTATCTTATGATATGTTGTAATTCTTCGTATTGTTGAAGTCATTACGGTTGTGTGTATATTAATACTACGCGTGTCACATTGGCCTAAGCAAGTTTTACCACATATTTTTTTATCATTAAAATTAAAAATTAAATATTAATACAAATAAAAAGTGGATTATGAAAATTGAAAAATGGAAAATGGAAAATGAAAAATGGAAAAAGGAAAAATGAAAATTGAGAAATCAAAAATGGAAAATGAAAATTGAAAGTTGAAAAACTGAAAATGAAAAATGGAAAATGGAAAATGAAAAATGAAATATGAAAATGAAAAATTGAAAATCGGAAATGAAAAATGGAAAATGAAAAATGAAAAATAAAAATGGAAAATGAAAAGTGGAAAATGAATATGAAAATGAAAAATTAAAAATGGAAAATGGAAAATGAAAAATGCAAAATGTAAAATGAAAATTGAAAAATGGAAAATGGAAAATGAAAAATGAAAAATTGAAAATGGAAAATGAAAAATGCAAAATGGAAAATGAAAAATTAAAAATGAAAAATGAAAAATGGGAAATAGAAAATGAAAAATGGAATATGGAATATGAAAAATGAAAAATGGAAAATGAAAAATTAAAATTGAAAAATGGAAAATGAAAAATGGAAAATGAAAATTGAAAAATGAAAAATGAAAATTTAAAAATGGAAAATGAAAAATGGAAAATGGAAAATGGAATATGGAAAATGAAAAATGAAAAATGAAAAATGAAAAATGGAAAGTGGAAAGTGGAATATGGAAAATGAAAAATGAAAAATGAAAAATGAAAAATGGAAAATGGAAAATGAAAAATGAAAAATGTAAAATGAAAATTGAAAAATGGAAAATTTGAGAAGAATCAGTGGAATATTTTTGTTTTTTAATAGATTTAAGTGAAGATCGGGAAGAAGCTCTATATGGGGTCAAAGGGATCATTTTTGGACTACTCATTAATGGATGTAATGAACGCATACAAACCCAATTTGAGTAAGCTCTATATGACAATTTGGATCTTATGGCAATTTATGTCGATTTCATATGGGTAATTTGTATGGGGGCTAGGTCTGAACATGGACCGATTCTCACCAATTTCAATAGCTTTCATCCCATGGCCGATAAAAGCTTATATACCAAATTTCATCAAAACATATTCATATTTGCGACCTGCAGTTTGATTACAAGGTTTACATGGACACACAGACGGACGGACGGACGGACATTGTTAAATCAACTCAGAAAGTGTTTCTGATTCGATCGGTATAATTAAAGATGGGTCTAGGTCAAATATTTTTGGTTGTTACAAACAGCAGCACAAAGTCATTATACCCAAACCACATAGTGGTATAAGGTATAAAAATGAAAAATGGAATATGGAAAATGAAAAATGAAAAATGGAAAACGGAAAACGAAAAAATAAAAGTGGAAAATGGAAAATTAAAAATGAAAAATGGAAAATGGAAAATGAAAAATGAAAAATGGAAAATGGAAAGTGAAAAATTAAAAATGGAAAATGAAAAATTAAAAATGGAAAATGGAAAATGAAAAATTTTAAATTAAAAATGGCAAATGGAAAATGAAAAATTAAAAATGAAAAATGAAAAATGGATAGTGGAACATGGAAAATGAAAAATGGAAAATGAAAATATAAAAATGAAAAATGGAAAATGAAAAATGGAATATGGAAAATGAAAAATGAAAAATTAAAATTGGAAAATGAAAAATGGAAAATGAAAAATCGAAAATGGAAAATGAAAAGTAGAAAATGGAAAATGAAAAATGGAAAATGAGAAATTAAAAACTAAAAATGAAAAACGAAAGATGAAAATTGAAAAGTAAAGAATAGAAAATGATAAATTAAAAATAAAAATGAAAAGGAAAAAGGTGGAGGGTATCAAAGATTCGGCCCAGCCGAATTTAACACTCTTACTTGTTTTATTTTTAATTAATTTATGTTAACTGATCTTTTAATATCTTTTTTAATTAAAACAACTAAGAAAATTATAGTTGGTCTAGACCGACTATACGATACCCTATACCATGCGTTTAGAAACCCTATTTCTTATGCCCAACTAACTGGACATGGAAAATAAGCAAAAACAAAATTTGAGTGTGATTTTTATTAATTTTTTTGGTTGCAGATATGAAAAAGTTCATATCGGATGATATATCTATATGGGGACTAGGTCCAAAAATGGACCGATCCTGATCATGTTTGGTAAAGTCTCTTGTATTTTGCAAAAATATATACAAACAAAATTTGAGAAGAATCAGTGCAATATTTTTGTTTTTTAATAGATTTAAGTGAAGATCGGGAAGCAGCTCTATATGGGGCCAAAGGTATCATTTTTGGACCACTCATTAGTGGATGTAATGAACGCATACAAACCCAATTTTAGTAAGATCTATATGACAATTTGGATCTTATGGGAATTTATGTCGATATCATAGGGGTAATTTGTATGGGGGCTAGGTCTGAACATGGACCGATTCTCACCAATTTCAATAGCGTTCATCCCATGGCCGATAAAAGCTTATATACCAAATTTCATCAAAATATATTCATATTTGCGACCTGCAGTTTGATTACAAGGTTTACATGGACACACAGACGGACGGACGGACGGACGGACGGACATTGTTAAATCAACTCAGAAAGTGATTCTGATTCGATCGATATAATTAAAGATGGGTCTAGGTCAAATATTTTTGGTTGTTACAAACAGCAGCACAAAGTCATTATACCCAAACCACATAGTGGTATAGGGTATAATGAAAAATGGAAAATGGAATATGGAAAATGAAAAATGAAAAATGAAAAATGGAAAATTAAAAATGAAAAATGAAAAATGGAAAATGGAAAGTGAAAAATGGAAAATGAAAAATGGAAAATGAAAAATTAAAAATGGAAAATGTAAAATGAAAAATTTTAAATTAAAAATGGCAAATGGAAAATGAAAAATTAAAAATTAAAAATGGTAAGTGGAACATGAAAAATGAAAAATGGAAAATGAAAATATAAAAATGAAAAATGAAAAATGAAAAATGAAAAATGGAAAATGAAAAATGGAAAATGGAAAATTAAAAATGAAAAGTTAAAAAAGGAAAATGAAAAATCGAAAATGGATAATGAAAAATGGAAAATGAGAAATTAAAAATTAAAAACTAAAAATGAAAAACGAAAGATGAAAATTGAAAAGTGAAGAATAGAAAATGATAAATTAAAAATGAAAATGAAAAAGGTGGAGGGTCTCAAAGATTCGGCCCAGCCGAATTTAACACTCTTACTTGTTTTATTTTTAATCAATTTATGTTAACTGATCTTTTAATATCTTTTTTAATTAAAAAAATTATTTAATGGATTACAGAAACCACTGCTGTATTGCAAAGAACTATATTGAATCTCCATATTTCTCAGCTGCATCAGAATTTTCAAAAGTTTTAGTCCATCTATACAAAGTGATATTTTAACAAGCTTTTTTATTCAAACCATTAATTAGCTGCATTACAGAAAATCGTGCTGATTGTTAATATTTTTTTCAAAATGCTTTAGTTTTCTGGATTGCTTAAAAGTGAATGAATCTCAATCTTAGAAATCTAAGCTAAATGAGAACTTTAAATAGTTTTCATTGAATCATTTAACCTATATATACTCGTATCAAAAAACTTGTTTGGCAGAATTATAACTGAATGTTAACTGTCCTTTTTTTAAACTTTGTGTAAAAAAGTTTGCTGTATAGCTTAAAAGTCTTAATATATAGTTTTAGTCTATCTGTGGTAACTGCAACTTTAATAGGTTTTTTAATTTAAAGAAAAATTTAGCTGAATAATAGAAACCGTTGCTGAATGGTTAACTTTCTTTACAAAATGCTTTAGCTTAATGTTGTTAAATATATATGTGCTTAGAAAAGTTGGCTAAATTGTTTAAATTTTAATGAATATTAGTATATCTCAGCTGAATAACAATTTTTAAATGTTTCAGTCGATCACTATTAACTGATATTACCTAGTCAAATAATTTATTGGGCTGAATTTCCTAAAACCTAGCTGATTGTTTTTATTTTTTACGAAATATTTTGGCTTCTTTTTTTTTAAATTTTTTTTTAAAGTCTGCTGAATTGCATAAAAGTTGATAGATCTCAATATTTCTTATCTAATGAGTATTTTTTATAGTTTTAGTTGATATATGCAAGATGATCTTTTGATAAGTCCTTAATTCAAAAAATTTTCTAGCTGAATGCTCATCTTTTTTAACTTAATAGTTTAGCTTATATTTCTTGATACAAGGTACTTAAAAATGTTTGCTGAATTTAATCTTAGAACTGAATTTTAATAAAACTTATCAAAATTATAGAAATTATGGATTATTGACGATTTTTTAAGTTTATTTACATTATTGAGATTTGTTATAAAATAAAGAGATTCTGTAAGGTTGTTGTTGTTGAATTTAAACTTTCTTTCTTAACGTTTGTCTAGTTTTAACGGCATGTGCTGTGATATCTAATACCTTTTTCATATATGTTACCATCTTTATGATCAGTTATTCTGCACGTTTTTTTTACAATAATATTACTCTTGGCTAATATGACACCAACTAGTGTGAGAAAACAACAGCAAAAAAATAATAAAAACAACAAACAACTCAATAGTAGGTGTTAAACTTAGCAAAGCCTACGTTTAGCAGTATACACACATCCATAACAATTATAGGAATCAGATTTTCGCTAACATAGTGGAAAATAAGAACAGACTAAAGAGATGTTTTTTTTGTTTTTTTTTTTTTTAATATCTACTATGGTTAATAGTTTTGATGTGAGAGAAGACCGACCAACAACTAAAACTGAGTAATATTTTGTATTGTGCAAACTTTACTAAGAGCCGCCACAAACTCTTGACTTGTTAATAGCATAGAAATTATTTGATGTATGTGTGTATACAGCTAGTTTACTTTGACATTAATTTCTAAAAAACGAAACGAACTTGATACCAAAAATCGTTCGCTAGTGTAAAATGTAATATAATACTTGGTTAAAGGAAATACAACTAAAATTTGGCGGTTATTTTTAAGTTTTTCAAACATGTTTTTTGTTTAAGAGGAAGGGTTTAAGTTTTCTAGTGAAAATATTAGCAAATAAAAAATTTGAAAACTTTCTTTGCCTTTAAGTTAGAAAAATAATTTTAGCTATGTAAACTTTAACATATGCCGACATTAAGATATTAAGTTATTTTCTTTTTTTCTTACATATAAAGCCTGAAAGGAAAACAATTTTTACTGAGAAAAAAAAAAAATAACAAAAATAATCACAAATTCAGCCAGGTAATATAATAGCCAAGATATACAAAAAAACTTGATTACATTTGGAATTTTTAAGTCGACTGTAACAACACAAAATAACAGCAAGACGTTGCAAAAAAAGGTTTAAAATCAAATAAACACAATTGTATGTTCGGGAATAGCTGGAGAAGAATACACAAAAACGTCGCTACTCATTGTCAAGGAAATTAAATAAATAGAGTTTACTCTAAGAATGTTAAATAAGCGAAATATTCAACTGGGAAACTTAAAAAAAAAAACATATATAAATATTTAATTATTTTTTTAAAGAAGAAACAAAATATTGAAGAATTTTTCTCTTAATTTATGATTTTACAAAAAAAATAAAATAATAATAATAAAAAATAATATGAAACTCTTAACAAGAAGTAAATTGTAATGTCATTTTCTATGCAATGTCTGAATGTGTGGCGCTATGACTGGCTTTAGAAGTGAAGTTGCATAAACATTATTATAAACATCTTGCCGCTTAAGTCACGTATTTAATCAACCCAACACATATTCAGAGCAAACGCCATACATTTCAAACAAAACAAATAGGAGGAAAAAAACTTTTTAAACATCATAGTGACACCTTATAAAGAAAGAAAATAATATCATTGCGTGCCCCTTTTTTAAAATCACACAATATTTTTCTTCTAGCAAAATTGTTTTTCTAATGCATAACATTAAAATGTTTTGCAAGCCAATTTTTTTTTAAGATTTTCATTTACGTGCTTGCTAATTTTTAGCCTGAGGTTTGAAGGTTCCTTCATCAAAGTGTCATATTTCCCATTATCATGTTATAAACACATTAATAAATGGAGTATGTGTAAATTTTCTAATTATTTGTTACCAAAATTAATGAAATATATTCAGCTAAGCTCAATAAGAGTTAAGAGCTTTTTTTTCTCTAATTCAGTGAAGTCAAAACGTATTCAGCTAACATAAAATTTTTAAATTTTTTTAAGTAATTAGTAAACATTTCAAATGAGACTTTATTTCGAAACGGCCAAATTATTTATACTTACTTTCATTTAAGCTATAGGAAAGCGTAAAAAATGCCAACAATTTTTCATTTATAATTAATAAGTTTTTATTTTTCTGCCAATTCAGCAAGGTTAGAACATATCCAACTACAATTAATCCATTATTATTTAATAATATTGATGACAAATAGCCAACTTATGTTCCTTTTTATTCAGCTATTAGAAAATGTATTCAGCTAATAAAAAGTGTTAAACTTTCTTAATTCAGGAAAATCTAAACATATTCAGCTTATCATTTGTTTGTACATGTTTCTTATTTTTTTTTATTTATTTCCAATTCGGTGTTAGCTGAATCCATTTTAATTATATATTGTTTATGATAAATAGTAAATTTTTTGCGAGCCAGCTGTTAAAAAATGTATTTACCTAAAGAACATACCTTAATTTTAAGCTAAAAAAATTGAATTAAATATTTTTCTAATTCAGCTCAAAACGTATTCATCTGACATCAAATCTTATTTGGAACTATATTCAACAGAACACGGTCATTTATGTCTACAAGTTCATGCTGATTATTATACCCTCCACTCCAGTGTGCAGAGGGTATATTTAAGTTTGTCATTCCGTTTGTAGTAATTAGAAAAAAAATATGGACCCCTTATAACAACCGGAGTTGATATAGTGATGTCCGTCTGTCCGTCTGTGGAAATCACGATGACGGCATCAATCGGGTGCTCGTTGACATAAAAAATGATTCATTAACATCCTGAGAAATTTGCTATTTGAAATCGTCCAAATCGGTCAATTAGAGCCCGAGATTTGAATAAAGAACTAAAAAAAGTCTCGAAAAAATATAATTTTCTATGTTGTTCTTATAACGATCACGTCCTCAAATTCATGGGAAGATTTCTATTTCAAAAATCATTAACATCGGTGGAACAGGTCCAGGGAAATCTCTGAAAAAGTAAAAAAAAAATGAAAAATATAATGTTTCTATATTGTTCTTGTTGTTATTCTAAATGTTGTATTGTTGTCATAGATGGACTTGTTGTTTTTGTGGTTGTTGTGGTAATAATATAATAAAAACTAGCCCTTTGTAGATTTTTTATCAACTCTGGTAGAAAAATTTAAAAGTTTCCATTGTTTTGGCATCACTAAAAAAATTTACTAGATCATTTCTGTCATTCCCACGAGCCTGCCTGCAAAGTTTCAGATCGAATGGGTCACGGGAAAGGGGCTAAAATCGACCCAAAATGTTTTCGACAAGCAGACACTACGAGTTAATATAAAGGGAGTAAAAATTCACCAGCATCTAAAGCAAATAATGCTAAAATATGTACCTAGTTGTTAGTAAAAAAAACAATGTAAATTTAACAAAAAAAAAAAATGTTTATATATTAATTTATTTAAAGAGAAAAACACAAAAATATCGTTTGATGTTATATTTTTTGTGTG
This sequence comes from Cordilura impudica, assembly GCA_963682025.1. Taxonomy (NCBI): domain Eukaryota; kingdom Metazoa; phylum Arthropoda; class Insecta; order Diptera; family Scathophagidae; genus Cordilura; species Cordilura impudica. The sequence continues at coordinate 242,628,671 of OY821520.1, read as the reverse complement.
TAATATTTACATATACATATGTACATACACATATTAAATAATACAAATAATAGACATATATTCTATATATGTATATCCATAACAACTGCATGTTAGAAATAAATCGGTATATTATTTTATTTACATAAAATTCTGCAATATTTTGTTGTAGGGAAAATACATTTCTTTTGCATTAACAGAGTGTCACTTCATTATGCTCAGCGTGACTATGCCACAGTAGATGGCGCCACAATTTTTGTTTGTACTAATTAGCTTTGCAATAGTTATTTCTATTTTAAGATGAATGTTAATATTTGCAACTGGATATCATACAGAACAATGTTAAGAGTATACACGGGCTGGTCCTTTATTATTTCATACGTATTTTCATTATTCTTTTACAAATATGAACATAAGTTTGGCATACTAAATTTTTGTTGTCTTTACTAAATAGAGTTACCGAGTTCATCAATGAGTTTTTTGCTTTCAAAACAGTCCTACATAGTTATATAGAATTATTATTCTGCTTTACCTACAAAATATCTGATTGCGATTACATCTAATTTTTAAAAATTGTTTATAATTACTAAAGCAGTATTATTCACATAAATACAAAATTGCACTTTTTAAATTTTCCAATCAAAAATTAAAAATCTAAAAACTGGAACTAAAATTTCAAATTATTAATTAGAAAATATTAACTGAATTTCAGAAAATCATATCAAAACGTCGAAAATAATAATTTTAAATTTAGAAGACATCAATTGCATCATTTTCAAAAAAAAAAAAACACCAAATATGTTTACATTTAAAAAATGTTTACATTAAAAAAAATATTGGCATTCAGGAGAAATTAATAGCTTTTCAGTAACTTCTTTTAACGATAGTCGAATCGTTAAAAAAAGAAAATTGCAAAAGTATCAGTAAAATTTTTAAACGATATTCGCTATTGTTAAAGTCAGCTGTTGTTGTTATCTAAACGACAACCATTTTTGTGTTGTTTATTCAATCGATAAAAACTTAAATTTTTAGGTTGAAATGTCGTCATACTTAAATAAAAATCATAAAATAGTGAAAATATTTTGCTTTTATTAAAAAAGTTTCTTATATAAATAAAAATATTAAATAGCATATTCAATTCATTATTTCATTTTCAAATAAATAAACAGAAATATTAGTAAAAAAAATAAAGCTATTAAACATAAACATAAAATCATCCTGTCAAACACGAAGTAATTTGTTTTTTTCTATTATTCTTTGTGTTTTTCGTTTATTTTGACAGAGATGCCACTCCTTTGCAATTTAAATAAATAGAAAAATAGATTTGTCGACTGTCGTTAAGATGTATGTACTTAGTGAATCACTTAATCCTTAGTGCAAACAACAAAAGCTGTCGATATATTTTGCCATTGTCGGATCGTTGAAATTTACAGAATCGGACTACAGAAAACATTGATTTAAATTCAATGCATTTTAGAAAACCTCAAATGATATTTAAGAATTGCGAACATAAAAATTGTACATAAATAAACGCAATTTGATGAGAATGTTATTTATATATAAATTTTCACAATTTTTTTTTTTGATGAATATTTGAAGTTCTGCAGAAAATAAAGATAACAAATTATTTTATTTAAAATTTTTGCGATATTTGGTTTTTTACGTTTGGCATTCCTAATTTAATTATTTATTATTATAAATTTATTCTCTATGTTTTCCAAATATGGCAATATTTTTTTGAAAAAAGCAAATATCTCACAACCATATAGTAACTGCGGCTTAATGAAAGTTTTCGCGAGAAGCACACGAATGTTTAAAGGTGTAAGATGTTGTATAGGGTACAACGTTCTTAGCATTGCAAATATTTTTCCAGATGCAGAATTAATCTGATTGTTCCACGTGAGCGATTTATTAAAAATGATTCCCAGATTCCTAGCAGATTCCACGATTTCAATATTCTGATTACCTAATGATACTGGAATATCTATAGGGATGGTTTGATTTCTTTGAGTTATAACTAAACATTTTGATTTTTTTGGATTTAAGTAAAGTCCATTTGAAGAAGCCCATTCAAATATTATATTGAGATCCTCATTAAGATTTTCAGTGCATTCACGAATTAATCCTTTTTTCATATTTGGCCGCAATGAAGAAATATTTGGCCAGTTAAAAGCCAAAAAAGCACGATTTAATGCATATAGCCACCCTACACAACCAATACCTTTGCAATGGAGGTTAGGGCGAGCTATTTAATTAGCAAAAACTAAATTAAACGAGAAGTTATGTCATATAACCGGAAACGCATGCATATAGGAAATGCATGCATATTTTTCCAATATTTTGTTTACATTAATCATCAATACTCAAACCGAGGTGGAGGGTATCAAAGATTCGGCACAGCCGAATTTAACACTCTTACTTGTTTTTTTTTTTTAATAATTTCCGATTCAGCAAGGTTTTTTTTTGGATATTCTTGATGATAAATAATCGATTTTTGTTATTTTTTCCCCCAATTCAGCTAATATAAAATATATTCAGCCAATAAAAATGAGGACAAAACGTATTCAGCTAACCAATATTCTTATTGGAACTCATTGAGCAGTGCATGGCTTAAATTTGTAATTTTATTAAGGCTTTAGGTAAAGGTAACAGAACAAATATTTTTTATTGAATATATTTTAAGTTTTTTTTCAATTCAGCATTGTTTAAACATATTCAGCTGAAACTAATTCATCTCATTTGGCTTACATTCATGATAAGTAGTCAATTTCAAATTTTTTTTCCAATTCAGTTAGCAAAAATAATTTAATTTAAGACACAAAATAATTTATATATATTTATTTTCTTAATTGAGCTAACTCATGACGTACTCAAGTGACATCAAATCTTATTTGGAACTATAGTGAGCACAAAACTGCCATTTGTGTGCAATTCAGCCTTAGGAAAGTATAAAAAGAGAGCAAAAATATCTAAATATTTTTCATTATTTTTCTCGAAATAAGCAAAGCTAAAACGTATTCAGCTCACACTAATTCACTACGGTTTAGTAATACCGGCGATAAATTCCGATTCAGATACTAGAAAATAATAATAAAAAAAATACTTAAAACTTGAACAACAAATTATTCGGTTGACATTGAAACATATCTACATTTATTAGCCTTAAGTTTTATATTTATTTAATCAAGTTAAAAGAAGCGTAAAAATGTCAACAATTTCTTAATTATTATTTTTTTAATTAGCAATCCTAAAACATATACGGCTAACACTAATCCATTTTAATTTTTTCCAACTCAGCTATTAGAGAATGTATTCAGTTAATGAAAATACTGAGCCTTAGTCATAGTTCTGTTGCATTGAGCGGTTTTCTAATTCGAAATTTATTCAGCTTGCATAAATTTTTTTAAAATTAGTTTGCAGAAATCGATAAATAATTTTTTCACAAAAAAGCTTTAAGAAAGCTGTAAAGAGGAACAAACATTTTTCACTTAATATATTTTTAAGTGTTTCAAATTCAGCTAGGCTGAAATATATTCAACTACCATAAATTCAATTAGTATTAATTCTAAGTATCCAATTTTAGTAATTTTTCTCCAATTCAGCTATTAGAAAATGTATTCAGCTAATAAAAGAATTACTATTTTTAGGTTACATTTATAAAAAAAATTTTCTTTATGTAATTCAGTTAAACAAACCTGTTTGGAAAAAGCTTTCAATTAATTTGTAATAATTTATCAATACTACAATTAATTCAATTGATTTATTATTTTACTTCACAATTACATAGATAACTTGTTAAATAAACATATTTATAATAAACAAGTAAGAAAATTATAGTCGGTCTAGACCGACTATACGATACCCTATACCATGCGCTTAGAGACCCTATATCTTAGGCCAAACTAACTGGACATAGAAAATAAGCATAAACCAAATTTGAGTGGGATTTTTATTAATTTTTTTGGCTGCAGATATGAAAAAGTTCATATCGAATGCTATATCTGTATGGCGACTAGGCCCATATTGGACCGATCCTGACCATGTTGGTAAAGTCTCTTGTATTTTGCAAAAATATATACAAACAAAATTTGAGAAGAATCAATGCAATATTTTTGTTTTTTGATAGATTTAAGAGAAGATTGGGAAGCATCTCTATATGGGGCGTATGAGTAAGAGTTGGACTACTCATTAATGGATGTAATAAACGCATACAAACCCAATTTGAGTAAGATCTATATGACAATTTGGATCTTATGGCAATTTATGTCGATTTCATAGGGGTCATTTGTATGGAGCTAGGTCTGAACATGGACCGATTCTCATCAATTTCAATAGCGTTCATCCTATGGCCGATAAAAGGTTATATACCAAATTTCATCAAAATATATTCATATTTGCGACCTGCAGTTTGATTAAAAAGTTTACATGGACACACAGAGGACGGACGGACGGACATCGTTAAATTGAATCAGTTAATGATTCCGATTCGATCGGTATAATAAAAGATGGGTCTAGATCAAATATTTTTGATAGTTACAAACAGCAGCACAAAGTCATTATTCCCAAACCACATAGTGGTATAGGCTATAAATATGTGCAACTTGCAACCAAAGTATATAAATATGTTTGAGACATCCTATCCAGTAAGTATGTAGCTGTATGTCAAACCATCACACATTCCTCCGAATGTATGATTGTTGCAAACTTGATTTCTGTTGTTTAATTTTTGAACCAACATTTTAATTTTTGTGTAATAATTCATTTATAAGTGTGTAACTACTGCATATTTATGTACGAAGTAACAAACAAAAAAGTATATCGTTGTCAGTATTTATTTTATCATTGACAAGTAATTGCAAAATTATATAAACGGTGGGATTTTAAATAGCGAAAATTAAAGAAACAGAATTTTTCAGAAAAATGCAATCATTTTGTTTTAGAACAGTTGCTATGTAAAGCCTTAGCTTAGTTTGATGTTAAATAGCTTAATAAGTAGTTTGGCAAGCTGATAAAAATGTTCAAGTATTTTTAAATCATATGTTCAAAATTAAGACTTATGCCGTTTTCTTTTCTGACAAAAAATGTCGCCCTTTTTTTTGCCATTTTTTTAGAAAAGTGTAATTTTTTATATATTATGAATTAAGAGCAATATTATATATCAATCGAAAGGTCTCAAAGTGCTGTATTCATAAATTCAAAAAATTGTATTATTATCCTCTTGGAAGTCATAGGGTGAAAATATTCAAAAAATGGGAACAATGGGGAAATATTCTCACACTATGACCTGAAAGAAGTCAATGGTTTGAATTTTTTCTGATTTACTAGGGCTCGACTTTGAGACCTTTCGATTGATGTATAAGATAAGCTTGCTCTTAATTCAAAATATATAAAAAATACACTTTTCGAAAAAAGGGCAAAAAAAAGGTGATATTTTTTGTCAGAAAAGAAAACGGCATTAATGTTTTGTCAATATGACTGAAGCTAGCTGAATTGTTATTCAAATACATAAAATGCAATTTTTACATTGCTTCAAATAAACTTATATTTTTTGTAAAAAAATTTTTTATGAATCATTACGCAGACATTTTATTAAAACTAGCTTTTACGTATTCAAAAATTCTCAGCTGAATTTAGTTTCGGTGAGCTGAATTACATTTTTATATATATTAATATTTCCTAATAATATTAACAAATAAAAATTGTAAATCAATTTGATCTAATTTAGCTGAGTAATATGGCATCACAATTAAATATGACTCCTGAGTTAAAAAAAGGTAAGCTGAATTACATTTTTACTTAGCCGAATATAATTCTCAACACATTTTATGGAATTAAAATTACATTGTAGATTATATACAAGTGAATATTATATATTCTATATTAAAATTTTAGCTGAATTAATAAAACCTGTGTTGAATTTATTTGTAATTAAATTCATTTCAACTCAGCTACACATAAGAGGAACATCATAATTGTTATAATTTTGTTCAGCTGAATTATTATCCCACAGTTAAAACTGAATTAATCTTATGTCAAAAATAGAATATAAGTCCAATATACTATTTAAAACCTTAGCTAAATTCGTTTAAGATTGGCTGAATTACATATCTTACAAGCTGAATATAATTTGAAATTAGTAATTTTGCTCTTTTAGCTTCATTTGAGATATGTTTTTAAAATTTATGATTTTCTTTAGATTAATTGCATTTATCAAATTTTCTTGCTATTTTTCTTAACAATCATAAATGTTGTGTCTTTCAATCTTACCAACATTCGTGTTCCGACAAAAATAATATATAAAACCCAAGCTGAGTGCGTTCAACAATAGCTGAATTATATTCCTTACAAGCCGAATATGATAAAATAAATTTTTAAACTGCAGGCATCATTTTTATACCCTCCACACCTCAGTGGCAGAGGGTATATATAGGTTTGTCATTCCGTTTGTAACGCATCGAAATAAATTCCTGAGACCCCAAACAAATATATTTTCTTGATCCTTATAACAAGGCAAGTTGATTTACCGATGAACGTCTGTCCGTCTGTTTGTGGAAATCACGTCAATATCTTAGCTAGACCGTTCGTTTTGGTATAAAATCGTTTATTAACATCCCAGAGGAGTTGCTATTTAAAATCGTCAAAATCGGTCAAAGGGTTCAGAAGCTATGAATGAAACTTTGAAAAAACTCTTGAAAAAATAAAATTTTTCAGTGTGTTTGCTGTTTTTTTTCTTATGATATGTTGTAATTCTTTGTATTGTTGAAGTCATTACAGTTGTGTGTATATAAATACTGCACGGTCACATTGGCCTAAGCAAGTTTTACCACATATTTTTTTATCATTAAAATTAAATATTAAAAATTAAATATTAATACAAATAAAAAGTGGATTATGAAAATTGAAAAATGGAAAATGGAAAATGAAAAATGAAAAATGAAAAATGAAAAATGAAAAATGAAAAATGGAAAATGAAAAATGGAAAATGAAAAATGAAAATTGAGAAATCAAAAATGGAAAATGAAATTTAAAGGTTGAGAAACTGAAAATAAAAAATGGAAAATGGAAAATGAAAAATGAAAAATTGAAAATCGGAAATGAAAAATGGAAAATGGAAAATGAAAAATGAAAAATGAAAAATGAAAAATGAAAAATGGAAAATGGAAAATGAAAAATGAAAATTAAGAAATCAAAAATGGAAAATGAAAATTGAAAGTTGAAAAACTGAAAATGAAGAATGGAAAATGGAAAATGGAAAATGAAAAATGAAAAATGAAAAATGAAAAATTGAAAATCGGAAATGAAAAATGAAAAATGAAAAATGGAAAATGAAAAATCAAAAATAAAAATGGAAAATGGAAAATGAAAAGTGGAAAATGAAAATGAAAAATTAAAAATGGAAAATGGAAAATGGAAAATGAAAAATGAAAAATGAAAAATGCAAAATGCAAAATGTAAAATGAAAATTGAAACATGGAAAATGAAAAATGAAAAATTGAAAATGGAAAATGAAAAATGCAAAATGGAAAATGGAAAATGAAAAATTAAATATGAAAAATGAAAAATGGAAAATTTAAAAATGGAAAATAGAAAATAGAAAATTAAAAATGAAAAATGAAAAATGGAAAATGAAAAATGGAAAATGGAAAATTAAAATTGAAAAATGGAAAATGAAAAATGAAAAACGGAAAACGAAAAAATAAAAGTGGAAAATGGAAAATTAATAATGAAAAATGAAAAATTAAAAATGAAAATTGAAAAATGGAAAATGAAAAATTGGAAATGGAAAACGAAAAATGAAAAAAGGAAGATGGAAATTGAAAAATGGAAAATGAAAAATGAAAAACGGAAATTGAAAAATGGAAAATGAAAAATTAAAAATGGAAAATGAAAAATTTTAAATTAAAAATGGCAAATGGAAAATGAAAAAATAAAAATGAAAAATGAAAAATGGAAGGTGGAACATGGAAAATGAAAAATGGAAAATGAAAATATAAAAATGAAAAATGAAAAATGGAATATGAAAAATGGAAAATGGAAAATGAAAAATGAAAAGTTAAAAATGCAAAATGAAAAATTAAAATTGGAAAATGAAAAATGGAAAATGATAAATGAAAAATCGAAAATGGAAAATGGAATATGAAAAGTGGAAAATGAAAAATGAGAAATTAAAAATTAAAAACTCAAAATGAAAAACGAAAGATGAAAATTGAAAAATGAAAACTAGAAAAGGATAAATTAAAAATGAAAATGAAAAAGGTGGAGGGTATCAAAGATTCGGCCCAGCCGAATTTAACACTCTTACTTGTTTTTAAATAAATTTATGAAATGTTATGATTATGTTTAGCTGAATAGCATTTTCTGATTCTGGTTTTTAATATTTATCTTTGCAAATATCAATAGTTCGTCTAAAAAACGTAGCTAAATTAATCTTAAATCCATAACAAAAAAAAAACCCCTCAATTTAGCTAAGATCAGCTTAATTACCTTTCGTAAAAGTTGAAGATAATTTGAAATTAATTTTTTGGTATTTTCGCTGTTTTTCAATTAAATTTCTCATTTTTTATGATTTTATTCAGTTGGATATGATTTTCTAAAGCTTTCTGTAATATTCTTCTTTACAAATATACTTCGATTTTTTATGGAACATGAATTGAATTTATGTCCAATAACTATAAAACATTAGCTGAATAATGGTTCTTATAAGCTGAATATTTTTTTTTAATTTAATGCTAGTTTTAGCTATATTTGAGTTTAATTTTTTAACTGTTAGTATTTTGTTTAGCTGAATAGCATTTTGTAAAGTTTCTTTTATATTTTTCTCTGAAAATATTAATGATATGTCTTAAAGTCTTAAATGAATTTGTTTAAGATTAGCTTAGTTCAAGTTTGTTCAAGCTGAATATAACTTTATCCATATTTTACATTAATTTCTTAATTTTTACGATTTTGTTTAACTGAATAACATTTTCTTCACTTTCTTTATATTTTTCTTTATAAATATTAATAGCTGAATAGATATTAAGTCGAAAATGCCATTTTTGAAAACCTTTGCTGAATTTTTCGAGTAGCTGAATTACATTCATTGCAAGCGAATTATAATTATAAATTAGATGTCTTAGTATTTCAGTGATATTTCCTGTAAATTCATTGGTTATATTTTTTTTGCTGAATACCGTTTTCTGCTATTTTCTATATTCCTTCTTACATTAAATATTAGCTGAATTTATTTTTAGTTAAAAAGTTAAGTTAAATAGCTGAATTTTTTATATATTAGTTGTACTATATTGCTTACAAGCTGAATATAATTCTAAATCATTTTACTTTCTTAACTGTTATGATTTTGCTTAGCTGAATGACAGTTTCTGAATTTTTTTAAATGGTAGTTATGTGTCTGAATATATTTTTTTTGTTATTTCAGCTAAATTTGAGATTAGTTTCTGAATTGTTTATTGTATTACTCAATTGCATTTACGGTATTTTTGCTATATTTTTCTTTACAGATATCATACAAGCTGAATATAATTCGAATTTTTTTTGTTGAAATTTTAGTTAAATATGCGATTTATTTCTTAATTGTTATAATTATGTTCAGCTGGATGTCATTTTCTGAAGTTTTTCTTAATATTTTTGTTTCCAAATTATATTTACCTTTAGTTATTTTAAGTCAAAAATAATAAATAGAACCTTAGCTGAATTTGTTTACAAGCTGAATTTAGGTTATTTTTTTTTTTATTCCAACTAAATTTGAGATAAATTTCCTAATTTCTATAATTTTGTTTAGCTGAGTAGTATTTATTGAAGCTTTTTTATATGTTTCTTTATTTTATCATGCTAGCTGAACTTGTTCAAGATTGGCTGAGTTTCTTCAAGCTGTATATCATGCGAAATAATTTTTTGTCATCGTAGCTTCATATGAAATTTACTTCTTAATTTTTATGATTTTGTTTAGCTGCGTGACATTTTGTGAAGTATTTTAATATAGTTGTATTAATTTTAAGTAAAAAATTATAAATAATACATTTGCTGAATTTGTAATACGTAAAAAGTTACATGAATGAAAAAAAAAACACCTGTTTGGCCAAAATGTCAAATTTTGACCCCTTCTAACTCAGAAGGTTCTTGATCGAACTTGTAGAAAAATTGTGTCTAAACTACTATTCAATGGGACTAACATTGGTGCAAATTTCATCCCAATCAGAAGACATTGGTTTCAAAAGTTGGGTCACTTGACACGAAACGCCCCATATCAGTAGTTTGTCTTGTCACCGGAGCTGAATCTGTTCAAGATTAGCTGAACTACAAATCTTACTAGCTGAATGTAATTCCAATTAAATTTGTTGTTATTTCGGCTAAATTTTAGATAAATTTCCTAATTTTTTTAAAATATTATTATTACATTACATTTCTCACAAGCTGAATATTCCTATTTAAATTTTTTGTTATTTTAGCTAAACTTATAACAAACTTCCTATTTTTTTAATTTTATTCAGCGGAATAGAATTTCCCGAGGTTTTATTTAATAAGTCTTGGCTGAATTTCTTTTAGGTCGAAAAACTAAATTGAAATTTCTGAATTTGATTATGGCTAGCTGAATTTCATTTTGACTAAGCTAAATATAATTTTATTTAATTTTTGTTGAATAATTTTTTAAATGTCAATAGTTTATCTAAACATCTTAGATGCATTTGTAAAAGAATTGCATTTCTTGGAAGCTGAATAAAATGAAAAATTAACTTTTTGTCATTCTGGCTATATCAGTGATTAATTTCTGTTATGATTTTTCGTAGCTGAATAGCGTTTACAAGTTTGTCTAAAAAACTTAGCTGAATTTAGCTTATGTTAAAAATAAAATATAAAGCCTTAGCTGAATTTGTTTCAGATCAGTTGAATTACATTTTTACAAGTTAATTATTATTTAAGATTTACTTTTTTGTCATTTAAAAACAAATTGGATAAATTTCCCAATTATTATGTTTTTTTCAGCTGAATACTATTTCCTAAAGTTTTATTTAAATATGTTTATTTACAAATGTCAATGATTTGTCATAAAAACCTAGCTGAATTTATTTTAATTACAAAATAAATGTGTTAAAATTTCTGCTATAAATAATTATATAGATGTGAATTAATTTTGCTGGGCTGAATATAACTAAATTTTAAGATTTTGCTGACCTGAATAGTATTTTCCAAATATTTTCTTAAATATTAAATATTTCCCTTAAAAGATCTAAAATATATTATAAAGTCTTAGCGGAATTCATCATATCTCAAAACAAATTTTAAATTTTACATTTTAAAGTCCTCGAAAAACTTAAACACTTAACTTAATTTCATTTTCTTCAGTTTTACCCACTGTTTGTAACACAGACGCACATAACTTTTGTTTTCATTAATTTTTTTTAGTATGTGTGTGCCTGATATATTATGCATTTTCATATTCATTTATGTCACATATATCACCAGTAATCATATGACGCATTTATTGGCACACCAATATTGACCGCGAATACAGAGTATTCGAATGTTTGCACAAACAGAAATACTCAAACTGCAGCCAACAAATAATTAAATGCATTTTTGCCAGTTGCCGCTGATTTTTCATTTCATGATTTGAAATTTGCCGTATTTTTTTTACCACATATCTGTTGCGTTCATACTTAATTGATCTTAAAAGATTTTTCTAATACTAATGGCGGCTAATGTTTTTTTGAAATTACATAACTAGTAGGTCAATGGACTCCCCGCTGATTTACGGGTGTTATAATATTGAATTGAATTAGTTAAAAAAAATGAAAAAATTCTTGTGTTTTATTAAAAATGTAAAAAATGTTATACAAAAACGAATTTTTGCTAACAGAATATTAATTTTACGGTATTTTCTAAGCTCAGTACAATGACAATTATTGAGATGAATATAATTTAAGCTTTTATCTACGTTATTTAGCTGAATTTACTTTAATTATGTAAAATAATGTTTTTTTTATAGAAATTGCAATTATTACGCCAGCCGAATAAATATTTATTTGCTGAATATAAGAATGAAAAATTTTTTTGACTCTATTCATTATTTAGGATTTGCGATATTTAAGAAAAAACTCTAGCTGAATCTAATTTTTCCTATCGGAATATTTATTTTAGGGCAATTAAGCTCAGCTGAATATAACTTTCTAATCTTATATACTACATATGAAGACTTAGTAATTTTTTTTAAATACATTTGACCTCAGCTGAATACAATTTTCAATAAATTTTTTTACCATAAAATATTTTGCACATGTAGCTGCAAAATATTTAACCAAAATATTAAAACAAATATGATATTCCTTGCAAAAACGTATTTCCGAATTTGTTTAGAGTTGACTTATAAGATTTTTGCAAGCTTATAATGAAATCTGCGTTAAAAAAATTTAATTATTTAGCCGAATTAAATGTTTCATTAGTGTGTTATACAACTGAATCGCATTTTAATATAAATCAAAATATAAATTAAAAAAGCAATTTTACTTAATTTTATGCATAAGGAAATAAAATTGTTTGATAACAAAATTTGCTGACTTAAGTTACGAATAGCTGAATTTATTACTTTTTGTTTTAAATTATTAAATATGTAGCATATTAATATTGAATTTATAAAAAAAATTTAGCTGAATTGCATTAAGGTCAGCTGCTTCAAATTATAAAATATATTGCATGTTATTATCTTAAAATTTGAAACAGCTGAACTTAACAATTTAGCCACAATATTGTTATAATTATACATTTTTTATAAGCAATTAACATTTTATAATACTATTACACAACATGATATACAACAAATCTTTTTTTTTTATCGGCAATAGGAAACAAATACGTACAAAAACATTTATGGCAGTAAATGGTCTTCAACAAGGAACAGTGAAATCCCCAATTCTAATTTAATCTCTTTATATTTGATTTATTAACGAAAATTGATAATATCATTGCTTTTGCAGATGATATTATAATAAACCACGCCGCACAGTGGACCATATTTTGAGAAGGCGGCCAAAAATCATTTTTTTTTGTTACCGATTTTAAAGTTATGTTATCCATTTGAAAGTAAATACTAGTGAACCTCGGGAGCCAAAAAATTGCGAGTCTATCTCAACTATATCACAGCGAACAGGGTCTTCGAAAATGGGCTTTCTCAGTATTTTGCTAAAATTAAAAATTTCTTTGTAAATTTTTATTTTTGAATGACTGTAACTTTTTTGATTTAAAAGATTTTGAAGTGAAATAAATTTTTTATAATTTTGTGACTTCCGTGCTATTAATATTAAAAATGTAAAATAACTGAGTCATTCTGAAATTTAAAAAAAAAATTTTTTAAAAAGGTCCAAATTTTCCGAAAATCTCCTACTTAATAGAGCATAACTCCTGCCAGTCAAAAGCAGTCAGAAAAAATCTTGCACTCTTCTATAGTCCGAACCCTCCCCTATACTCCTATTTTTCTGACCCAAGGTTAGATATTTTCTGCAAAATTTATGAATACAAAAGTTGTCCACTATGTGGTTAGGATATATTAAGTTTGAGGTGATGTTTGTAACTGCCAAAAATATTGGACCTTTATCCATCTTTTATTATACGGATCGACTCAAAAACACTTTCTGAGTCGACTAAACGATGTCCTTCCGTCCGTCTGAGTGTTATGAATACAAAAGTTGGTCGTACCGGTGCCCCGCGGTGTATTTTTTTTGTGTGTCGGTAGAGTTGTCAGAAGTTGCTGTATACTTATAAAAAAAGGGTTGAGATATAATGCGCTTAATTGTTACAGGTACATTTACATAGGTATCTTTCGAAAACATTAATAGTCTGAATTAGAGTTATATAGTTTAAATACCCGACAAAATGGGAAACAATTTAAATAACAGGTAAATGGTAAAAAAAAAAAAACTATTGCGACATAGCCCTTTAAGATATGAGCAGGTATGCTTCAACTTATAAAAGGGGTCAGGGTGTGGGTTTTTTATGCTTCTAAAAGTGGTAATAAAAGATAAAAAATTTTATTTTACATAATTGCAAAAAATTTATTATTATTCATTACAATTTGTGCAATGGCTAAGTATTGTTACAGAGATCTGGCAGATATTTATTTTCAACGAAATGATGTAGACGATGTAACTTTGCACATAGTGAGCAACGACTTCTTTAAGAATTGTAACCTAGAAGGAAAAATTATTAATTTTGCATCGAATTTGAAAAGACGGTACATTGAAAGCTCCCATAGCAAGGCAAAGATGTACAAACGTTACCAAGACTGGTTAATAAAGGAACTCATTTTTGAGAGTGCATCTACAACTGCCAACGAAAGTGGAAAAAAGGGTCGACCAGCAAAAACAATTGACGGATGTAGTGAAAGATCTCGAAGGCGCAAGCAGGAAAATATCAATGAAGAAATTTCTCAAAGAATTATTAAGGATTCATTTTTGCACCAAATTCAACCAACCCAAAATAAAAAAAATAAAATTGAAATAATTGAAAAAATAGTAGAAGCGAGCCCAAGGCGCACAAAGAGGATTTTGAAAAGCATTCCTACACCAATTGAAGATAAGAAATTTACGCCGGAAGAAGCGTTCGCCCTATTTTTGGATTTGAAATTGATCAAAAATCAATATAAGGAATTGCGGAAGCGAACCAATGAAAAGAATTGTGGGATTCTTCCAGATTATCGTGATTTAGTTTCTGCCACAAAAGAATGCTTACCTTCACAATCTGCTATTAGTGTTACTTCAACATCAGCAGAAATAAAATTGCAAGATCTCCTTGAACATACTGCAGAACGGTTGCTAAAAAAAATTGGTAATGTCAGCATTACTTTAATTTCTAAATGGGGATGTGATGGATCCTCTGGTCAGAAACAATATAAGCAATTTAATGCCGAAAATTCATCAGATGCTAATTTATTTATGGTATCTTTCGTTCCATTGCGCCTAACAAAAAGGTATGGCGTCTTAGAGACGTCAACTAGTAGAGCAACAGAAATTGATATATGGAAAAATGAAATTCCTTCTTCAACAAATTATTGCAGGCCAATAAAATTTGCATTTAAAAAGGAACCAAAGATGTCATAACTGAAGAAGTTCAAAAAATAAAAGATCAAATTAAGGAACTTCAACCAGTAATATTTAAATTTGAAGATCAAGGCATTGAAGTACATTTTAAAATGTGTCTCACAATGATTGATGGGAAAGTTGCACAAGCTTTAACTGGAACAAAGTCGACGTCAAGTTGCATTATATGCCAAAAGACATCAAGTCAACCCCCACCAGAAGACGATAGTTTTAAGGAAGCCTACGAGTTTGGAATGTCCCCTCTTCATGCTAGAATACGTTTCGTGGAGCATATTCTTAAATTGGGTTATGATTTGGAATTTGGTCCGTTAGGCGAAACAGTGAGAAAAAACAAAGAATATGAAAAAAAAGAAAGCAAAAAAAAAACAAATCGACCAACCAAAACAAGGGGTAGGAAACACAAATGATGGAAATACTGCAAGGAGATTTTTTTCCGATCCGGAAACTGCAGCATCTATATATACAGGTGTAGATCATGAATAAATAAGACGATTCAAAATCATATTACAAGTTCTAGCACGCAGCAGAAAGATAAATGCAAAAAAAATTGGAGAGTACGCCAATAAAACAGCTATACTTTATAATGAAAAATACTCTTGGAGATATATGCCATCCACAGTTCATAAAATTTTGTACCATGAGGAACAAATAATTCAAAACAATATGCTACCAATAGGAGATCTATCTGAATAAGCGCAAGAAATAAGGAACAAAGACTATAGATTCATTCGCGAGCACAACACAAGGAAAATGTCCAGATGTTGTACCTTATCACTATTTTGTTGTGCACTTCAGATCCATATATGTCCAACATTCGTCAAAAATGGAAAACTACCTCTATTGAATTAGACGAAGAGGCTAAACAACTTCTATAAGAGGAAAATCAAGGCTATTTAGAAGAAATTTTTACTAAAATTGGTTGATTTAAAGTACTTTTTCATTACACTAACAATAAGTTACACTTTTTTTTATATAGTTAAAAAATTTTTTTGATTTAAAAATTTATATATTTTGTAAATTTACAATAAAAATTGTTATATTTCACAAATTTACCACAAAAATTGATATAGAAATGTTTAAAAAGACAATAAAAAAAAATTTAACTTAAGCAAAAACATACGAGTTTTTCATTGAAACTTCTCTATCTTGAACCAATATAAGGTAACTTTTACGTTCGCTGCTTAATAAATTATATCTTAACTCGGGATCTTTCAAAAAAAAAAAAAACAACCTTTGGCCCTTGTGCACATTAGGACTAAAAAGTTTACGGTGGCCAAAGTTTGGCATTTTATGAAAAAATTAACTTAAAAAATTGTTAAAAAGTATTAGTTGTAAAATTAACTGAAAAAATAAGACATTAATTAAAAAAACCTTTTTTTACCTTTTAACACTTCATTTTTGTACTAAAATTCAACTACAAATGAAAATGTATTTTAAACCCTCCATAACTTTTTTTATTTTCGGTCGAGAATTACGTTTTATAGCAAAACTTAAAGGATAAAGTCTCACCTACCAAACATAAAAAACCGCATATCAAAATTCCAATCCAATCAAAAGTTATAGATTTTTGACCGCCTTCTCGTCAAATGGTCCACTGTGCGCCGATAATAAAATAGAGAAAATTAAGAATGTATTACAAACATTCTTTAAGATAGTTGAAAAATACGCTATAGACAGGAATATGAAAATTAATTTTAACAAATGTGAAAACATTCTCTTCCGTCCGCCAGTAGGAAAATGTAATCACAACATAAGAACAAAATGGAAAGATTTTAGTATAAAATCAATTACTAATATTTATATGTATACCCAACAAACAAGTCGTAAAATACTTGAGAATTTATCTATCTACTTTATGTTTCAATTCTCATATAAACACACAAAAAATTAAAGCAAGAAATGCTTTTTTCATGTACAAAAAACTGTTTTATTCCCAATACATCAATTCTAGAGTCAAGGTCTTACTGTATCAATCACTAATTAGACCTATTATTACATACGGTTGCCAAATCTGGTTTAACATTTCTCCATCATATATGGAGAAAATTCGAGTTTTTGAAAGAAAGTGTCTAAGATCATGCACATCGCTGTATAGATCTCCAAATAGCGATTATGTAAAATACGTATGAAATCAAAAATTATACAATGCTATGTATAATAATAATTTATAGTTACTATTTGTTTATTTATAGTTCTAAGTACACGAAATTTCTTTAAATAAACACTTAAAAAAAAAAATTGCTGAATTACGCTTGGCTGAATTTATTTTTTTATATCAAATTACAGTTTTATATTAATTATTTAGCTAAATAACATTTTACGCAATAAAAAACTTTGCTAAATTACGATTAACAGAATTTATTTTTTTTGCATCAAATTACATTTTTATATTAATTATTTAGCTGAATAACATTGTACGCAATAAAAAAAATATTAAAAGGAAGCTACGCTGAATTTAGTTTCAAGCCAAGAACACTTTTTTGTTTACTACTTGCATTAAATCTTAGCTAAATTTAGTTTTTTATGTTAATTTGTAAATTATATGTCTTCTGAAAATTTCTAGCTGCTTTGCATTAGCTCTGCTGAATGAAACTTTTGAATTTAACATAATTTTTGTTAAAAGCTAATACAGTTTTTGATAAAAAAAGATTGCTAAATTTAATTAAGACTCGCTAAATCATATTGTTTCATATAAAAATTAATTTGTTGCTGAATTGCTGCATTTAATTTTTAATATATATATTTTAATATCTTTTTCAAAACTCCAACTAAATTGCGTTAGGGTCAGCTGAATCAATTTTTAGTTCGATTGTTTATTTGAGCTTTTTGGTCATTTCTTTCAGACATCCTCAGGGTATTTTATTTTGTTTAACTAAAAACTATTTTGAGTGAACATTTTTTTCAACAAATTTTACAAAATATTTTTTAATTTTTGTTGAATATATTAGCAGTAAATTTACTTATTCGCTAAAAGTTTTTCAATGAATTAAATTTACTGAATTCAATTAAGATAAGTAAATACAATTTGTACTAAAATGCACTTTTGCTAAATTTCAGTTCAGGTTGTCGAAGTTATTATTATTATTATTTTTTGTTTTTATAAAACCTCTTTAGCTAAATTCAATTTTGAAATATGAATATGCATCTTAATATAATTTTAAAAAATACTGAATTTAATTAAAATTAGCTGAATTCAATTTTCGTATAAAAATACAGAATTTCTGAATTTAATTCAGCTGACCCTAACGCAAATTAGATACATTTACTTGTACAAATAAAGATACTATTGATATTCAAAAGTAACACGAAATTGCTTATTAAGAAGCAAGTCTTCATAATAGTTTTTATAAGCAAATATCATTTTTTAATAAATGAAATTTGCTGAATCGAATTACGATTAGTTGAATTAAATTCCTACGTATCAAAAAGAATTATTTCTGAATTGCAGTTCAAGTTAGCTGGGTTGAATTTTTAAAATTAATATCAAATTATGTATATTTTTTGTAGTTTCTTTGTTAAAAAAGTTTAGCTGAATTGCATTAAGGTCTGCTGAATAAAATTTTAAAATATTAATGCGTAATTGTATAATTTTTAAAAAACAAATAAATAACGTTTGCTGATAAATAAAATTTGTTACATTGTATTATGATCAGCTGAATTTAATTTTTAATATCAAAATTAATTTTATTTATAAACGCAGTTCACTTTAGCTAAAAGCAATTTTGTATTTTTTATTTATATTTTTTTTTTTTTAAATTTTAAATATATTGCATATTAATATTGCATATTAATATTGCATTTGTAAAAAAAAATTTAGTTGAATTGCATTGCGGTCAGCTGTTTTAAATTATAAAATATATTGCATTGGTAAAATATATTGAGCTGAATTGCATTAAGGTCAGCTGTTTTAAATTATAAAATATATTGTATATTAATATTTTAAAATTCCAAACAGCTGAACTTAACGCAATTCAGTTAAAATTTTTTTACACAAAAAACTAATTTTGACATAATTATGTAAAATAAATAAAATTTGCTGAATTGAATTAAGATAAGCTGAATTAAATTTTTTCGTATCAAAATATATGATTTGGTTTGCTGAAAATAAGCGATATTGTATAACTTGTATACCCAAGTTATATTTTGCTATGCAAAAAATTTAGCTGAATTGCATTAAGTTAGCTGAATTTAATTGTACAATATTAAGGAGCTGTTTCAGAAAAAAAATTTGTAACAAAAAAAAAATTTTTTTTTAAATAAAATTTGCTGAATTGAATTATGTTTAGCTGAATTAAATTTCGAAGTATTAAAATTTAATTTCAAATGCAATTTTACCTAGTTTTTTTTATAAACAAATAACATTTGATAAATAAAATTTGCTGAATTGAATTACGATGAGGTGAATGAATACAATTTTTTAGTTTAAAAATTTAGTTTTTTATTATTTTTGTGTATTCCAGTGAAACTGCTAAATAAATTAGCTGAATTGAAGAGATAGCTGAATAAATTTTTTTTATACCACTATGCAGTTTTATATAATTTTCATATTATATTACCTGTATTATTGCAATTGCAATATGGAAGCTTAACAGGTTAGCTGAAAATAAGTAATTTTGTATAACTTTTATGTATCAAAGTTATATTTATCTGTTCAAAAATGTTGTTTAGATAACAATATGTGCAATTTTATATAATTTTTTTAATAGTAAATAACGTTTTTTGTTTTGTAGTTTCAAAATTTAAATTTTTATAATTTTTGTATATTATAGAATTTAGTTAAGAGATTGCTGAATTAATTTTTTAATATAATTATATAATTCTTATCTTATATCAGCTGAATTATTGGAACATTAACCTTTATTGCCTATTTAACTGTACATTTTAAATTTAACCAAACTGGAGAACGTGATACAAAAAATTTTATCCATATTGCCTATTTGATATAAGGCCCCGACTTTATAAGGCCTTGTAAACTTTAAGCTCTTATTGCAGCCAGTTGCACCTGTCCAATTCAATCTGATAATTTATATTATTAATCAATTGTCTTGTATTTTTTGCACATTAGACGTATTTGAATATGTTGAAATAAATTATATAAACTTAGGAATAACTACAAACATATTACTTTAAAATACACAATAAGTCATCAACAAAATATGCCGGGAAGGCAACCTTAGAAACCAAAACTAACAAGCAATACTTTTTTCAAACCATTCGCTGCTAATTCATTGAAATCATGATTTCTTTATAAATATTTTCGTCTCACAATATTACAAAATTATAAGTGTTTTATTTAGCTATCCTTCCCTATCCCATTTTTTATATCTCTAGGCATTTTTTATATCTCTAGTCACCACTATTTACTTAACTTCCTTTTTTTTTTAATTTCAGCAAATGCCTTAAGCATGTGTTACATTTTATTATTATTATTATTATTAGTTGTTAGAAAACTGTTTAATCATTGCATATTTTAAAAATTTTTTTTTTTAAACTATTGTCTATTTTATTTTGCATATAATTATAGATATCAAAATGTATATTTTGCTTTAAATATTCAATAAAGTATTTCATTTCGCCAATTAGTAAACTGCAGACTGTCAGAGTTGCTTAAGTTTTCCATTGACGGTATTTTTGTTGACAATTCCTCTTTTTATATATTGGCAGCTAAGCAAATATTCATTCGCATAGTTTAAACTCCAAGAAATTGATTAGTACGTCATGAAAAAAATATCTAAGTGCAGACAAGAATCATGTTCACGCTTCTGCATATAGCGAAAAGTTTTAAATAATCCTCACAGCCAACCAAATATAAGTAAAATAAAAACTTGGATCTAATACTACAATCAGATAAAAAAAAAGCTATCTAATAAGTTTTATCTCAACAGTATAGATAGCCACCTTCATTTAGATCTATTTTAAAAAAACAATGACTTATCACTAGAGAATATTCCAGTTAAAAAAAATTTTTTATTTCACAACAAATTTGACAATTATCCTAATTATGAGATAAAGATAAAGATTGGTTTTCGTCTGTGCAAAACTTTTCTTTTTTTTTTTTAAAGATTTTGTTTACATCAAATATTTTAAAAGTTTTAACTTTAACTGACACGAATCTTCGGCTGTGAAAATATAAAATTTTTAACAAATATCTTCAGAAAAATTTCATCAAAGAAAGGAAGATCTAGACAATAACCAGTTTATTGCTCTGCATATGAAGGGGCTGTTGCATGTGCTATTCTATGATTAATATTTGATATTACTTCTATTTTATTTGTTCTGAACTTTTTCTTTAATATAGAATTTTTCAATCAGAAATTTACAATTTATTTATTTTTAATTGTTATTATACACAATGTTAAATTTCCTTACTACTATGTACCTAGTACTAATACTGTACTTTAATTATAAGATTTTATGTCTTGTTGTGTGGGAATTCGAAATAAATAAATAAATAAAAATAAATAAATAAATATTAAAATCTTACCCTGGAATTAATACTTATTCCCAGTAATGCCAGTGCTACTAACAAAATCCCCTCCAACATGGAGTCAGTCTAACTGGCTAAGTCAAAGGTTCCTCTTCTTCTTAAGCGCAATTGACTTCCAAACGAAAGTAACTCCCGGGCTAGGGAGCTAGAAAGAACACTAGTTTGCTTAACATATCTGTTAGAATTTTTTTTATCTCACTTAGATATTTTCATTTCTCATGTACCAAAAATTAAAAATTAGAAATAAAAATTAAAAATTAAAAATTAAAAACTAAAAATTAAAAATTAAAAATTAAAAATTAAAAATTAAAAATTAAAAATTAAAAATTAAAAATTAAAAATTAAAAATTAAAAATTAAAAATTAAAAATTAAAAATTAAAAATTAAAAATTAAAAATTAAAAATTAAAAATTAAAAATTTAAAACTAAAAATTAAAAATTAAAAATTAAAAATTAAAAATTAATAATTAAAAATTAATAATTAAAAATTAAAAATTAAAAATTAAAAATTAAAAATTAAAAATTAAAAATTAAAAATTAAAAATTAAAAATTAAAAATTAAAAATTAAAAATTAAAAATTAAAAATTAAAAATTAAAAATTAAAAATTAAAAATTAAAAATTAAAAATTAAAAATTAAAAATTAAAAATTAAAAATTAAAAATTAAAAATTAAAAATTAAAAATTAAAAATTAAAAATTAAAAATTAAAAATTAAAAATTAAAAATTAAAAATTAAAAATTAAAAATTAAAAATTAAAAATTAAAAATTAAAAATTAAAAATTAAAAATTAAAAATTAAAAATTAAAAATTAAAAATTAAAAATTAAAAATTAAAAATTAAAAATTAAAAATTAAAAATTAAAAATTAAAAATTAAAAATTAAAAATTAAAAATTAAAAATTAAAAATTAAAAATTAAAAATTAAAAATTAAAAATTAAAAATTAAAAATTAAAAATTAAAAATTAAAAATTAAAAATTAAAAATTAAAAATTAAAAATTAAAAATTAAAAATTAAAAATTAAGAAACCAAAATTCAAAATTCAAAATTCAAAATTAAAAATTAAAAATTTTAAATTCAAAATTAAAAATTAAAATTCAAAATTCAAAATTAAAAATTAAAAATTAAAAATTAAAATTAAAAATTAAAAATTAAAAATTAAAAATTAAAAATTAAAAATTAAAAATTAAAAATTAAAAATTAAAAATTAAAAATTAAAAATTAAAAATTAAAAATTAAAAATTAAAAATTAAAAATTAAAAATTAAAAATTAAAAATTAAAAATTAAAAATTAAAAATTAAAAATTAAAAATTAAAAATTAAAAATTAAAAATTAAAAATTAAAAATTAAAAATTAAAAATTAAAAATTAAAAATTAAAAATTAAAAATTAAAAATCAAAAATTAAAAATTAAAAATTAAAAATTAAAAATTAAAAATTAAAAACTAAAAATTAAAAATTAAAAATTAAAAATTAAAAATTAAAAATTAAAAATTAAAATTAAAAATTAAAAATTAAAAATTAAAAATTAAAAATTAAAAATTAAAAATTAAAAATTAAAAATTAAAAATTAAAAATTAAAAATTAAAAATTAAAAATTAAAAATTAAAAATTAAAAATTCAAAATTCAAAATTCAAAATTAAAAATTAAAAATTAAAAATTCAAAATTAAAAATTAAAAATTAAAAATTAAAAATTAAAAATTAAAAATTAAAAATTAAAAATTTAAAATTAAAAATTAAAAATTAAAAATTAAAAATTAAAAATAAAAAATTAAAAATTAAAAATTAAAAATTAAAAATTAAAAATTAAAAATTAAAAATTAAAAATTAAAAATTTAAAATTAAAAATTAAAAATTAAAAATTAAAAATTAAAAATTAAAAATTAAAAATTAAAAATTAAAAATTAAAAATTAAAAATTAAAAATTAAAAATTAAAAATTAAAAATTAAAAATTAAAAATTAAAAATTAAAAATTAAAAATTAAAAATTAAAAATTAAAAATTAAAAATTAAAAATTAAAAATTAAAAATTAAAAATTAAAAATTAAAAATTAAAAATTAAAAATTAAAAATTAAAAATTAAAAATTAAAAATTAAAAATTAAAAATTAAAAATTAAAAATTAAAAATTAAAAATTAAAAATTAAAAATTAAAAATTAAAAATTAAAAATTAAAAATTAAAAATTAAAAATTAAAAATTAAAAATTAAAAATTAAAAATTAAAAATTAAAAATTAAAATTTAAAAATTAAAAATTAAAAATTAAAAATTAAAAATTAAAAATTAAAAATTAAAAATTAAAAATTAAAAATTAAAAATTAAAAATTAAAAATTAAAAATTAAAAATTAAAAATTAAAAATTAAAAATTAAAAATTAAAAATTAAAAATTAAAAATTAAAAATTAAAAACTAAAAATTAAAAATTAAAAATTAAAAATTAAAAATTAAAAATTAAAAATTAAAAATTAAAAATTAAAAATTAAAAATTAAATATTAAAAATTAAAAATTAAAAATTAAAAGTTAAAAGTTAAAAATTAAAAATTAAAAATTAAAAATTAAAAATTAAAAATTAAAAATTAAAAATTAAAAATTAAATATTAAAAATTAAAAATTAAAAATTAAAAATTAAAAATTAAAAATTAAAAATTAAAAATTAAAAATTAAAAATTAAAAATTAAAAATTAAAAATTAAAAATTAAAAATTAAAAATTAAAAATTAAAAATTAAAAATTAAAAATTAAAAATTAAAAATTAAAAATTAAAAATTAAAAATTAAAAATTAAAAGATTCGACAGAAGCAAACTTGGTTTGATCATAGTCAGACCGCCAGATCTTATTAAAGGCTTGGCAGAATAATAGTGTATACTTTCGAACGCCTTTCTACTGAGTGTTCTGATTCTATGGACTTGCTAGATTGTACTATGGTCGGAACTGGTGTTCGAGTATTATTCGCTCTCCGATTCGGGAAAAATAATATTTCAAATAATTTAAACGGATTGGAAAAGCAAACATAGGTCAAAAGACGTTACATGCCCAACTTCTTTGTCTAATATAGGAATCATTATCATTTCAGACATTTTCCATGAGAATGTAGAGCAAGATGATTTCGAAACATGAGCTCGTCAAGTTAAGGATCATTAAAAACTATAATTTGACGGTAGTGAAAAAAAATTTCTTAATGGAGGAGCATCTAACTATGGTGGACTGCTACAAATAGCAAATATAGGTCAAAAAGATGTTACATGGTAAAACCTTTTCTATGCAATGGATTTGCGCTTTTCGCCACGTTAGTTGCTTAAGTGCTATTTGCAGGTTATATTGAAGACTCATAAGCTTCCATAAACTTAAGACTGTTCTTTGGCTGGATCTAGTTATAGAAAGCAGTCTCTAGCTCTCTTCTAAGGCGGATTAAAATGTATTGATAAGAGTTACGGCTTAAACTTTAGGTATTATTTTCAAATTAATATTTAAAAAGTTTTACTTTATTTTTGTCATTTCTTTGACTGTAACCACATCAAAACTTAAAAAAGCGGTCTCATATCTTGAAATATTTAAGATAAAACTAACAAGAAAAAAATCTAAAAAAAACTGTCCAACTTTGCAAAATTATGTTTAATAACATATATTAAAATAAAACACACAGGTGTTAAAAATTTAAAAAGATAGATTAAAAATAAAAAAAAAAAATATATATTCATATTAAAAATATCAAATACGCAAATATATTAAAGTGTTTTATAGTAATTTTATATATATAAAAACAAATTGCTCACGTTTTTTGTTTATATAATGCTAAAATTTATTTTTATTATATGTTTTTTTCTTCTTATATTAAGAAGCATAAAATTGAAATGAAAATCCTTTAGGCTACTCGTACAACGTGACATTTGATATTTCACAAACAGTGTTGTTATGTAAATTTCAGTCGTTTAATCAAAACATGATCATACATTGATCATGAGTTTATAACAAAAAGAAACCTCTATTAAAATTAATTGAGAAAACGTGATTTCTTAGTGTTAAAAATTGGTGATATTGTGGGGACATCCAACATGTCATCCCCTGAAGATGAGATTTCAAAAAGTTTACAGACAATTATCTTTTATATGTATAATATTTTAATCATGCAAAAAATTATTAAATTGTAATCAAAATAACTGGTAGAATTTTTGCTAAGCACAATAAAATGTGAAAACGATTATATATACGATTTATAAGGCGTTTAGCTTCAATCCTCGCCAAGAATGATGGAAATGATGATTAGTCAGCTAATCTTTTCTTTAATCTTAATAATGTTTTTTTTAAGCGCCTTTACTGGAAAAGTACGTTTTCTGAAAAATCTACATATTCTTAAAAAAAAATTCTTATAAAAGCATCTTTCCTCAAAATATTACATTTTCTTAAAAAAAAGTACATTCTCTAAAAAGTACCTTTTCTTAAAAAAATTATTTTCTTAAAAAAGTAACTATTTTAAAAAACTTTTTTTGAAATAATAAATTTTCTGAAAAACATACTATTTTCGTAAGAAGTATTTTCTTTAAAAGAGTATGTCTTCATAAAATAGTACCCTTTTCTTAAAAAAAGTATCTCTTCTTAAAATAGAACCATTTTTTTAAAACATAAATTTTTTAAAAAGTACAAATTCTTAAAAAAAAAATATATATATATATTTTCTTAACAAAGTAAAAAAAATAATTTTTCTTAAAAAAGAAATGTTTTTAAAAAGTACCTTTTCTTAAAAAGTAACTTTTTGTAAAAAAATTCAGTTCTGTGGTATTAGCCAATTAGTTCAAATCTGTGATTATGTTTTATTTTTATTTTTTTTTTTTTTGATTATTTTTTTAACGTTATTAAATTTCATTAATGGCCACGAAAATGTAAACTGAATTAATCAAATTAATAAAATAATTGTTAACTCCTGATGAAGTTGACAACTTAACGAAAGGTAGACTTCAGGATAAAATAATTTTGTTTTAATTTATTTTATTTTCATAATAAATGCTGACCATTAAGGAATACTTAATAACAAACAAAAATTAAAAAAATTAACTTTTTTAATAAAGTAATTTTTATAACAAAAAGTAATTTTTCTTAAAAAAATACGTTTTCTTTAAAAAGTAACTTTTCTTAAAAAAAAGTACCTTTTCTTATAAAAGTATTTTTTAAGTGTCTTTTCTAAAAAAAAATACCTTTCTTGAAAAAGTACCTTATACGAAATACTCTAAAAAATAGCAATTCTCAAAAAAGTACCTTTTCTCAAAAAAGTACCATTTCTCAAAAAGTACTTTTCAATAAAGTAGTAACTTTTCTTAACAATAATAATAATTTTTTGTAAAAAAGAATGGAAAATTCTTAAAAGATTACATTTTCGTGAGAAAGTACCTTCTCAAAATAAAGTTCCTTCTTTGAAAAAAACTATCTTTTCTAAGAAAAAAAACATTTTTAAAAAAGGACAAATTCTTAAAAAAATTTATTTTTTCTTAAAAGGTAACTTTTTCTTCAAAAATAACTTTTCTTCAAAACAATACCATTTCTTAGAAAATGAATAAATTTTCTTAAAAAAACCTCCTAAAAAGTAACTTTCTTAAAATAGTACCTTGACTTAAAAAAATTACCCTTTCTTAAAAACGAAATTTTTTTCTTTCATGAAATAGTACCTTGACTTAAAAAAATTACCCTTTCTCAAAAACCAAATTTTCTTAAAAGAGTGCCTGGAAAAAGAAAATTTTCTTAAGAAAGTATCATATATTAAAAAAGTACCATTTTCGAAAGAAGAGGACGTTCTCCTAAAAATTACGGCACACAAAGCACATTCTTTTAAAGAACTACATCTTACAAAAAGCAATTTTTATTAAAATGTAACTTTTGTTAAAAAAAATTAAATTTCCTCAAAATAAACCTTTTCTTTAAAAGTACTTTTTCTTATAGAAGCACCTTTTCTTAAAATGTATTTTGTTTGAACAAAATATCTTTTCTTAAAAGTACCTTTTTTTAAACAAAGTATATTTTCGAAAAAAATCTAATATTATTAAAAAAAGTAGCTTTCTTAAAAGAATAGCTTTTCCAAAAAAGTTCCTTTTCGGAGAGAGTACCTTTTATGGAGAAGTACGTTTTCTAAAAAAGTACATTTTCTTAAAAAGTTTATTTTCTTAAAAAAGGTATTTCTCAAAAAATTACATTTTCTTAAAAAGTACCTTTTTAAGAAAGTACCTCTTATTAAGGAAAGTGTCTTGTGTTAAAAAAGTACCTTCTATTAAAAAGTGTCTATTATTAAGAAATACCTTTTTTAAATAGTTCCTTTTTTTAATAAGTATATTGTTTTTAAGTTCCTTTTACTAAAAGAAGTACATGTTATTAAGAAAGTACTTTTTATTTTAAAGAAGTACCTTTTATTAAAAAAGTACCTTTTTTTCAAAAATTTATATCTTTTATATTACCGTATTCAAAGAAATACCTTTTGAAAAAATACCTTTTATTAGAAAAGTATCATTCATTGGAAAGAGTGTCTTTTATTAGAAAAGTTATTTTTATTAATAAAAAATAACTTTTCTTATAAAGTGGCTTTCATCAGAAGTACCTTTTATTAAAAAAGTACCTTTTTGAAAAAAGAAACTGAGGTACTTTACCTTTTTTTAAAGAGTTAAATTTTCGTAAAAAAGTTCAAATTCTAAAAATATTACTTATTATTAAAATAGTACCTTTTCTTAAAAAAGTACTTTTTCTTAAAAAAGTATTTCTTAAAAATGGACCTTCTCCTAAAATATTACTTTTTCTATAAGTACTTCAAATTGATTTTAAATATTGCAGTTAATATAAATCATAAAAAAATCTCTTTTTAAAATTGATACTATTGTCGTTTAAAATACAATTCTTATCTTATAACTTACATCTTGACATGATAAATTGTAACGCATTGTGATTTTTTGTGATCAATTTTTTTTTTAATGCGTTCACATTTTTAAACAAGTTTTTTATGCACGCATTATCTTCGGTTATTGAATACCTCTTGCATATGCACATACATAATCATGAGCAATATCATCGTCATCCTCATCAACGTCGTCGTCATCGATGCAGTTTTCTGTTGTAAGCAATTTAAATTGCATTAAATTGCTTTTTAAACTCTTTCAATAAATATTGTTTATAATACATATTTATTTATAACAAAATATTTGGTATGCATTTACAATCATTGTAATGCGATCAAACTTACATGATGTCACTCATTTGTACTGTAACGAGAATGGCTGTATAATTTAACAATGTGATTTAAAATTAACTGGAAATAGAAATATTGTTGTTAGTTACGAGTAAGCACTTAAAATAAATTACAATCACACAAGCTTGTACCTCTGCTTAAAAGAGTACCTTTTCTTATAAAAGTATCTTTTTTTAAGAATACCATTTAAAACAGTACTTTTTCGTAAAAAGTGCCTTTTCTTAACAAAAAACCTCTTTTTGCAAAAACGATTTCTTAAAAAGCACATTTTATTAAGAAAGTAAAAAAGCATTTTCATAATTTTGAAAGGACGATTTATGAACCTAGAACCAACGAGTTTAGAAATAATAAAGTAAATTAAGGGAATACTTCAGAATACTTTTTTGTTGAAAAACCCAATGTTTCAACAAAGCACCTTCAGCAGAGACATGAATCTAAAACCTATCACTTGTCTACACTTTACAATTTGATAAAGCATATTTAAAGAAGTTAACATAATTTAAGTTGTGATATTTATTTTAAATGAAGTGCAGGGTTATACGAAATTTATGATGGCCTTAGCAACTACTCTTATATCTTGTTTAAATATTTTATTTGTTTATTATTTTAATTTCGTATACTGTCTGAGCATTGTTTATGTCAACAATTATCTACAACAACTAAAGCTATCAAGTGGGTGAATGACTTTTATATGATTTATGGTTATCTGTGATCTTTAATGTGTTTAAAATGCAACGTTGGTTAAATAGAAACTGGCGAAAACTACGAAAATGTTGGTTTTTATCTCAAAACTACATTATGAATGATTAATTCTATCGGAAAAAATTATCTTTTAAGTGAGCCAAGTAAAGACAGCTTGAAAAACAAGTAAGAAATTTATAGTCGGTCTAGAACGATATGAAAAAGTTCATATCGGATGCTATATCTATATGGGGACTAGGCACAAAAATGGACCGACCCTGACTATGTCTCGTAAAGTCTCTTGTATTTTGCAAAAATATATACAAACAAAATTTGAAAAGAATCAGTGCAATATTTTTGTTTTTTGATAGATTTGAGTGAAGATCGGGAAGCAGCTCTATATGGGGCCTATGATTACGAGCTGTCGCATAGGGATCATTTTTGGACTACTGATTAATGGATGTAATAAACACATACACACCCAATTTGACTAAGAGTTATATGATAATTTGGATATTATGGCAATTTATGTTGATTTCATAGGGGTCATTTGTATTGGGGCTAGGTCTGAACACGGACCGATTCCCACCAATTTCAATAGCGTTCATCCTATGGCCGATAGAAGCTTATCTACCGAATTTAATCGAAATATTTTCATATTTGCGACCTGCAGTTTGATTACAAGCTTTACATGGACACACAGACGGACGGACGGACGGACATCGTTGAATCGAATCAGATAGTGATTCTGATTCGATCGGTATAATAAAAGATGGGTCTAGGTCAAATATTTTTGGTAATTATAAACAGCAGCATAAAGTCATTATACCCAAACCACATGGTGGTATAAGAAACATTTATAAAGTCAATGAAGAAGTTATTTGGCCAACAACATTTATAAACTCCATTTTTATCCAAAAAAAACTTTTTGATCATCCCACCGACTCCGAGCCGTTTTTGAGCCTGTTCAAACTGAGCACAAGAATTGAGATTAGACTGATTTTATGTTAGTAGGTATGAAATTCTTCTTAAGAAAATAGGTTAGGTTGAGAAGAAGAGCTGTGTATACACATAGCTGATACTTGTTGTGCCAAGATATACACTTAAGACAGAAAGTCGGTTCGACGCTCTACGTCTCCATGTTCATCCGGTTATCAACCCCTATACTAACTTAGAAATTCGGTTTCGTCAGCGAATTTCCTGAGTATTTTCCGGTTTATCCCCCTAAGATCTGCCAGGCCTAGTAAGATGTCGTTGAATAGACGTCTGACCCTTGTTGAAAAACAGAGTTGTGGTCCAGAAGGCGGAGGTATTTACCTGTAGAACGGTCCTCATCATAGAAACCTATGCCAGTTTTACGATGCATATTAGCTCCGTCTGTATAGTAGTATGTCCTGGAAGGTATTGTGGAATATTCCCGTTTAACCAGCTTTCCCTCTCAGATATCCTTATATTGCAGGGTGTGTTTGTCGACACTTTCGTGATTCTATCACAGCTAATATCCACTGTGTTGAATTCCGGTATTTGGTCCAAAATTGTCTGATGTCTGGTAATATGGTCGGAGATGTATTCCCGTGGTACTCTTAATCGCAGCATGACCAGAGTTGCCTCATACTTATTTACAATCTGGATCGGCTAGAATTGTCTCTAAAGCCCTCGTAGATGTTGTCCATATTGAACCGCTGATTCCTATGCAGCAGAGGTGCTGTATCTTTTGGAATGGTTTAATGTAGCATTTCCTGTTCATTGACGCCCATACGACTACGGATGCGTAAGTTAGAATTAATCTAACGATGCTTGTGTATAGCAAATGTGTCATCCTCGGGTTTAAACCTCATTTTGAACCTATAGATCTTCTGCAAATAGCCCATATACGGTGAGTTTTCGCGACCCTGCTCTCGATATGGTTCTTCCAAGTGAGCTTTTTGATGTGTAAACATCTATACGCGTAAATTTCAAAAACAGCGTAACATGTAAGCGTAACATGTGAGTCGTAAGACAAAATGTGATTGTATTGGTGAAAAGATTATGATATTAATAAAAAGTGTTTGAAAATGAAAAATGAAAAATAAAACATTAAAAAAAATTAAAAATAAAAAATTAAAAATGAAAAATAAAAAATGAAAAATTAAAAATTAAAAATAAAAAATTAAACATGAAAAATTAAAAATGAAAAATAAAAAGTGAAAAAAAAATTAAAAATAAAAAATGAAAAATTAAAAATGAAAACAAAAATTAAAAATGAAAAAATGGAAAATGAAAAATAAAAAATGAAAAATAAAAAATGAAAAATGAAAAATAAAAATGAAAAATGAAAAATGAAAAATGAAAAACGAAAAATTAATAATAAAAAATGAAAAATAAGAAATGAAAAATAAAAAAATGAAAAATAAAAAATGAAAAATAAAAAATAAAAAATGAAAAATGAAAAATTAAAAATGAAAAATAAAAAAATAAAAAAGAAAAATTAAAAACGAAAAATGAAAAGTGAAAAATAAAAAGTGAAAAAACAATTAAAAATTAAAAAATGAAAAATGAAAAAAAAACTTAAAAATTAAAAATAAAAAATGGAAAAAAATTAAAAATTAAAAATTGAGAATGAAAAATAAAAAATAAAAAATGAAAAATGAAAAATAAAAAATGAAAAATTAAAAATTAAAAATGAAAAATGAAAAATAAAAAATGAAAAATGAAAACGAAAAATTAAAAATAATTAATGAAAAATTAAAAATAAGAAATGAAAAATAAAAATATGAAAAAAAAAGAAAAATAAAAATGAAAAATAAAAAATGAGTAATGAAAAATAAATTAAAAATGAAAAATTAAAAATGAAAAATAAAAAATTAAAAATGAAAAATGAAAAACGAAAAATGAAAAATAAAAAATGACAAATGAAAAACGAATTATGAAAAATGAAAAATAAAAAATGAAAAATGAAAAACGAAAAATGAAAAATTAAAAAAAAATTAAAAATGGAAATTAAAAAATTATGAATAAAAATGAAAAATAAAAAATAAAAAATGAAAAATGAAAAATAAAAAATTAAATATAAAAAATGAAAAATAAAAAATGAAAAATATATAATGAAAATTGAAAAATAAAAATTGAAAAACAAAAAATGAAAAATGAAAAAAGAAAAATAAAAATTGGAAAATAAAAAATTAAGAAAAAAATTTAAATTGAAAAATGAAAGGAAAAAATTAAAAATTAAAATTAAAAAATTAAAAATAAAAAATGAAATATTAAACAAAAAAATTTTAAATGAAAAATGAAAAACGAAAAATTAAAAATAAATAATGAAAAACGAAAAATTAAAAATTAACCGGTTAAAATAATAATAATAAGTGATACGCTTTCTGTTTGATTTTAAGAAAGTGCTATAAAAAAATGTTTAATTACTAGATGTTTACACATCTCCCCTGCGATCGGACTCACATGATTTTTTTAGAGAATCACCCCAAGGTATTTCACCGTTTGTGTGATGCTAATCGTTATGCCCTGGAAGCTAGGTTCATCAAAGTCGATTATTCTCGTCTTCCTTGTAAAGAATCATATTTCAGTCTTCTTCGGGCTCACATTTAATCCCCTCGGCTGTGCCCAGTCATATGCTATTTCGAATGTATCCAATGCCCTCCTACAAAGATTCCTCGGGACTTTAGTCTTTAATTTTTGCTATAGAACGTAACTATCGACGGCTAATAAAAAAGTTGTGGAGGGTTTAAAGTACACTTTCCTTTTTAGTTGAATTTTAGTACAAAAGTGAATTGCTAAAAGGTTAAAAAACGTTTTTTTATATAACGTCTGATTTCTTCACCTTATTTTACAACTAATACTTTTTAGAAATTTTTTAACTAAAATTTTGTCAGAACTTTTTAGTCCTAAACTTTTTAGTCCTAATGTTCACAAGGGCCAAATATTTGCTTTTTTTTAAAGAAATGGAGTTAAAATAGAATTTATTAAGCAGCGAACGTAAAAGTTACCTGATATTGATTTAAGATAGAGAAGTTTCAATGAAAAAGTCGTCTGTTTTTACTTTAGTTAACATTTTTTTAATGTCATTTTAAATATTTCCATGTAAATTTTTATTGAAAATTTACAAAATATATAAATTTTTAAATCAAGAAAAATTGTTAACTATACAAAAAAAAAATATAACTTCCTGTTAGTATACTGAAAAACTACTTTAAATCAAACAATTTTAGTAAATATTTTTTCTAAATAGTCTTGATTTTCATCTTCTTTGTTCCTTTTTTCTTGCGCTTCTTCAAATACAACTCCTATTGGTAGCATATTGTTTTAAATTATTTGTTCTCCATGGTACAAAATTTTATAAACTGTGGATGGCATATGTCTCCAAGAGTAGTTTTCATTATAAAGTACAGCTGTTTTATTGGCGTACTCTCCAATTTTTTTGCATTTATCTTTTTGCTGCATGCTAAAACATGTAATATGATTTTGATCGTCTTATTAATTCGTGATCTACACCTATGATAGATGCTGCAGTTTCTGGATCGGAAAAAAATCTACTTGCAGTATTTCCATCATTTGAGTTTCCTTCTCCTCGTTTTGGTTGGTTGATTATGAGGCCTGCAGATATTTTTCTTGTATTTGTTTTTTTTTTTTTGCTTTCTGTTTTCTTTATTTTATTTGTTTTTTCTTGTTTCGCCTAAAGGACCAAATTCCAAATCTTAACCCAATTTAAGAATATGCACCGTAAAACGTATTCTAGCATGAAGAGGGGATATTCCAAATTCGTAGGCTTCTTTAAAGCTATCGTCAAGGGTTGACTTGATGTCTTTTGGCAAATAATGCAGCTGTTTCGGTTAAAACTTGTGCAATTTTTCCATCAATCCTTGTGAGAAACATTTTAAAATTACTTCATTCTCTTGGCCATTAAATTTAAATATTACTGGTTGAAGTTCTTTAATTTAATCTTTTATTTTTTGAACTTATTCAGTTATGACATCTTTGGTTTCCTTTTTGAATGCAAATTTTATTGGTCTGCAAAACTTTGTTAAAGAAGGAATTTAATTTTTCCATACATCAATTTCTGTTGCTCTACTAGTTGACGGCTCTAAGACGCTATACCTTTTTGTTAAGCGCAATGGAACGAAATATACCATAAATAAATTTACATTTGATGAATTTTTGGCATTAAATTGCTTGTATTGTTTCTGACCAGAGGATCCATCACATCCCCATTTAGAAATTAGAGTAATGCTGCCATTACCAATTTTTTTTTAATGATCAGTATCAAGCGTATTTAGCAATCGTTCTGCAGTATGTTCAGGAGATCTTGCAATTTTATTTCTGTTGAACTTGAGGTGACACTAATAACAGATTGCGAAGGTTAGCATTCTTTTTTGGCAGAAACTAAATCTCGATACTCTGGAAAAATTCAATTTGCGTAGGAATGCTTTTCAAAATCCTCTTTGTACCCCTTGGGCTCGCTTCTACTATTTTTTAAATTATTTCGATTTTATTTTTCTTATTTTGTGTTGGTTGAATTTGCTGCAAAACTGAATCCATAATAATTCTTTGACAAATTTCTTCATTGGTATTCTCCAGCTTGCGCATTCGAGATCTTTCACTACGTCCATCAATTGGTTTTGCTGGTCGACCCTTTTTATACCCTATACCACTATGTGGTTTGGGTATAATGACTTTGTGCTGCTGTTTGTAACTACCAAAAATATTTGACTTAGACCCATCTTTTATTATACCGATCGCATCAGAATCACTAACTGATTCGATTTAACGATGTCCGTCCGTCCATCCGTCTGTGTGTCCATGTAAACCTTGTAATCAAACTGCAGGTCGCAAATATGAATATATTTTGATGAAATTTGGTGTCATAGGATGAATGCTGAAGAAATTGGTGAGAATCGGTCCATGTTTGACATAAATTGCCATAAGATCCAAATTGTCATATAGATCTTACACAAATTAGGTTTGTATGCGTTTATTACATCCATTAATGAGTAGTTCAAAAATGATCCCTCTTATTCATAGGCCCCATAAAGAGCTGCTTCCCGATCTTCAATTAAATCTATCAAAAACAAAAATATTGCACTGATTCTTCTCAAATTTTGTTTGTATATATTTTTGCAAAAGACAAGAGACTTTACTAAACATAGTCAGATAATAATTTTGTAATGTAACACGACTTCCTAATAATAAAAACTAATTATGGTAATAAAGATCAACAATATATACATAAGGCACAATGCGGTTGTGAATAATCTGTTAAGAAGATTTCCAATCCATTACAGTTCCATTAAGAGGAATCTGGCAACTATAAAAAAAGCTTTTCATATTACACGACTTGTAATTGATATAGCTATGTTAATGTAGAGAAAGCTAAAATTGGAAGAAACTCAGCTTGTTCGTACTAACTCCCGTATAAAGAAAAACACAATCCTCATGTTCTTTTCTTTGCAATGTTTGAGTTAAATAGTTGACTAAGCATGAGTTGAAGTAATAGGCAGAAGGATGCTGATGATGAACAAGTCGTGTTCTTCGAAATTGGCTACTCCATCTAGCGCTGTCTTAAATTTTTTCAATATTTCTCTTACATTAAAAAATTATGGCCTCTTTAATGTGTGCTGTGAAACATATTCGTCACTACCAACAAGAACATTTTTTGTTACTAAATATAAAAAGCGATCATGTTACACACAAAACAATAAAACGAACCAACACGATCAGCACTGCTTATACAATAATGCAAGAGCCTAGATTTGGAGTACATAAGCAGTGATGTGAGCAATTAAGCTGATACGGTGCCTACTGTAACAGTCAACCCTTTTGGTGTTGCACTATGATTGTTGGAACGTATATGTAAAATTAGACAAAGATGTTCTGTCTGACGCTACACAATCCAACTTTATATCAAAACATTTTGTAAGCATAATTTTAGTATGAATAGCGTTCGAATCTGTTCGATCAACACACTTTGCTTTAATGTTAAATCGAGCACGAATCATAGCTGATCAGCAAAGTTAAATAAATAAAATCAATTTAAAATACAATTGAAAGGTTTTTATTTATAAAGACAAGGTGAATTTATAACGAAAAGAAATTTTAAAGAAAGTGTATTTTTTTAAGAAAAGGTACTTTTTAAGAAAATGTACTGCAAAGTTATTTGTTTTAAGAAAATGTACTTTTTTAAGAAAAGGAAGTTTTTTTTTATAAATTTCACTCTTTTAAGAAAATTAACTTTTTAAAAAAAAGTAATTTTATAAGAAATTTCTTAGAAAATGTACTTTTTAAAGAAAATGTACGTTTTAAGGAAAGTCACTTTTTTGTAAGGAATTGTACTTTTTTAAGAGAATTTACTTCTACATAGAAAAATTCACTTTTTAAGAAACGTTAACTAAAATAAAATACTTTTTTGAGGAAAATACTTTTTTAAGGAAAAGCAAAGTTTTTAGAAAAATTTGCTTTTAAGAAAAAATTATTTTGATTTTTATAGAGAATTATTTCTTAAGGAACAGGTACTTTTTAAAAATCTTACATATGTAAGAAGACCCTTTTAAACAGAATTTACTGTTTTCAGTTACTTTTTAAGAAAAAAGTTTAAGAAAATTTAGCATTTTCAGAAACTGTAGCTTTTTAAGAACATATAATAATATTTTAAGAAAATGTTATTTATTAGAAAAGTTAATTTTTTAAAATTTACTTTTTTTAAGACAAGAAAAATTACATTCTTAAGAAAAACTACATTCTTAAGAAAAGGTACTTTGAAAAAAAGGTATTTGTTTAAGTAATAGCATAATAGCACATTTTAAAAAAATATTTTTTTATTTTAAAGTATTTTATTTTTTAAGGAAGGGAATTTTTTAAGTAAAATTATTTTTTTAGGAAAAGGCACCTTTTTAAGAAAATATAATTTAGTCAAAAAACCTATTTTCTAGAAAAGGTAATTTTTTTAGTAATTTAAGAAAGAAATTTACTTTTATAAGGAAAGGTAATTTTAAAAGAAAATTTTGAATGAAAAGGTACTATTTTGGAAAAGGTAATTTTTTAAGCAATCTTTTTAACAAATTAACCTTTTTAAGAAAAGGTACTTATTTGAAAAATGATAATATTTAAAGAAATGGCACTTTTTAGCAAGAGGCCCTTTTTAAGAAAATGTACTTCTTTGAGAAAATTTACTTCTTTAAGAAAAGATACTTCTTTAAGGAAAGATACTTTTTTAAGAAAACGTACTTTTTTAAGAAAATTTACTTTTGTAGTAAAAGTGTTTTTTTAAGAAAACATACTTTTTTGTGGAAATGGTACTTTTTGAAGAAAATGTACTTATTTTAAAAAGGTACTTTTTTAAGAAAAGGTATTTAAAAAAAAAATAAGAAAACGTATTTTTTCATGAAAATGTACTTTTCAGAAGAAAATGTATTTTTTATGAAAATGTACTTTTCAGAAGAAAATGTATTTTTTATGAAAAGGTATTTTTGTTAAGAAAAGATTCTTATTTAAGAAAAGGTACTTTTTAAAGAGAATGTACTTTTTAAAAAAATTTACGTTTTTATGAAAGTGTTCTTTTTCAAAAGTTTTTTGACTACTGTTTTAGGAAATGTTTGTTTTGTTTTCAAATTTGTCCTTTTTTTAGAAAGGTAATTTTTTAATAATATGTATTTTTTTAAGATCTGGAACTTTGTTTAATAAGTGTACTTTTTTCATTGTTTATTGTAGACACCATTATATTTTATCATTAAACTTAATATAACGACATTTTTCCAAATCAATGCTCTTACGATGGGCCATATTCTATATAATGCCATATAAATAATTGAACAATTGAAGTATATAATTCTTTCGAGTAATTCAATGATCAATATAAATAATGGTAACAACTTGACCATAACGAAATCAACAGCAAAAAAATGAATATGTTATCCTTTATCAACAAAAAACCAAACCAAAAAACAACAAGAATCGAACCCTTTTTCAATACCATACAATAACTACAACATTGTTACAAAAAATACATACATACAAACAGATTAATATTCATATTTACTTCTACATGTTTAATACCATTTTTACAAACACACACACACACACACTCGCACATTTATACAAATTTTGATTGATGACTTTTTTGGACGTTATCTTATTGTTTGATGTCTCCTCTTAAATATTACTAACACACACACAAACACACATACATACATTCATTCATTCATTCAATAACATATGACCGAACGTATGACTGTTATGTGGAAGTTTATTTTTATTGGTTGGGGTGAGTAAGAAAAAAAAACTATAATATTTTAATTGTGCTAAGATAAAAATCATCAAAAAAAAAACCGAATTTTATACATTTATAAATAAAAATTTATAGATTTAATTTGTAGAATAAATATTACATAAGATAGGATTGATATATATAAATACAATAAATGTTAAATAAATTTTAATATTTTTCTCTTCCTGTTTTTTTTTCTAATTGCAGGTATGTATGATAAAACTTCGAAATGAATAAATTTGATTAAATGTTCAACAACTACAAGTGGTAAGAATTGAATATATGTAAGCTGGAAAATATGCTTCAGGAAAAAGTATTATGGTCTAAAATTTTTCTTCTGAAACTATGACTAAATATTACTGGCACTCTTCAAACCAGTGTTCATATTTTAGTATTTTCGAAAAATAATTACAATTCTCTTCAGGACTAGAAAGAAGGAAACATTCTGCTAAAATGTATTAAAAACTAAGTAAATTTTAAAATGTTTTAAAATAATTGATAATTATTAGGAATATGATTCAATATTTGTGAAATTAAAAAAACTATTCGACCAACAAAGATTATGTACTAACTTTAATGATTTATATTAATTTGTTGATTATTCTCTAACCATTGATATTGTCAAACGTAACACTATTCTGTATATAAACCCTTAAATTTACAAGTTAGTCATTTTTTTAAATTTTTTTTATATTATATTTTATGATTTTAATGTCTGTAAGGATTTATTTCAAAGAATAAATTAAATAAATAAATAAAAACAAAGGTACCTTTATGGACAAAAGGTACTTTGGGAAAATAATCCAAGTTTCGTGAAATTAAAAAATTAGTACTCTTTGACAAATAGAACTTTTTGATAAACAGTCAATTATTATCTACTATAAATTGTACCTTTATGCACAAATAGTACATTTTTTGAAGAAATTTTGTTTTTTGGACGAAATGTCCTTTTATGTAAAAGATATTTAATTTTTTGACAAATGAAAAATATTATTTGAAAAATAGTCGCATACTGAACAAATGGTATTTTTTGAAACTTCTTTTTCGCTAACAACATTTTTTGAAGAAATGGTACTTTTAATCCTACAGAAAAGGGTATAACATTCGTGAAATTAAAAAAAAATGACCAACAAATTTTGATATTTTTTCTATCAAACAATTTTTCAGAATTTCGAGTTATTCGCCTAATTATTTTTATTCTAAAGTATACTTTTATTATAAAGTGTGCTTGTACTTTGTACTAAAAGGTTCTTTTTGGACTGAAAGGTATTTTTTTTGGGAAAGAAGGTACCTTTTGTAAAAGCTTCTTTTGATATATTTTATTTTAAAAATTAAAAATTAGAAATTAAAAATTAAAAATTAAAAATTAAAAATTAAAAATTAAAAATTAAAAATTAAAAATTAAAAATTAAAAATTGAAAATTAAAAATTAAAAATTAAAAATTAAATATTAAAAATTAAAAATTAAAAATTAAAAATTAAAAATTAAAAATTAAAAATTAAAAATTAAATATTAAAAATTAAAAATTAAAAATTAAAAATTAAAAATTAAAAATTAAAAATTAAAAATTAAAAATTAAAAATTAAAAACTAAAAATTAAAAATTAAAAATTAAAAATTAAAAATTAAAAATAAAAAATAAAAATTAAAAATTAAAAATTAAAAATTAAAAATTAAAAATTAAAAATTAAAAATTAAAAATTAAAAACTAAAAATTAAAAATTAAAAATTAAAAATTAAAAATTAAAAATTAAAAATTAAAAATTAAAAATTAAAAATTAAAAATTAAAAATTAAAAAGTAAAAATTAAAAATTGAATATTATAAATTAAAAATTAAAAATTAAAAATTAAAAATTAAAAATTAAAAATTAAAAATTAAAAATTAAAAATTAAAAATTAAAAATTAAAAATTAAAAATTAAAAATTAAAAATTAAAAATTAAAAATTAAAAATTAAAAATTAAAAATTAAAAATTAAAAATTAAAAATTAAAAATTAAAAATTAAAAATTAAAAATTAAAAATTAAAAATTAAAAATTAAAAATTAAAAATTAAAAATTAAAAATTAAAAATTAAAAATTAAAAATTAAAAATTAAAAATTAAAAATTAAAAATTAAAAATTAAAAATTAAAAATTAAAAATTAAAAATTAAAAATTAAAAATTAAAAATTAAAAATTAAAAATTAAAAATTAAAAATTAAAAATTAAAAATTAAAAATTAAAAATTAAAAATTAAAAATTAAAAATTAAAAATTAAAAATTAAAAATTAAAAATTAAAAATTAAAAATTAAAAATTAAAAATTAAAAATTAAAAATTAAAAATTAAAAATTAAAAATTAAAAATTAAAAATTAAAAATTAAAAATTAAAAATTAAAAATTAAAAATTAAAAATTAAAAATTAAAAATTAAAAATTAAAAATTAAAAATTAAAAATTAAACATTAAAAATTAAAAATTAATAATTAATAATTAAAAATTAAAAATTAAAAATTAAAAATTAAAAATTAAAAATTAAAAATTAAAAATTAAAAATTAAAAATTAAAAATTAAAAATTAAAAATTAAAAATTAAAAATTAAAAATTAAAAATTAAAAATTAAAAATTAAAAATTAAAAATTAAAAATTAAAAATAAAAATGAAAAATTAAAAATTAAAAATTAAAAATTAAAAATTAAAAATTAAAAATTAAAAATTAAAAATTAAAAATTAAAAATTAAAAATTAAAAATTAAAAATTAAAAATTAAAAATTAAAAATTAAAAATTAAAAATTAAAAATTAAAAATTAAAAATTAAAAATTAAAAATTAAAAATTAAAAATTAAAAATTAAAAATTAAAAATTAAAAATTAAAAATTAAAAATTAAAAACTAAAAATTAAAAATTAAAAATTAATAATTAAAAAATAAAAATTAAAAATTAAAAATTAAAAATTAAAAATTAAAAATTAAAAATTAAAAATTAAAAATGAAAAATGAAAAATGAAAAATTAAAAATAAAAAATTAAAAAATTAAAAATTAAAAATTAAAAATTAAAAATTAAAAATTAAAAATTAAAAATTAAAAATTAAAAATTTAAAAATTAAAAATTAAAAATTAAAAATTAAAAATTAAAAATTAAAAATTAAAAATTAAAAATTAAAAATTAAAAATTAAAAATTAAAAATTAAAAATTAAAAATTAAAAATTAAAAATTACAAATTAAAAATTAAAAATTAAAAATTAAAA
This sequence comes from Cordilura impudica, assembly GCA_963682025.1. Classification (NCBI taxonomy): domain Eukaryota; kingdom Metazoa; phylum Arthropoda; class Insecta; order Diptera; family Scathophagidae; genus Cordilura; species Cordilura impudica. Next base: position 242,586,737 of record OY821520.1, on the reverse strand, counting down.
ATTAAAAATTAAAAATTAAAAATTAAAAATTAAAAATTAAAAATTAAATATTTAAAATTAGAAATTAAAAATTAAAAATTAAAAATTAAAAATTAAAAATCAAAAATTCAAAATTAAAAATTAAAAATTAAAAATTAAAAATTAAAAAATTAAAATTAAAAATTAAAAATTAAAAATTAAAAATTAAAAATTAAAAATTAAAAATTAAAAATTAAAAATTAAAGATGAAAAATTAAAAATTAAAAAATAAAAATTAAAAATTAAAAATTAAAAATAAAAAATTGAAAATTAAAAATTAAAAATTAAAAATAAAAATTAAAAATTAAAAATTAAAAATTAAAAATTAAAAATTAAAAATTAAAAATTGAAAATTAAAAATTAGAAATTAAAAATTAAAAGGTCTCAAAAGATTCTAAGAGGGATCATACTTTTGTTATTATAACGCCGGCTGTGTTAAATAATGAATTTCGTTATAGGAACTTATATAAAGAAATTATAATAGAAACTGACCAAAAAAAAAACAATTAACTTTAAATTTAATTGGTATTCGGAATTAATGTTTCAGTATCGGCAATAGTTTTATAGTGGTAGCCATACTCAACATTGGGTGTAATATTGAGTTTGAGACGCAGGTGGAGGGTATCAAAAAATTCGGCATAGCCGAATTTAACACTCTCACTTGTTTGAACTGTGAATGTTGTTGTGCAACTATTATGTTCAACCACTAAAATATTACAACAAACACACTGGGTTTTATGTTTTTTTAGAGGAATCTAAGCACAATGATGCCCGATTTAGCCCATTTTCTATAGCAACCTGCTGGGAATTGCGGCAAATCATATTATTGTAACCTTACCCAGTTAAATGTTTTGTTTTGTGAATGAGCATGATTTCAACAGACAGACGGACAGACGGGCATCGCTATACCGACTCGAGCTGTGATAAGGATCAAGAATATATACACTTTATGGGGTCGGAAATTAGTTTTTCGATGCGTTATAAACGGAATGACAAACCTATATATACCCTCTGCCACTGAGGTCTGGAGGGTATAAAAATAATGCAATTTTTGAAATAGTAATTAATTCTTTCTATACAAGAAGAATCATTTGGCACAGCCGAATTTAACACACTTGTTATATATTTTTTGTTTTTTTTTTTTGCTTGAAAAAAGACACTTGTTAGACAAATAGTTACTTATTGGATGAATGGCATTTTTTGTAAGTTCTTTGCATTTCATAATACTTTTGATAAAATTTCGTGATATTTTTGAAAAAAAAGTTTGGTTAACAGATTTTAATATTTTTTGTATTAAAAATTTTTCCAGAATTTTTCTCATAATTTTTGTTATAAAATGTAATTTTTTGGACTGGAAGGGTACTGAAGGGTACTTTTTTGGATAAAAAAAGATGGCTTTTACACAAACTTTTCTTTTTACCTATTTAATTTTTTGTACAAAATAAAAAATAAATAGTTTTTTGTTTTGAAAAAGGTTACTTGTTTGACAAATAGTCATTTGTAGGACGAATAATACTTTTTGGAACTTTTTGCATTAACGATACATTTTGTCAAAATTGTACTTATTAAGCGGAAAATTATCCAAAATTTGTGAAATTTTTTTAAAAAATTGATTAGCAGATTTTAAAATTTCCCCTATTAAACAATTTCCCATAATTTCGAGTTATACGTTTAATAAATTCTATTAAAAAATTTACTTTTACACAAAAATAGTACTTTTGGACTCAAAGGTAATTTTTTGGAAAAATGTATTTTTGTGAATTAATTTCCTTTTTTTTTTTTTTAATTTAATTTTTGGAATTTGACATATATTAATTGACAAATTGAATAAACGGTAGTTTTTGGAAATTTTTCCTTTAATTATAATTTTTGAAGCTGTTGGAAAATTATCCTAGTTGTGTGATATTTTGCAATTCGCATTTGTTGGTACTTATATTTTAATAAAGTTAACAGAACTTTATACTTTCTTAAATTATTTTTTAAGTTATTTTTTAATAAAATTTCCTAATGTTACTTTTTTGACACAATTTTTTAGATAAAGCGAAAAATTAGGTTTTTTCCCTCTTAAAGAAAACGATTTAATATTTATGTGCTTCTCTCTGCTTTGAGATGTTTATTATTATTAAAGATTTTTTTCTATAGAAAAATTATTTCTGGATTTTTTTTTAAATTTTATGAAAAATTAATGGTAAAATTTCTTTGGAATGTTACAGAACTTTCTGAGAAAATGACTCCATTTTTAACAATCTTTCATGTTAATTTCAGTACTATTCAGTTTTTCATGATATTCTATACCACTATATGGGAGGGTATAATGAGTTTGTGCTGATGTTTGTAACTACCAAAAATATTTGACCTAGACCGCTCGATTCAGGTCACTTTCTGAGTCGATTAAGCGATGTCCGTTCGTCCATCCGACTTCATGTAGTCGCACTTATTTTGCAAAAAATAAGTGATCTTACCAAATATAGTCAGCATCGGTCCTATGTTCGAACTAGTCCCCATGTAAATAGAGCGTCCTATAAGAAAAGGCAAAAAAACTTAACAAGTTAGTTGGACCTAAGACCAATTCTCTAAACGCATGATATAGGGTATCGCATTGTTGATAGTTTTTTCTTAATTGTTTTCAAAATATTTAAGGCCAACATACATTTGCATTGTTCTAAATAATTAATATTTAAAATTTTCATAAGTTTTTCGCCCTTTCCCGGCAGACACTCAACCAAAATTTCATGTTTCTACTTGGAGCTTGCTAATATTCTCATCACATGTGTTTGTGTATTGTTACAGTTATAAATCCGTTTATTTTTTTTTATCTCATATTTGAAATCAACGGAAGTAGTCATTGTTACATTCTCTGTTAATGCCAACATTACCACCACATAGTTACTGTTTACTTTAAGTCAAGTTGTAATCAAAACAAAGAGAAAAAAGTTACAATTCTTTTTCGTTGAGTTGGTTATTTTTTTTTTTGTGTGTCATGTTTTTGTTGTCGTATTTTGGTGACTTTCGCAGAGACAACTAAAAGACACACGACATGGTACCAGACACCATGTGACACGGCGAGTATGAGTGTTTAAGCTGTTGGTTTCAAAAAAAAAAAAAAAAAAAAAAACAACAACAAATTCTTCAACAACTATGACTCTAAGAAGTCGACAGACAACACAGAACAGACAAGAAAAAACAATTGTAACTGAAACAAAAGGAATATTAAACCTCGGGCTCACTAAACAAAGCCATTCTACTAGCCGACCATACAGCGTTACAAACTTTAACCCATTTTTGGTTAACTGTCAAAGATGATTTGCAATTTTTATAACTCTTTTAAATGAATTGTTAAAGTATTATCGTACTGGGTACCATTTTAATTGTACAATTTCTGAAATTAAAAAATAAATTCAGTTCATTTATAATAAAAAATATTCTGACTTATCTTTCAGAGAAATCATAATTGTCCAGCAAAAAATTTTTAGATTCATAAAATTTTTTCTTAAAAACTCTTTTTATGAATCTTATGTACAACTTTTTGTGCCATCTTGTCCGAAGGTTATCATTTTTGGCAACACTTTGTATTTCGATAGGTTTAAGTGAAGATCGGGAAGCAGCTTTATGTGAGGGCATTGGCTTAGAATTGTCCTTTAGGGTTTATTTTTGAACTACTGATTGATGGGTGTAATAAGCACACACCCAAATTTGACTGACATCTATGTGATACTATGGATCTAATGGCAATTTAAGTCGATCTCATAGGGGACCAGGTCTGAACATACACCGATTTTTACCAATTTCAACAGCGTTTTCGTCTCTTGTCCGATGAAAGCTTATAAACCAAATTTCATCAAAATATATTCGTATTTGCGACCTGTAGTTTGATTACATGGTCACAAGTTTACATGGACACACAGACAGACGGACAGACAGGTGGACGGACAGTTAGGCGGACGTGAAAGTGATTCTAAGTCGATATAATATTATTGTAAGTTTTAAATATCAGCACAATGTCATTATACCCTCATCACATAGTGGTATAGGGTATAAATAGTCGCACTTAAAGTGCAGACATATTTTTTTGCTGCCTAGTGTAATTATTGAAAAGATTTAAAAAAAAATTTAAAGAAGTGTGTTTCAAAAGTTTTTTATACCCCATACCGCCATGTGGTCAGGTTATAATGACGTCGTGCTGATTTTTGTAACTACCAACAACATTTGAACTAGGTCCATCTTTTATTATACCGATCGACTCAGAATCTCTTTCTAAGCCAATTTAGCAATGTCCGTCTGTCCTTCCGTCTGTGTGTCCATGTAAACCTTGTAATCAAACTACAGGTCGCAAATATGAATATATTTTGAAATTGGTGAAAATCGGTCCACGTTCAAACCTGGTCCCCATACAAATGACCCCTATGAGATCGACTTAAATTATCATAATATCGAAATTATCATATAGATCTTGTCCAAATTGGGTTTGTGTATATTTATTATCAGCCCTGTTCTTGAAACGTTGTTATTTGAATAAGAGTGAATTTAAAATCACATGAAATTGAAATTTTGGGTTTCTTGAAACCACTTTTTTTTATCTATTTAATGGAAACATATGTTTGAGTTAAGAACATATGTTATCTATAAACCGAGGTGCCATATGGTTCTTTATTCAGTTTCACAAAAAGCTTTTAAGTATTTTGTGCATGTTTTTTCTTAAGTTTATAGAAAAAGTATAAAGAAAAATATTTTCTTTTAAAATAACAACTTATTTGTTCATTTAATTGTTTTTGTTCTTCAATTTCATTCAATTAAAAATGACTTTTCTATTTTTAACAAGTAAGAAAATTATAGTCGGTCGAGACCAACTATATGATACCCTATACCATGCGTTTAGAGACCCTATCTCTTAGCCCCAACTAACTGGATATGGAAAATAAGCATAAACCAAATCTGAGTGGGATTTTTATTAATTTTTTTGGCTGCAGATATGAAAAAGTTCATATCGGATGATATATCTATATGGGGACTAGGCCCAAAAATGGACCGATCCTGACCATGTTTGGTAAAGTCTCTTATATTTTGCAAAAATATATACAAACAAAATTTGAGAGGAATCAGTGCAATATTTTTGTTTTTTGATAGATTTAAGTGAAGATCGGGAAGCAGCTCTATATGGAGCCTATGACTAAGATTTATCCAATAGGGATAATTTTTCGACTACTGATTAATGGATGTAATATATACATACAAACCCAATTTGACTAAGATTTGTATGATAATTTTGATCTTATGGCAATATATGTTGATTTCATAGGGATCATTTGTATGGGGGCTAGGTCTGAACATGGACCGATTCTCACCAATTTCAATAACGTTCATCCCATGTTCATCCCAATAAAAGATCAAATACCAAATTTCATCAAAATATATTCATATTTGCGACCTGCAGTTTGATTACAAGCTTTACATGGACACACAGACATCGTTAAATCGAATCAGATAGTGATTCTGATTCGATCGGTATAATTAAAGATGGGTGTAGGTCAAATATTTTTGGTTGTTACAAACAGCAGCACAAAGTCATTATACCCAAACCACATAGTGGCATAGGGTATAAAAAGTTAGGCATCACCAAAAAAATTTCAATATTCAAATAAATTGGATTTGACTGGCATCACCTACTGTTTCGAACATATGCAAAAAATAAAAATATGTGATTTGATGAAAAACTTTTTTTTAATTCCTTTATTTGCAATAATTAGTGCATAAAGAATCTATGTTATAATTGAAAAAATTATAACGGAAAATAGATTGTGTAAATAAAAAGTTTTTATTATAGTTATATAACAGCATCATCGCAAAAAGTGTGTTTTATTAACATCGACACTTATTACGAGTTTTTTTTTTTAAATCAGTGCAAAATGTAGCCGTTTTTTAAAATCGTTTTTTTTTCAAAAAATTAATGTCTAATTTTTTAAAATAATGACAAGGTTCAATAAAAAACATGTTAGAGTTTAAATATAAATTAGTTTTTTTATCTCTTAAGACCTGCTTGGTAGAAAAAAAGGGCATTTGTTTTGATTTCACAAAGCCTTTGCTATGTGAACTAAAACGCGAAAAAATATTCTTATTGAAATTAGAGCACAGCAAAAAACTCGTAGATTTAAGAATTTTTTCATTTACGAGTTTTTTTTTTGTGATAGTGGTTTCAAGAACAGGGGCGTATATCCCAACAATAAACGTTGAAGTTGAAGTTGATTCCCGATCTTGACTTAAATCTTTCAAAAAACAAAAATATTGCACCGTTTTTTCTAAAATCTGGTTTGTATATGCCTTCGCAAAAAATAAGTGACCTTACCAAATATGGTTAGGATCGGTCCATTTTTCGACCTATTCCCCATATAAATATAGCATCCGATATGAACTTTTTCATATCCGAAGGAAAAAAAAATATAATAACTGTCCCACTCAAATTTGCTTTATGCTTATTTGCTATATCTAGTTAGTTGTATCTAAGAGATAGGGTCTCTAAGCGCATGGTATATCGTATAGTCGAACAAGACTGACTATAAATTTCTTACTTGTTTCTTTTGGTTCCTTTAAAAATTCGAAAATCGAAAATCGTACCCTTTAAAAAATATTCTTTTGAAAATGTGGTACTTTTAAGAAAATTATACTTTTTCGAAAATTGTAAGATATTTAAAAACAGTTTATAAATCCATTATTAGATTATATTACATTCCGTCCCAATGATCTTCAAGAACTTGTAATTCAAAGATCAGCTGTTCAATAATTAAAACAAAATATATTCTTTTAACTAAAGAGTTTTATTATCGTTTTGTTGAGGTATTTAAACTAAAATTATATATCAAAAAAGCTGACTTAACTAAATTTTATTATATTAAAACTTATGCTATATTGGCCAATAAAAAAACAGACCAGCAGAAAATATATAAATGTAATTTAATATATTAACAATAAAATTTACGTTAAATTTACCAATAAAAAGAAAGACAATATTAACTACATTACGTTAAATGTATTTATGATGAATCTAAAATGCGGCACTCGAGCTTGCGGAAGATTGCCCATGAATTGTTGACACAGTTGTGGTCGTGTCGTGACACATCTGATTCCTTTTTTGAACTGCTGATCATGCCATTATTTTTCCCTTTATGGGCCAAAATCGTTGTCGGTTTATATTAAGTAGCGCCTGTGGTCCGCAATATTTGTTTTATTCGTGAACCATTGTGAATAAGAGTTTTATGAGTAGATCATTGTGAGGAATCAATATGATAATGATGAAGCCTCTAATTGACCCCCCAACTCTTAGGATTTTTCTTTTGTCGAAGAATGGAGCTAGACTGATGATAGGATTTTACTTCTTAATTTCGTTATTTTTCTGTATTTGTTTAATATCTGAGGAGAATTCTGAATTCTGAATTGCATTGTTCCTTTCCAATCTTGCGTTATTAATAAATCTAAGGACGTAGCCCAATATTTTTTGAAGTGTTTTGAAGAAGTTACGGTGTACAGTTTTGTATATGATGTCATCGCTCGCGATGGTTACTGCTGAACTCGGGGAATATCTTCTTTTTCTCGATGTCATTCTGAAGTTGGAGTTTCTTTGAGAATTTAGGTGGCCACATTTCTTCTTGACCATGCATAAACAGTGGCTCATAAAGCCATAAATTACTTGCAGAAAGTTTTAGTGCTGCTGAACCTCTGAACAATATATCTTTTGATCTGACATGGGGCTATTGACTAGGCAACGCTAATGATTGAAATTTGGATACTCGATTAGCTACGAACGTATGGTCCAACGATGATTGTGCATTTATCCAATATAGCACTATTCCGGAATCAATTCATAAAAACAAGGGTTGATCGGTTCTGATTTTGTGAGCAAGTTGAGGGGCCAAAACTGCGGTACATAATGGAGCAACCTGTGTCTTTCGCAAAGTAATTGTACAATAACTCTTTTATCTTTAAGAATTGCTCGGATGTAATCAACAGCACCAAAAGCCTTTTTAGAAGCATCTGCAAATATATGTAATCGTGTTGTTGGTGAAAGTTCCCCTTTAAAAATATTTCGGGGAATATCCAAATTATTTAAGCTGCCCAAATCTTTTCTGAATTTCGCCCAGATTTAAGGAGATCTTCAGGCAATAACCCATCCCAATCTAATTTATATTTCCAAAATAGTTGAAAGAATATCTTTGATTTTACAACTACAGGTGCTATTAGTCCAAGAGGGTTGAATAATTTTTCGAGGTCAGGTCTGAAACTAATTAGTATAGTTCGTATATTTCAGATAGAGGCTACTTGAGCAACTTTTCCAGGTTTACTAGAATAATTTTTTTATACTGGTACTTTTGTTAAAAATTTGAAGAATATTCAAATATTTAAAAAAAAATTTTTTTAAACAATTTTGTTAAGTGTATTGATTTTTTTGGTGTATTGATCATTTATATATTTAAAATTTTAAAATCTTTAGAATCATAGAAAATATTTCTCATCAACTTACTATTTACAACTTCCTTTTATGGGTTAAAGTATATAAACACTTTATATAAAACGCATTCTAACTTTAAAGCAACTAAAACAAACATTTAAAACCGGAAGCTTAACTTCGACCCAGTATGTGTTGATTTCTTCACCAGCTAAACACAAATAAGAACAACAAAAATAGAAACGGCAACAAAATGAAAATGTTAAACAATAATTTGTTGACCACTCGGAAGACACTAAATTCTATGCATTTTCACATAGCCCAATATTTGTACTTGTACTTGTAAAATGTAAGAACTTTTAACACTCATTTTACTCTAAGCTAAACACTTACACATACACATATACACACAAATGCTTGCATGTAATACCAGGAGCCATATGAATGAATGTAGCCACAGTCCTTTGTCGTTTGTTACTTTTCTGTTGATTTTTGTTTTTTTATTTTATTTGTTGTTGTAGTCTACGTTAGCAGGAGAGCACTTAAACTCCAGCTCTATGCCAAATGTATAAATGAATCTATATGGAAGGTTTATGTGTGCATGTGTGTGAGTGTGTATATTTGTTTATTTATACTTGTAAGTTTACATTTTATTCCCCAGCCAGCATTTTATGAAATTAATAATCATATTCGAGTCTTTTTCGCCTCTTCTAGATGTAAGAAGGTACCTGGGACCTTTTTGATTTTCAAACTCTCACAACTCCTTAATTTTATATGGGTTGAATACCCATAAAGATGAATCGAATAAAGCTGGTTTTGAAGCGATATATATAATAGTTTAGTTTTTATTGAGGTTTAATGACGTTTAGTACGTGGATTAGTGCAAAGTCCCTACGGACCCTGTATTATTATTAAAAGAAATCACTCATGAGTTTTGTTGTGTTTTTTTGGCATTTGAATTTCTTTTTATACCCTATACCAATATTTGGTTTGGATATCATGACTTTGTGCTGCTGTTTGTAACAACCAAAAATATTTGACCTAGACCCATCTTTAATTATACCGATCGAATCAGAATCACTTTTTGAGTTGATATAACAATGTCTGTCTGTCCGTCCGTCCGTCTGTGTGTCCATGTAAACTTGTAATAAAACTACAGGTCGCAAATAAGAATACATCATGATGAAATTTGGCATATAAGCTTTCATTGGCCATGGGATGAACGCTATTGAAACTGATGAGAATCGGTCCATGTTCAGACCTAGCCCCCATACAAATGACCCCTATAAGATCGACATAAATTGACATAAGATCCAAATTGTCGTATAGATCTTAGTCAAATTGGGTTTGTATGTCTTTATTACATCCATTAATGAACAGTCCAAAAACGATCCCTATGGGACAACTCTTAGTCATAGGCCCCATATAGAGCTGCTTCCCGATCTTCACTTAATTCTATCAAAAAACAAAAATATTGCACTGATTCATCTCAAATTTTGTTTGTATATATTTTCGCAAACTACAAGAGACTTTATCAACCATGGTCAGGATCAGTCCATTTTTGGACCTAGTCCCCATATAGACATAGCATCCGATATGAACTTTTTCATATCTGCAGCCAAAAAAATTAATAAAAATGCCACTCAAAATTGGTTTATGCTTATTTTCTATAACCAATTAGTTGGGCCTAAGAGATAGGGCCTCTAAACGCATGGTATAGGGTATCGTATAGTCGGTCTAGATTAACTGTAATTTTCTTCCTTGTTTCAATTGATTTATGCTCATCAAAAAATTCATTCGCTTGATCGCAAATACGCGACGGAAGCGATTAATCAACAGTAGAACTGCTCCTATTGACAAATGTTGCAGGCCAATTCGGTGGCAGCTTGCATCCCACACGAATCGCTGACCGTGTACGAACAGTTATTCCTATACAGATGTGGCACGCAGTTTACACAATACATTCCGTCCAAGCCAGCCATGTACGGAAAACAGGTATAGTGGCTGTGCGATTCGATACCATTTAATCCCCTCAAAGGAATTATTTACTCTGGGAAGTTGTAAGTTGGAAGGGAAGAATGTTGTATATCAATTAGGCGAAGATGTGTGAATATAGGCCGCACAATTTATGCTGGCAATTTTTTCTCCACGTTGGATGTGGCGCGTACATTGATGAGGCAGAAAACTGCATTTGTTGGAACAGTACGCTCAAATAAAACATTTGTACCACGTGAGTTCCTGCAAAGAGCGGTGCTTTCAGTTTTCAGATCATTGTTTGGCTTCTACGCAGGCGATGTATCACTGTACTCATTTGAAGAAGAAGAAGAATAAAGCGGTAATTTTTCTGTCTACAACACACTATACTTGCAATGTAGACACAACTAAAAAAGGAAGCCCAAGGTTATTCTGGATTACAATGCTAATAAATCAGGCGAGAATGCAATGGATCAGTTGCTTTGCACATATTCTTGCAGACGATCAACAAACCGCTCTCTCCTCGCAATTTTCTACGATATGGTAGATATTGCTGCATTCGCTGCATTTATCATACATAATGAAATTAAAAAACACCGATAAGCGACGTTAATTTTTGCAATTGCTCACGACACAATTAACACTACCTAATATTGAAGAACGGGACACCAATGGAAGTGTAACGAGCTATCCCAGCATTCGAAACGCTATTAAAGCATTCAATGTAAAGGTGAAATAAAATAATTTTGAAATATTTTTTGTCCTTGTAGGTAGTAGCAAGACCAAACAGCATTAGCTGCACCTTCCTTTGCGCCTCGATCAAATCGGCCGTTAGGCCAGTTATGTCGTGTGGAGTTCGGATGCCAGCAAAAAACCAGAGCATATTGCTTTACTTGCAACAATGCACACTCGAACTGGAAAATCAGCAAGAAGCGTCACAACAGTGATTTGTTTCATTTTCTAATGTATTTTAATATTAAATAATGTAACCCATTAAAACAAAGTTTTTTTTTAAACTCTTTCTTTCCTTATGCATATGAGTTTGGAATATCTCCGTGACTGTGCGTGACTGTGTGTGACTATCTTAAAATTAATCTTTGGCCACAACAAGTCTATGGAAAAAGTTTCAAATCCATCGGATGAGGGGAAGTGGAGTTTTAATCTCGTATCTATACGTGACTATGTCAAAGTTAATCTTCTTTCAGAACAAGTCTATCGACCAAGTTTCAGATCGATCGGATGAAGGAAAATGACATTTAGATCACTCTGTGACTGTGCGTGACTATGCGCGACTGTGCGTGACTATGTCAAACTTAATCTTTCTTCACAGCAAGTCTATCGACCAAGTTTCAGATAGATCGGATAATAGTAAATGGATTTTAGATCCCTACGTGACTGAGCGTGACCATGCGTGACTAAGTCAAAGTTAATCCTTTTTTCACAGCAAGTGTATGGACTAAGTTTCAGATCGATCGGCTGAGGGGAAATGGCATTTAGATCACTCCGTGACTGTGCGTGACCATGCGTGACTGCACGTGACTAAATCAGGGTTAATCTTTTTTTCACAGCAAGTGTGTGGACCAAGCTTAAGACTGATCGGATGGGAGGAAATGACATTTAGATCACTCCGTGACTGTGCGTGACCATGCGTGACTGCGCGTGACTAAATCAGAGTTAATCTTTTTTTCACAGCAAGTGTGTGGACCAAGCTTAAGATCGGTCGGATGAGGGGAAATGACATTTAGATCACTCCGTGACTGTGCGTGACCACGCGTGACTATGTGTGACTACCCCAAAATTAATCTGTAGTCACGACAAGAATATGGGCCAAGTTTTAGATCAATGGGATAAGGGGGAATTTGGTCCACCCATGGCAGACAGACAGACGGACAGAGAGTAAGAGTTAAAAGAGTTTAATAAAACCAAAATTGTCAAAAAAAAAAATAACATTTCTTGTGCCTTTTTATTACTTACTGTAATCTAAAATTAACAATCAAAACACACCCAATCAATCAAAATACCATAGAATTTGTTATACGTTCCTGCGGACCTTTTCGCTATTTTAAGGCCAACGGGAGACTCACTATTTGTAGAGTTAAAACAATCATTAATAAGCACATTTTCTGGTCATAAAAGACTCTTTTATTGGGAGAAAATGGTACCATACTTTTTTATAGTAATTCTTTATTCATAAAATGTTTTTAATATAGTACGTAGTACCTCAGCGTCATTTGGACATTATTGAGGCGATTTGGCAAAAAATACATTATCCAAACACGTTTCAATTAAAAACAAACCAAAAACAAAAAATATAATCACAACTAATAATATATTTGTTTATAACAATGAGATCATTAATTTACAATAGAAGCATTTCTAAATTTTGTAGAAAATATTAAAAATTTTTTTTTTATATTGAAATTCTTTCAATGTTCTTCAAATTTTCTGATTTATTATATTCCAAACTACACACGTGATTCACTCGTTGCTTTGTTGAATGCAATCGGCATCGCGCTACTGTAAGATTCATGGGATTCCTAGTATTAAATACCATTGGATTCCTTGAAAATTAAATAGTGTGATGACCAATGCTATTTCGGGATTTTAAGACATAAAGTGCAGGAAGGACTATTTTAAATACATCTTTATATAAAGATAATGTCGAAAATGTTAGCGGTAGATTAAAAGCAGTTTTGAGCACCTTGTTTTGAGACTTTTACAGTGATATCCACTCATTACTTCTATTCCAACTATATATATAACAGCCAAATAATTTAAAGAACTGTGAACTAAAGCATGGTATGTCATTATTTTTGTTTCCGTGTTAAATTTATTTTTAAATTTATAAAGTAAACCGGATATGGATTTTTCATGATAAATTACTTTGTAGGACTAGACCGAGATATTTTTGTTGAACGGGTTTCATTTATTTCCTTTCCATCTACGAAAATGCTAAAGTTTTGACTATTCACCAAATATGGCCTAAATCTAATTAATTTCGTTTTCCCAGTATTTAGAAGCAATTTTTTTGTTCCTACATTGCCGAATCATATTCCATGCGCGTTTTCAAAGCAGTTTCATGCTTGAATGGATAGAAAACACTTATGTCATCAGCAAACATTATTAATTTTCCAAAAAAATTTCATATCATTAAGATATACAGAAAAAAGCATTGAGCTCGTGGGCTACCTTCTGGAACTCCACTCTACAACAGCCATGCAACTCTTATGAACATACTGCTTTCTGTTTGTTAAGTAACTTTTTAGCAAGTGTAAAGCATTTGCTTCAACGCCATAATACCGAAGCTTTTCAATAATTATGTCATGATCCACAAGATCAAGACCTTATTATAAATATGATGATAATTGTTTGCAAAGAATTTTTTCAAAAACTTTATCAATCAATGGGCCTAATCTTTTTTATTAGTGTGACATTATTTTCTTTTGGAATTGGTACAATTGTATCTATTTTTAATATATACGAATAAACACACATATCAATCGTATTGTTAAAGAATTTTGAGAGATATGGAGAAAGAATATCTTTGCATTGAAGTAGCATTTTTAGTGAAACTCCATCTAACCCACAGCTTTTGGCTAAATCCAGTTTTGAAACAAATTCAGCAATTTATAAATCATTCGTGTGAGCAAATTTAATCGCCGGGTAAATATTCAATTTATTGCTTCAAAGTTCTCGCAATTTTAAGGAAATATTGGTTAAAATTATCGCTCTTTTGACTATCTTCAATTACTTCACCATTATCACCTATAATGATTATTTCAGCATTTTTTTCGCCCAAGATTCTCATTTAAAAATTTCCAACATTTCTTCGGGTCTTGTTGAATTTGATTTAAATTGTCATAATAACAATTGTTGTACAAGATTTTTTGATTACATTACTTAGTCTCTTCAACATATTTCCAATCTTCGTTTTTCAATAAATTATTCTTAAAGTTTATTAAAACTTATTTCCAATTTACTCCCACTTCTTTAGAAATATCAAGCAAAGTATCAGTAGCTGTTGCATTATCTTTAACACTCACTCCTCTAATAAGGCAATTTTTTTTCACACGATCATCATTTAACAATTTTTCAGATTCTTTTAATAATTTAACTTAATTTTTTTAATAATCGGTTTTCTTTTTGAACTGCATCAATTTTCTTTTTATTCTCAGCCACCCCCGTCAAAACCATTGTCTTCTTTAACTCAGACAGCTGATCGAGTTTGTTTAATTTTTTTTATACCCTCCACACCTCAGTGGCAGATGGTATATCTAGGTTTGTCATTCCGTTTGTAACGCATCGAAAAACCAATATCCGACCCCATAAAGTATATATATTCTTGATCCTTGTCACAGCTCGAGTCGATATGGCGATGTCCGTCTGTCCGTCTGTCTGTTGAAATCACGCTCATTCACAAAAAAACCATTTAACAGGGTAAAGTTACAACAGTATCATTTGCCATAATTCCCAGCAGGCTGGTATTGAAAATGAGCTGAATCGGGCATCATTGTGCACAGATACGAGCAAAAATATGTAGATACCTCGAAGAAAAACATAAAACCCAGTGTGTTTGTTGTAATATTTTAGTGGTTGAACATAATCGTTGTATAATAACATTCACAGTTAAAAAAGCCACAAAAAAAATGATGCAGTCATACCACCAAACACAACTACCATGACCTATGTTAGTAGTATTGCCACATATTTTTTTTTATCGTTATCACGTTATAATAAAAAATCGCCAATATGAAAGAAAAAATGAAAACGAAAAATTAAAAATGAAAACTGGAATATGGAAAATGATAAATGAAAAATGAAAAATGGAAAAAGAAAAATGAAAAATGGAAAATAGGAAATTAAAAATAAAAACTGGCAAATGGAAAATGAAAAATGGAAGCCGAAAAATGGAAAATGAAAAATGAAAAATGGAAAATCAAAACTGAAAAACGGAAAATGAAAAATTAAAAATTGAAAATGGAAAATAAAAAAGGGAAAATGGAAAACGAAAAATTAAAAATAAAAAATAAAAAATGAAAACTGGAGAATGAAAAATGGAAAATAAAAAAGAAAAATAAAAAATAGAAAATGAAAAATGGAGAATAAAGAATGGAAAATGGAAAATGAAAACGGCAAAATAAAAAAAAATATGAAAAATAGAAAACGAAAAATGAAAAATAGAAAATGAAAAATGAAAAACGGAATATGACAAATGAAAAATGAAAAATAGAAAATGAAAAATGGAGAATGAAAAATGGAAAATAGAAAATAAAAATTGGGGAATGGAAAATGAGAAATGAAAAATTGAAAATGAAAAATGGAAAAAGGAAAATGAAAAATGGAAAATGAAAAATGGAAAATGAAAACTGGAAAATAAAAAATTGAAAATGAAAAATGAAAACTGAAAATTATAGAATCGAGAATGGAAAATGAAAAATGAAAAATGGAAAATGAAAAATGGAAAATGAAAAATGAAAATTGAAAAATGGAGAATGGAAATGAAAAATAAAAAATAAAAACTGAAAATTGCAAAATCGAGAATAGAAAATGAAAAAAGCAAAATGGAAAATGAAAACTGGAAAATAAAAAATTTAAAATGAAAACTGAAAAATGAAAAATGGAGAATGGAAAATGGAAAATGAAAAACGGAAAATGGAAAATTAAAAATGGAAAATAGAAAATGAAAATTAAAAAATTAAAAATTAAAAATTAAAAAATTAAAAATTAAAAATTAAAAATTTAAAACTAAAAATTAAAAATTAAAAATTAAAAATTAAAAATTAAAAATTAAAAATTAAAAATTAAAAATTAAAAATTAAAAATTAAAAATTAAAAATTAAAAATTAAAAATTAAAAATTAAAAATTAAAAATTAAAAATTAAAAATTAAAAATTAAAAATTAAAAATTAAAAATTAAAAATTAAAAATTAAAAATTAAAAATTAAAAATTAAAAATTAAAAATTAAAAATTAAAAATTAAAAATTAAAAATTAAAAATTAAAAATTAAAAATTAAAAATTAAAAATTAAAAATTAAAAATTAAAAATTTAAAATTAAAAATTAAAAATTAAAAATTAAAAATTAAAAATTAAAAATTAAAAATTAAAAATTAAAAATTAAAAATTAAAAATTAAAAATTAAAAATTAAAAATTAAAAATTAAAAATTAAAAATTAAAAATTAATAATTAAAAATTAAAAATTAAAAATTAAAAATTAAAAATTAAAAATTAAAAATTAAAAATTAAAAATTAAAAATTTAAAATTAAAAATTAAAAATTAAAAATTAAAAATTAAAAATTAAAAATTAAAAATTAAAAATTAAAAATTAAAAATTAAAAATTAAAAATTAAAAATTAAAAATTAAAAATTAAAAATTAAAAATTAAAAATTAAAAATTAAAAATTAAAAATTAAAAATTAAAAATTAAAAATTAAAAATTAAAAATTAAAAATTAAAAATTAAAAATTAAAAATTAAAAATTAAAAATTAAAAATTAAAAATTAAAAATTAAAAATTAAAAATTAAAAATTAAAAATTAAAAATTAAAAATTAAAAATTAAAAATTAAAAATTAAAAATTAAAAATTAAAAATTAAAAATTAAAAATTAAAAATTAAAAATTAAAAATTAAAAATTAAAAATTAAAAATTAAAAATTAAAAATTAAAAATTAAAAATTAAAAATTAAAAATTAAAAATTAAAAATTAAAAATTAAAAATTAAAAATTAAAAATTAAAAGTTAAAAATTAAAAATTAAAAATTAAAAATTAAAAATTAAAAATTATAATTTCTTTATTTAGATTCTTACCTATTATTATTGCATATGTAGTTCTTTTTTGTAAGAAATGTATCCTTAAATTAACATATTATTAGCTTATTCAGATAAAAATATTTTAAAATTCGCTTATTTTAAATATTAATAACTTTTAGCCAAGAATCATTTGCGTTTGTTTTAGTTGTCGTATAAGTTCTACGGTCTCAAAAGATTCTAAGATGGATCAGACTTTTGTTATTAAACGCCGGCTGTGTTAAATAATGAATTTCGTTAGTGTTCTATGAAGGACTTAGGGAACTTATAGGATTTCTACTCCAATAATAAAATAGTAAAATTCTTTCTATAGAACACATGATCATTATCTATATATATAAAATTGAATGTGTGTTTGTTTTTTTGTTTGTTTGTTTGTTTGTGTGTACCTTATAGGAGACCAAACCTCTGGACCGATCTTCCTGAAATTTTCACAGCATTTAACTGGGACTCTGGCATGATTAATAGGGTACTTTTTTTTGACCACGCCCACTTTTTTAAAATTATGTAATTGCTCCCATATAGTTTTTAACAGATTTACTTCAAATTGTATACACATTATACTCCAGGCGAGGTAGAAATAAACATTTCTTACGCCACGCCCCCTTTCACGCCCCTTTTCACGCCAAATTTTGTTTGAAAGTTTTAAACTTTTTTTTCTCTGTACAAATTTGTTCCTTCCAACGGATTTTTTTATTTGGTAGTATATTGCTCTTAATACTGTTAACGTCGCCATATAACTATGAACCACACCCATTTCACCGCCCCCTTTTTTTTTACTTATACCACTAACAATGTTTGCTATACAAAATAATTTTTTTGTAATATGTATTTATCTAAAGTTTTATACACTTTTTATCTACAGGTAAGGTAGCCATACATTTTTTTATTACCAAGTCCCCCTTTTTCGCCACAATTTATCTTAAATCATAATTAATCTGCTTTCAATCTATCTATATATCTATATATATAAAAATGAATGTGTGTTTGTTTGTGCTTTATAGGAGGCCAAACCAAAGAACCGATCTTCCTGAAATTTTCAGAGCGTGTTACTGTGACTCTGGAAGGAATAATATGCTATATAAATTTTTGATTGGACAAAGGGGCGGTGCCACGCCCATATAACCAAAAATTTGAAAAAGTCATATCACGGGAATTTTTTTACCTACAGCAGTCATATTTGGTACATATGGTATTAGCATGAATAGAAATACATACAAGAAGAAAAGTGGGCGGGACCACGCCCCTTTTTAGAAAAATAAAAAATCGTAATATCTTCTAAACTACTGGAAGGATCGTCATGAAATTTTCACAAAAGGATATTTTTGCGAAATAATAAGACCTTAGCTATATAAAGTTGTTAGTGGGCAAAGGGGCGTGGCGTACATATAAAAACGTTGATGCATTCGATTGTAACGAATGATCTCCGGAACCATAAGAGCTGTCGAGGTAGGATTTCCAGCATAGGTTCGGTTCGAGCTCTTCTGTGTTTTTTTTTAGTTTTAACCCTCTAGCTGGCGTTGGGGTCAAGTTAAAAACAAAATTTTTTACTTTCAGCGCGATTTGACTGCAATTCAGAATGAACGTATGTTTCGTCATAAGAAATTTTTGTATGCATAAATGGACCCGATAGGTGGCGCTGGGTAAAGTTATTTCGAATATTCTTATTTATGGTGTGATTTTAATGAAACTAAGAATGTACATATATGTATGTTAGAAACATTTTTTTATTGGACCCGGAAGATGGCGCTGTCGTTCGAAAAATAATGAGTTGTCAAATTTATATAAATTTTAATAAATAAACTCACAAACGTTTTTATATATAAATATTCTAACGAAAAAGAAGGAAAAAGCCGCTACATTATTGCATGGTGGCCGCACAGCTCATTCAGCACTCAAATCACCGTTAAACGTACAAAAAAATGAGAATGCCGTCTGTAATATCAAAAAACATTCCGGTATGGCAAAAGTTCTGCAAAAATGCAGTATTTTTATTTGGGATGAATGTACCATGGCTCACAAACATTGTGATTTGATTTGATAAAAGATTTGAAAGGCAATGAAAGATTTTTTGGTGAAGCTCTCATTTTATTATCTGGAGATCTTCGTCACACATTTTATATAGGTATATACAGATTCTAACTAAAATAAAAATTCATTGAGGGCAAAACAACGTTTGCCGGGTCCAGCTAGTTTTTTATAAAAATAAATTATAATATAAACTGACCAAAAAGAAAAAAAAAAAACAATTATCTTTAAATTTAGTTGGTATTCGGAATTAATGTTTCAGTATCGGCAATAGTTTTAAAGTGGAAGCCGTACTCAACATTGGGTGTAATATTAAGTTTAAGACGCACGTGGAGGATATCAAAAAATTCGGCACCGTCGAGTTTAACACTCTTACTTGTTTTATTTCATTTAACTCTTCTTTGACACTCGCACCACTTTCATTTCAGATGTTGCAAAAAAAAACTATTGACTCTCATCGTTTACTAAATATGCAAATTGTTTTTTATCCAAACTTGTACAAAATACGCAGAAAGTTTTAGCGCATTTGTCAAACTCAATGTTATCATCAATGTTAGGTCATGAAGTTAGGAACGTAGTTAATGTTAACAGCCGGGTTACAAAATTGCCTTTAGTATTTCGTAGATCTTGACCCAAAATCAAATAAAGATATTTTTAATATAAGACACATCAATAATGCTGATTTATTTCAATGTTATCGCTGCCAGGATTTTGGGCATACAAAATCTTACTGATCTACAGCTGATTGCACTAAGGACATTTACACGCCTCCAAAATGTGTACACTGTCATGCAAAATTGCATGGTATAGGGTATCGTATAGTCGGGCTAGACCGACTGTAATTTGCTTAGTTTTTTGGCGATTTATTTATTTATTGTTTTCCCATTTTTCATATTTTTGGCGATTTTTCTTTTTTCGGGTCAATTCTCATTGGGTCATTTTGAATTTTTTTTGCGATTTTTCATGAGTGATATTTCCTAGAGCCTATTGGGTTATTGTATATAAAATAAATCACTTTTTAAGCATAAGGGAGATTCATTTTCGAGTCATTTTTCAAGTGTGCAAGCTATTAGTCAGTTTTTGTCATCCAATTTACGCGAAGAAGACTCAGTTAGATGATTCCTGACAAAATATGCTTTCAAATCACTATTCAAGTGATTTTTCGAGTCTTTTTTTAATGTCGCATAAGACTAATCAGTTTGTAATCATCGAAAGTGTTCGAAGAAGACTCAGTAAGATGCTTTTTGACAAAAAATCTTTCAAATGCTGACTGGGTTATCACAGCTTGTTGCTGGCTGCTCTTCACCTTTATATGACTATGTAAGAGTACGTTGAACATTGAGTGTGTCTTCTTCTTCTTCATTTCTTTTTTCTATTTTACAGTTGTTACATGTACTACTTGTTGTGATTGATGTTTTATTGTTGTCATACACATTTAACAGTAAACAACATTCTTTTATACGAGTAGACAGCAAAAACGAATACCTTTATAAGTTATTTTTCTGGTTGATGTTTTATATTGAACTATTCAGGTTTGAGCATGTGTGCGTTGTAATGTTTACAAAGTTTAATCGATGTCAAATCGAATTAGTTTGTGGTTAAAGTTGAAGTAGTATGTGTATGTGTATGTGTAGGTTTTATTTTTTTTCTTATTGAAGAATTTATTTTGAATGCAAAAAGAAAGATTATGTTTATGTCTAGAAACTTTTTGTAGGCAAAAAATTTTGCAAATCAACTAAATGTTATGCTTTACTTAACTTTAGAATGTTTGTTGTTTTTTTGGTCTTAACTTAATGTCATTAAGGGAAGGCTACTTAAGTGTTTTCAAAATAACCAGAAAAAGTGTTAATTGTTTAAGAAAATATAATTGTTTGGGATTTATTTTATTATTTTCTTTATTAAAAAAATATAATGTTGCTTTTATAGATCTCTGTTGGCAAGAAATTTAACCCAGTTACAAGTTAATTATCTGAATTATATATATTATTTTTAGAATACCCATTAATATTAAATTTTCAAATTTTTTGTTCTGAGAAAAAATTATTTTGATGAAAATCTTCAAAAAGTCGACAAAGCTTATAGAAATTATAAAAAGATTAGTATGTTGTATGTATGTTGTTAGTTATAAAATATCTCCCAGAAAGAGAGCTTATCATTTAAGGAAAAGTACTTCCAATTGTGATTATTTCTGGAAGACGGTAACTCCTACACCATACTCTTTAGTGTCTAAATAATGATGAAAATTAAATTAAGCTCCTTTTCTATAGTACCTTTATCTTAAAAAATACCTTTTCTAAAAAAGTAACTTTTCTATAAAAAAAATATATTTTGTAAAAGAAAGAAAATAATATTTTTCAAAAAAGTATATTTTCTAAAAAAACTTACAGTAAGTTCGGGTGTTGTGGACTGAATATGTGGAAAACTACTGAACATTTCGCAAATCTGTGTTTATATACACCTAAAATGTCGAAAGATATTAATATTGGTCAAATTTACTGTAAATAAAATTCAATTTATTGCATTTGCAGTCGTTATTTTTCAGTTACTTCGAAAGCTATTTTGGGTGATTTCACTCCTTTTCTTGATTCTATTCTATACAAATTAATAAATATTTTTAATCAATTATTATTTGTTAATCAATTTTTATATTTGTTACAAATATTTATTTAATATTGTTGATTATCGAATCGTCCCACAGCTAATATTACTTTGTTACTTGTTTGTAATATAGATTCTTATATATTAAAACTATTAAAAAAATTTGGATATGTAGAAAAATATGCGACAAGCTACCAAATTTATAGGACATTTTGAAGTGGTGTTTATACTAACGGAAAAATGGTTTCATGTTGCCAGAACTACACTTTAAAAAATGTTTTTTGAAGGTAAATGGTGTTTTCGGTCTTCCTTAAAAAAGTACATTTTCTTAAAAAGTTTTTCTTAAAAAGTATTGAAATTATCACCCCTGTTCTTGAAACCACTATCACAAAAAAAACTCGTAAATGAAAAAATCTTAAATCTACGAGTTTTTTGCTGTTCTCTCATTTCAATAAGAATATAGAAAAGGCTTTGTGAAGTCAAAACAAATGCCCTTTTTTTCTACTAAGCAGGTCTTAAGAGATAAAAAAAACTATTTGATATTTAAACTCTAACATGTTTTTTATTGAACCTTGTCATTATTTTAAAAAATTTGACATTAATTTTATGAAAAAAAAACCATTTTAAAAACGTCAACATTTTGCGCTGATTTAAAAAAAAAACTCGTAATAAGTGGTCGATGTTAATAAAACACACTTTTTGCTATGATGCTGTTCTATAAGTAAAATTAATTATTTTTATTTACACAATCTATTTTCCATTATAATTTTTATACCCTATACCACTATGTGGTTTGGGTATAATGACTTTGTGCTGCTGTTTGTAACAACCAAAAATATTTGACCTAGACCCATCTTTAATTATACCGATCGAATCAGAATCACTTTCTGAGTTGATTTAACAATGTCCGTCCGTCCGTCCGTCCGTCCGTCCGTCCGTCTGTGTGTCCATGTAAAGCTTGTAATCAAACTGCAGGTCGCAAATATGAATATATTTTGACGAAATTTGGTATATAAGCTTTTATCGGCCATGGGATGAACGCTATTGAAATTGGTGAGAATCGGTCCATGTTCAGACCTAGCCCCCATACAAATTACCCATATGAAATCGACATAAATTGCCATAAGATCCAAATTGACATATAGATCTTACTCAAATTGGGTTTGTATGCGTTCATTACATCCACTTATGAGTAGTCCAAAAATGATCCCTTTGACCCCATATAGAGCTGCTTCCCGATCTTCACTTAAATCTATTAAAATACAAAAATATTGCACTGATTCTTCTCAAATTTTGTTTGTATATATTTTTGCAAAATACAAGAGACTTTACCAAACATGATCAGGATCGCTCCATTTTTGGACCTAGTCCCTTTATAGATATAGCATCCGATATGAACTTTTTCATATCTGCAGCCAAAAAATTAATAAAAATCCCACTCAAATTTGGTTTTTGCTTATTTTCAATGTCCAGTTAGTTGGGCCTAAGAGATAGGGTTTCTAAACGCATGGTATAGGGTATCGTATAGTCGGTCTAGACCGACTATAATTTTCTTACTTGTTTCAATTATAACATAGATTCTTTATGCACTAATTATTGCAAATAAAGGAATTAAAAAAAATTTTTTCATCAAATCACATATTTTTATTTTTTTGCATATGTTCGAAACAGAAGTGATGCCAGTCAAATCCAATTTATTTGAATATCGAAATTTTTTTTGGTGATGCCTAACTTCTTAAAAATAGAAAAGTCATTTTTAGTTGAATGAAATTGAAAAACAAAAACAATTAAATGAACAAATAAGTTGTTATTTTAAAAGAAAATATTTTTCTTTATACTTTTTTCCATAAACTTAAGAAAAAACATGCACAAAATATTTAAAAGTTTTTTGTGAAACTGAATAAAGAACCATATGGCACCTCGGTTTCTAGATAACATATGTTCTTAACTCAAGCATATGGTTCTTAACTCAAACATATGTTTCCATTAAATAAATAAAAAAAAGTGGTTTCAAGAAAACCAAAATTTCAATTTCATGTGATTTTAAATTCACTCTTATTCAAATAACAACGTTTCAAGAACAGGGCTGTATATTTTCTTCAGAATTTACCTTTTCTTAAAAAAGTACTCTTGAAAAAATTAATTTTCTTAAAAAATACCTTTTTTGAAAATAATCTTTTTTTAAAAAAGTATATTTTCTTAAAATAGTATCTTTTCTAAATAAGTACATTTTCCTAAAAAAGTACCTTGTCTTAAAAAAGTACACTTCCTAATAAAATTATCTTTTCTTAAGAAATACCTTTTCTAAATAAGTAGATTTTTTTAAATTATACCTTTTTCTTGAAAAAGTACCATATCTTAAAAAAGTACATTTTCCTAAAAAAAAAGTTCCTTTTCTTTAAAAAGGACCTTTTCTTAAAAAATTATATTTTCCGAAGTACCCTTTTAAAGTACCCTTTTTTAAAAAATAGTTGTAGTACTTTTTTTAAGGTACCTGTTCTTAAAAAAGTACATTTACGGAAAAAAGTATATTTTTATTAAAAGCATATTTAAAAAAACCATTTTTTTAAGTACCCTTTTTTAAAAAATACCTCTGTTAACAAAGTACTGTTTTTCTTAAAGTAAATTTTTTTTAAAAATACCTCTTAAAAAATCTTTTTTTTTTAAAGTACCTTTTTAATGTAAGTAAATTTTTCCTAAGAATGTAAATTTTCTTAAATGCACCGTTTTTTTAATAAGAAATTATCTTTTATCAAAAAATAATTTTCCTATTAAATTACTTTTTTCTAACATATATTCCTTTTTTTAAAAAATTTGCCTTTTCTTAAAAAAATACGATTTCTTAAAAAAGTAAATTTTCTTAAAAAAGTATTTTTTCTTAATAAGTACATTTTCCTAAAAAAAATACCTTGTCTTAAAAAAATAACACTTCCTAATAAAATTATCTTTTCTTAAGAAATACCTTTTCTAAATAAGTAGATTGTTTTAAAATTATACCTTCTTCTTGAAAAAGTACCATTTCTTAAAAAAGTACATTTTCCTAAAAAAAAAAGTTCCTTTCCTTTAAAAAGGACCTTTTCTTAAAAAATTATATTTTCCGAAGTACCCTTTTAAAGTACCCTTTTTAAAAAAACCTTTTCATAAAATGTGTATTTTTATAAAACAGTACTTTTCTTGAAATAGTACCTTTTTTAAAGTACCTATTCTTAAAAAAGCACATTTACGGAAAAAAGTATATTTTTATAAAAAGCATCTTTAAAAAAACGCTTTTTTTAAGTACCCTTTTTTTAAAAAATACCTCTTAAAAAACCTTTTTTTTTAAAGTACTTTTTTAATATAAGTAAATTTTTCCTAAGAACCTAAATTTTCTTGAATGCACCGTTTTTTTAATAAGAAATTATCTTTTATCAAAAAATACTTTTCATATTAAAATACCCTTTTCTAACATATATTTTCTTTGTTAAAAAATTTGCCTTTTCTTAAAAAAATATGATTTCTTAAAAAAATAAATTTTCTTAAAAAACCACATCATTTTTTAAAAAAAACTTCCTTTTCTTAAACAATAGCTTTTTTTTACAAAAGTACGTACCTTTTTGAAAAAGTACCTGTTCTATAAAAGTACCTTCTATAAAAAAGGTACTTTAAAAAAAATAGTAGTTCTAAATATTAATTTAACATTCGCTTTTATTGATTTTAATTACTAAATTTATATAATTCATAAATAATTTGCACAAATCCTCGTTAGATCCTACCCTTCAGTTTCTAACCAAAATAAGCTGAAATGCAAATTATCTATTTATATGTTTCATGTTTCACCGGTAATTGTAAAAGGAAATGGAAACTCTTCTATGTCGGCAAAGTTTTTTGTTTGCCTCGTCTCCTTTCAATCCTCAAACTATGCGTTTTTTCTATACAGTTTGTAGTAGAAAACTTCATCGGGAATATGTTAGACTAGTTACAAATAAACAAACAAATAAATATATTTCTTTTTAACTCTTGCTGCTTTATATGTTTTAGTTGATGGCATGTCATCCTTGATTGCATGTTATTTTGTGTTTATAGTCATGGTTACACACAAAAAAAAAAGAAAAGAAAAAAGAAATAGAAAAGGAATGAAATATAACGACGAATTAAATAAACTTATTTATATGCCTATAAACGCTAAAGGTTTAATTTGAAATTATGAAAAGCGTTTGTGATAATGCTGCTACCAGGGGGAAGTAGTTGTGGTTAAACTTGTGATATATGTAAGTAAGCAAATTTAGGTATTAGAAGTGTTTCTGTTAGTTTTTTTTTCTTGTATTCGACATTATTTTTGTGGTTTATATGTATTTTATTATCATGTTTATGGCATGTCCTTGTCATGTTAAGTTTAAACATACGTTATAAATTTCATAAAAAATATCTAATAATAAATAAAAGCCAGGCAAAGGTTCTAGTTTATGAAAATCATTGGCAGCTTTTATGGATTGTTAAGACATTAAGACTTGTTGATTTATATATTTTGGAGAAATGCCATTGAATTCAAGAAGATCTGTAGGTTTTTTTTTTTGAGATAACTTGAACTTAAAGGTCATTATTATTTTACTGTTTTCGATTGAATTAAAAAATATATTTTTTTGAGATAAAATTTAGAATAATTAACTTAATTATCTAAACGAATTTATTAAAATTGTGTTTGTTGATTGATTGTGGCGATTTATATTACAATTTTAGAGGTTAAATTAAGTTAAAAGTAAAAGAACAGTAGAAATTTCTATAGTAATTTTTGACAAACCGTAACTGCTTCATCCAAGTAATGAAGAAGTAATGTTGAACTAAACCTAATTAATAGTCTCTCCACCCGAATATTTATATTCTTGGTAAAACTAATGCGAACCTATTTTATTTCAATTTTAAGAATAAGGTTTAGAAAATATATCGATTTAGCGATAAATATTTTATTTATATTTTGCCTTGTTTTAATATAGGGGCACTTGTAAACACAATTTTAAGAACAGCAAAATGTTTTAATACAATAAGTAACTCCAAATATATTACCATATGGTCCTGAAAGGGTTAAGATCTCGAAATATATATCAAAATGAAGCTATTGCATGATTCCATTTTTAAGAAAAAAACTCTATTACAAAAATACAAAATTTGAAATAGGTCCATAATGGGTTAACAAATTTTAAATTTAAAAATACCAAATAAAAGGCACTCAAGAAAGCTTTCATATGATATATATATATATCGCTGAAATCCGATATTAAATAACAAAATTATATAAGAGTCCATGTCAAAACTTTGGAAGTACATAACTCGGGAAATAGGCTCGACCGACGAAAAAATATATTTTCCTAGAATCATCCCAAAAGCCCCTACCGCCCGTCCCAAAAAAAAAATAAAATCGGAGAGTTGCCCCTATACTCCACTTGTTCCCGTAAAAATAAATAAATAAATTTATTTAACTCCTTTTGATTATTAATGGAATTATGGCATTTCATTTTGCGATTTTTTTTAACAAAATAAAATATTTCATAGCACTTTTAGATATTTTGTTATATTGTCAACACAAAAATAGATATTATTCTAAGTTGACTACAGCGACAAAAGTAGTCGTGTAGCCGTGCAGCTGTGTTACTGTCAAAATAATCATTTTCATATAAACGTGTGTATTTTATTTTTGACAGGCAGTAGTCGTGTAGCCGCTGTCGTCTATGTGTTTCATGCATCACGTGTTCCTTCCAGTACATTTACATGGTCTGGCATCTCTAGTTCTTTTCTATCCGAAAATGTTGTAAAGTTGAATTTTTTAAATTTTTTTCTCCAATTATTTTTTCGTTAAACAGCAATATTTGTGAACTCCCGGGTATTAGTATTCATTAGATATTTGGTTGGCCTGTGTATTTGGCTGTCGGAAAGCGAAATAAACTGTGGTGTTTAATTGTTAAAATAAACAAAAATATAAAATGTATATATTTCTTTTGTAAATTTGGGACTCGGCTTGAAAACGTATTAGATTTTCATAAAACCTCCTAACAGTAGGCAACGAAATTTGAAATATAATTGTACATATTATTCCAATATAGATGAGATTCATTTAAATGCTGCTATTAAAAAAAAAATCTTGTTGGTTGTGATTTTTTAAATTTTAAATGGATTGAAAAACCCTTAAATTTGAATGAAAGTCTGCATAATTTCCCAACTAACGAAATGTTCTTATAATATCCTCTACATTATCTCTAAGATCATAGCATATGTAAACTTTGACTTTGCATACTCTGTTTGAAAATATATTAATGGTACTCAAGAAAACGCTTAAAAGCCTCGTAAACTGTGCAAACTGTGCATTTTTCCACTCTCGCAAATTAACTGTCAAAAATTTTTTAAAAATTCATTTGCACAACTCTTGTAAATTTGCCAATTAATAAGTCAGGGGTTTTGTGTTTACTTTTGTAACAAAAAAATAAAATAGTGATGTAAAAAATTAAAATTTCTTACGTTGTTTGTCTGCA
This sequence comes from Cordilura impudica, assembly GCA_963682025.1. NCBI lineage: Eukaryota > Metazoa > Arthropoda > Insecta > Diptera > Scathophagidae > Cordilura > Cordilura impudica. The sequence continues at coordinate 242,558,377 of OY821520.1, read as the reverse complement.
AAATTTCGACAAAGTGGTAAAATAGTAAAAAAATAAATAAATTATGATTACCGTCATTTAGTCCAAAAACTTATAAAGTTAATCAATCACCAACAATAATGTCTTCAAAGACTTTATTAAGCAATTTAGTTTTTTCGATTTCTTTAGTCATTTCTATTGTTAGATAAAATTTTTGTTTTGACTTTTCTATCAAATTGAATTAAAAATTGCACAATACTTTAAAAAGGGGCTTCATGAATCAAGTCTCGCAAATTTGCCTAATTGCACAAATGTTAATTTTAAGCGTTTTCTTGAGTGCCCTTATAAATTTTCCAGTAAGCAACACATTTTTTAAGCATAATCTTCGGGCTTAATTTTGAGAATTTTAATAAAATGTAAAAATTTACTTTTTTATGTAAATTGTGAATAAAGTCAAAAAAACCGTAAACCAAGCAACTAGTGGTTAAATATAATTTTAGTGTTTAAGTATATAAATTATAAAAAAATATTTTTTAATAAATTGTGGACTCTGCTTGAAAATATATTAGTTTTCCATTAAACTGCCTTAGAATAGGCATTGAAATTTTAAACATAATTTTAGGGATTTATGTTGAGAACTTTACTTATTAAGAAAATATTTTTTTAAGTAAATTTTGGACCCTGCTGAAAACATATTAGATTTTCATAAAACCGCCTAACAGTAGACAAAGAAATTTCAAATGTAATTGTATTATTCACTTAAGTTTTGGTTGCTCTAAATCGAAAGAAAAATTAGGTTTTCATTATTTTTTACTCTAACATTTTAATGAAAGTCTTCATAATTTCCCCATTAATGAAATATTTTATAAATTTCCTCTAAAATCAAAGCATATCGAGGGCTTATATTCAAAAAGTGCTATCTGCATCAAAAATTATTTTAAAGAGAGCGTCTAAAACGAATTTATTAATAAGATCTGAAAGTAATTGTAGATTGATTTGCTACAATATCAGTTAAGAAATAGTCGTACTAGTCATGTATGCTATCAAAATTACTATTATATTTGACAGTTATATCAGAGAACAGTTTGAAATCAAAAATTATTACTGCTATCAAATATAGATAGCACTTTTTGAATATAAGCCCTCGATATATAAAATTTTAACTTTGCATACTCTATTTAGAAATATATTAATTTTACATAAAACCCCCTTACAGTAGGCAACAAGTTTAGGGTTTAATATGAGGATTTTATAAAAAAATCATAAAAAGTTATTTTCTTAGTTATTTCTTATGTAAATTGTGGGTGGACTCTGCTTGGAAACATATTAGTTTTCATAAGGTAGGCAACAAATGTTTATATATAATTTTATATTTAAGGTTAAAATCTGTATTAAAAAACAAGTAAGAGTGTTAAATTCGGCTGTGCCGAATCTTTGATACCCTCCACCTCGGTTTGAGTATTGATAATAAATGTAAACAAAATATTGGAAAAATATGCATGCGTTTTCTATATGCATGCCTTTCCGGTTACATGACATAACTTCTCTTTTAATTTAGTTTTTGCTAATTAAATAGCTCGCCCTAACATCCATTGCAAAGGTAATGGTTGTGCAGGGTGGCTATATGCATTAAATCGTGCTAATTGCAGATGGCTGTATAGTTTCTTTTAACTGACCAAATATTTCTTCATTGTGGCCATATAGGTCGGATGGAGTAACAAAATAAAATAACCAAAAAAAAAGCTCTCTCAACTTTTTTGTTAAAATATTGCCATATTTTGAAAACATAGAGAATAAATTTATAGTAATAAATAATCAAATTAGGGATGCCAAACGCAAAAAACCAAAAGTCCCAAACATTTTAAATAAAATAAGTTGTTATTTTTATTTTCTGAAAAACATCACATTTTCATCCAACAAAAATTGTGAAAATTTATACATAAATTTATTATGTAACAATTTTTATGTTCGCAATTCTTAAATATCATTTGAGGTTTTCTTAAATTCATTGAATTTAAATTAATGTTTTCTGTAGTCCGATTCTGTAAATTTCAACGATCCGACAATCGCAGAATATATCGACAGATATTGTTGTTTGCACTAATGATTAAGTGATTCACTAAGTACATACATCTTAACGACAGTCGACAAATCTATTTTTCTATTTATTTAAATTGTAAACGAGTGGCATCTCTGTCAAAATAAGCGAAAAACACAACGAATAGAAAAAACAAATTACTTCTGTTTGACCGGAAGATTTTATGTTTATGTTTAATATCTTTATTGTTTTACTAATATTTCTGTGTATTTATTTGAAAATTAAATAATGAATTGAATATGCTATTTAATTTTTTTATTTATATAAAAAAGTTTTTTAATAAAAGCAAAATATTTTCACTATTTTATGATTTTTATACCCTATACCACTATGTGGTTTGGGTATAATGACTTTGTGCTGCTGTTTGTAACAACCAAAAATATTTGACCTAGACCCATCTTTAATTATACCGATCGAATCAGAATCACTTTCTGAGTTGATTTAACAATGTCCGTCCGTCCGTCCGGCCGTCTGTGTGTCCATGTAAAGCTTGTAATCAAACTGCAGGTCGCAAATATGAATGTATTTTGATGAAATTTGGTACATAGCTTTTATCGTCCATGGGAGGAATGCTATTGAAATTGGTGAGAATCGGTCCATGTTCAGACCTAGCCCCCATACAAATTACCCATGAAATCGACATAAATTGCCATAAGATCCAAATTGTCATATAGATCTTACTCAAACTGGGTTTGTATGCGTTCATTACATCCATTAATGAGTAGTCCAAAAATGATCCCTTTGACCCCATATAGAGCTGCTTCCCGATCTTCACATAAATCTATTAAAAAACAAAAATATTGCACTGATTCTTCTCAAATTTTGTTTGTATATATTTTTGCAAAATACAAGAGACTTTACCAAACATGATCAGTATCGGTCCATTTTTGGACCAAGTCCCTATATAGATATATCATCCGATATGAACTTTTTCATATCTGCAGCCAAAAAAAATAATAAAAATCCCACTCAAATTTGGTTTTTGCTTATTTTCTATGTCCAGTTAGTTGGGCCTAAGAGATAGGGTCTCTAAACGCATGGTATAGGGTATCGTATAGTCGGTCTAGACCGACTATAATTTTCTTACTTGTTATTTATGTATGACGACATTTCTGAATCGTGGTACTGAAAAGTTATTAATTTCTTCTGAATGGCAATATTTTTTTTTAATGTAAACATATTGGGTGTCTTATTTTTGGAATTTAAATTTGTGTTTAACGAATAAAATTTATATATTAAAGATGCAATTGATGTCTTCTAAATTTAAAATTATTATTTCCGACGTCTTGATATGATTTTCTGAAATTCAATATTTAAAATTTTCTAATTTATAATTGAAAATTTTAATTGTAGTTTTTAGAATTGATATTTTCTTAAATTTGAATGGAAAATTTAAAAAGTGCAATTTTGTATTTATGTGAATAATAAAGCTTTAGTAATTATAAACAATTTTTAAAAATTAGATGTAATCGCAATCAGATATTTTGTAGGTAAAGCAGAATAATAATTCTACATAACTATGTAAAGCAAAAAACTCTTTGATGAACTCGGTAATTCTTTTTTATAAAGACAACAAAAAGTTAACATGCCAAACTTATGCTCATATTTGTAAAAGAATAAGGAAAATACGTATGAAATAAAAGACCAGCCCGTGTATACTCTTAACATTGTTCTGTATGATATCTACTTGAAAATATTGACACTCATGTTAAAATAGAAATAACTATTGCAAAGCTAATTAGAACAAACAAAAATTGTGGCGCCATCTACTGTGGCATAGTCACGCTGAGCAAAATGAAGTGACACTCTGTTAATGCAAAAGAAATGTATTTTCCCCACAACAAAATATTGCAGAATTTTATGTAAATAAAATAATATACCGATTTATTTCTAACATGCAGTTATTATGGATTTACATATATAGAATATATGTATATTATTTGTATTATTTAATATGTGTATGTATGTATATGTAAATATTACACACAAAAAATACAACATCAAACGTAATTTTTGTGTTTTTCTCTTTAAATAAATTAATACATAATTTTTTTTTTCTAAATTTACATTGTTTTTTTTTTTTTATTACCAACTAGGTATTTTAGCATTATTTGCTTTAGATGCTGGTGAATTTTTACTCCCTTTATATTAACTCGTAGTGTCTGCTTGTCGAACAAACTTTGGATCGATTTTAATCACTTTCCCGTGATTCAATCGATCTGAAATTTTGCATGCCAAAACAATGGAAACTTTTAAATTTTTCTACCAGAGTTAATAAAAAAAATGTACAAAGGGTTAGTTTTTATTATATTATTACCACAACGACCACAAAAACAACAAGTCAAGCTATGACAACAACACAACAGTTAGAATAACCACAAGAACAATATAGAAACATTATATTTTTAATTTTTTTTTTACTTTTTCAAAGATTTCTCTGGACCTGTTCCACCGACTTTAATGATTTTTGAAACAGAAATCTTCCCATGAATCTGTTGAATCATTCTCACTAAAAATGATCACTGTAGCTACTCTATTGAGGGCGTGATCGTGACAAGAACATCATAGAAAATTATATTTTTTCAAGACTTTTTTTAGTTCTTCATTCAAATCTCGGGACCTAATCGACCGATTTGCACGATTTTAAATAGCAAACTTCTCAGGATGTTAGTGAATCAGTTTTTATATCAACGAGCACGCTAGCTGCCCGATTGATGCCGTCATCGTGATTTCCACAGATGGACAGACGGACAGATGGACATCGCTGTATCAACTCCGGTTGTTATAAGGATCACAAATATATATATTTTATGGGGTTCAAATTTTTTTTTCTAATTATTACAAACGGAATGACAAACTAATATATACCCTCTGCACGCTGGAGTTCAGGGTATAATTATTATTTTAGTGAAGTGTGTACTTGAAAACATGTTAGTTTCCTATAAACATAATTTTAGGATTTTATTTTGAGATTTTTATTTTAAAATATAATTTTTTTTGATAAATTTTGGACCCAGCTTGAAAACATTAGATTTTCATAAAACCCCCTAACAATAGGCGACGAAATTTCAAATATAATTGTATTATTCTAATATTGAAAGGATTCATTTAAAAGTTGCTATTAAAAAAATTCTTGGAGTTATGTTTTTCTAACTTTAAATTGAAAGAAAAATTAGTTATTCATTATTTTTTACTCTAATGTTTCCATCTAAACTCTTATAAATTTCCCAACTAATAAAATGATATTTAAGTTTCCTCTATATTAGCTCATAGCATATGTGAAATTAACATACTCTATTTGAAAATATATTAATTTTTGATGAAACCCCTAACAGTACACAACAAACTTTTAAATACAATTTCAGTGTTTGATTTAAAATTTTTTTTAAAAATTTTAAAAAGAAATTATTTTTTGTAAATTGTGGGCTCTTCTTGACAGCTAAAAAACCTAACAGTAGGCAACGAATTTTTAAATATAATTTTAGTGTTTAATTTTGAGATTTTGAGCAAAATCTTGTGGACTCTGCTTGAAAACATATTAGAGCTTCTTAAGACCGCCTAACAGTAGACAACGAATTTTTTAAATGCAGTTTTGGTATTCCTATTTAGAGTGCTTTTATTAAAAAAATCTTTTTGTTGGTTGTGTTTTTCTAACTTTGAATTTAAATAAATATATATCGAAATTATTAAGGTTTTAATGGAAGTCTGCCTAATTTCCCAAATAATTAAATGACTTATTAATTTCCTGTTTAAATACTTTTAAATCATGACATATGTTAAATGTGGAGTTTACATAAATTTATGACTAAACTATGATTTTATTTGTTCTCCGTTCAAGCATAGAGTTAAGTAGTTTTAGGTGTTGTGTTGATAGATTGAGATATTAGATAGAAATTTCCAACCATGAATTAAAATATTAAAAAAGTAAATTCAGCTTCCAACTCTCTTCTTTCTACAGCCGTTTATATTAAATATTAATATCATATAGATATTAATTATTTTAGTAATATTGGAAAGCTACCGAAAAAGCCAGTAGTTTTGCTTTAAACTAAGGATTTTTAAAAATTTTTAATTTTCTTCTCCGAGAGCGTATAATTAATATTAATTATTGAGTTAATTTACAAGAATGGAATGTCAATGTTTTTTATGAATGGAAGTGAAAAAAATTTAAATAATATTGCAATAATGTTAAAATTAAAATCCAAGTAAACTCATTAAAGTCGGTTATAATAATTTCAAATATTGTTCTGCTAATTTTATGACTATCATATTGATTATTTCCCCCCTAACCAGTGAAAATGTTAACAAATTCATGTTTTGTCGGCAGTCTAAATAAATAAAGAAATAATATAAAAAAAAGACGCCAATTTACACCTTAAACAAACAATTTAACATGCAAAATGAACATTTTCAAAAAGCATCAACTTTTTAAACAAATAAATAACTAAACAAACAGTTATGCGAAAGCAATATTTAAATTCATATTTAACAATAGAAAATTACTTTTTAGAAGAAAAATGTTTAAATAATTTTTAAGATCTTCTTTCTTTAGAAAATTTTGCGGCAAAAATTAAAAACCGTTTGTCCCACATTTGCGTATGACAGAGATCATTGTAAAGTATTAAGATTTCAACAATTTAATTTTTCCTTTTTCCCCTCGTCATCACCATCATTATAGGAAATTGTGCTGTGTTTGTTAGCTCATTAATAAGCCAAGATTCTTTGTAGCAAAAAAATATAACGTGTGTAAATCTAAATTGTGGTGGCATATTATTAGCACAGCCTGCTTTGGCTGCTTACTTCGGGTTGCAAAGGATTTTCGCTGTAGTTTTGTTGATTTACTTGTTGTTGATTTAATCCCCCTCTTTTTGTCATAGTATTCCGAGTACCTTTTGTGCTAAATGCATGCATATTTATGATGACATTTGCTCATGTTAGACATGTCTCTCGAATTAGAATTGTTCATTGTACTTTTTAGAGCCGTTTAATTTAAGCAGTTTGTTTTGAGAATGTGCAGCGTTTGATTTAAGAATGAAGTGGTTATAAATAAGTCATTTGTTTTCAAACAACTTGACATGCATTCTGGTTTTCTAGTAGTGTCAAGTACAATTGTATATAAGATATGGAAAAAATAATTTCAAAATATGTTTAAACCTGGAGGTTACAAATAATATATTCACATATTAGACACTTACCATTAGCGTAATTCGTTTAAGTACAATCACTTTTACATGATCAGCCCAATTCTGGATATTCCCAGGGATTTCTCTCCTGGGGGATTTTATTTTCTTGAGAAAATAAACAGACGGGAAATAAAAAAAATTACGAATTTTGTCATCGGCTTTATTTGATTACTGCACAAAATATAAAAATAATAATATTGGAAATAATCTTTAAAACGTTTTTGGCATATCCGTACAAACGAAAAAAATTCCCGCGGAATTCTTATTTAGAATTTGGCTGAATATATGTCTTGTATAAAATTAAATTCTTAAAATCCACCAGTCAATAAATGCAATTTTAACATTAAAACGAAGTGGAAATCCTTTGGTATAAAATCGATTCTTAATGTTAACATTCCAAACAAGGGAATGGTTAAATATCTAGGTGTAATCTTAGATAAATTCCTATATTTCAATAATCATATACATCTGCAGTTATTAAAAGCGAAACCCGCATTTTTTATGTACAAAAGGTTCTTTTATTCAAGATATATATTACCCAGAGTAAAATTAATATTATATCAAACTCATATTAGACCAATACTGACTTATGGTTGCCCAATATGGTTCAACATATCCCCAGCTTATATGGGAAAGTATCGTAGTTTAGAACGCAAATGTATCAGAGCATGCTTGTCCCTATTTAGATCACCTAGCAGCAATTATATGAAATATATATCTAACTTAAAATTATACAAGTAAGAAAATTATAGTCGGTCTAGACCGATCATACGATACCCTATACCATGGTTTAGAGACCCTATCGCTTCGGTCCAACTAATTGGATATAGAAAATAAGCATAAACCAAATTTCAGGGGAATTATTTTTAATTTTTTTTTTCTGCAGATATGAAAAAGTTCATATCGGGTGCTATATTTATCTGTGGACTAGGTCAAAAAATGGACCGATCCTGACCATACTTGGTAAAGTCACTTATATTTTGAAAAAATATACACAAACCAACTTTGAGAAAAATATGTGCAATATTTTTTTTTTTTTTTGATAGATTTAAGTGAAGATCGGGAAGCAGCTCTATATGGGGCCTATGACTAAGAATTGTCCAATAGGTACTATTTTTGTACTACTGATTAATGGATACAATAAACACATACAAACCCAATATTACTAAGATCTATATGATAATTTGGATCTTATGGCAATTTATGTCGATTTCATAGGGGTCATTTGTATGGGGACTAGGTCTGAACATGGACCGAATTTTACCAATTTTAATAGCGTTCATCCTATGGCCGATAAAGGCTTATATACCAAAGTTCATTAAAATATATTCATATTTACGACCTGTAGTTTGATAACAAGGTTTACATGATACACAGACGGACAGACGGACGGACGGACGGACGGACATCGCTAAAACGACTCAGAAAGTGATTCTGAGTCGATCGGTATAATAAAAGATGGATCTAGGTCAAGTATTTTTGGTAGTTACAAACAGCAGCACAAAGTCATTATACCCAAACCACATAGTGGTATATATATAGATCGGAAGACATCGGTTTCAAAAGTTGGTGCACATGACATGAAACCCCCCATATATAAAATGGGATGTGTGTTTGTTTATTTGTTTGTTTGGTTGTACCTTATAGGAGACCAAACCTCTGGACCGATCTTCCTGATATTTTCACAGTATTTAACTGGGACTCTGGCATGATTATTATGGTACTTTTTTTCGACCACGCCCACTTTTACGCCCACTTTTTTAAAATTATGTAATTGCTCCCATATAGTTTTTAACAGATTTACTTCAAATTGTATATACATTATACTCCAGACGAGGTAGAAATAAACATTTCTTACGCTACGCCCCCCTTTCACGCCCCTTTTCACGCCAAATTTTGATTGAAAGTTTTAAACTTTTTGTTCTCTGTACAAATTTGTTCTTTCCAACGAATTTTTTTTTATTTGGTAGTATATTGCTCTTAATTCTGTTAACGTCGCCATATAACTATGAACCACGCCCACTTCACCGCCTCCTTTTTTCTAATTCAGATACTTACTTATACCACTAACAATGTTTGCTATACAAAACACTTTTTTTGTAATATGTATTTACCTAAAGTTTTATACACATTTTATCTACAGGTAAGGTAGCCATACATACATTTTTTTATTACCAAATCCCCCTTTTTCGCACCATTTTACCTTAAATTATAATTAATCTGCTTTCAATCTATATATATATATAAAATTGAATGTGTGTTTGTTTGTGCTTTATAGGAGGCCAAACCCCTGAACCGATCTTCCTGAAATTTTTACAGCGTGTTACTGTGGCTCTGGAAGGAATAATAGGCTATATAAATTTTTGATTCGACAAAGGCACCGAGACGAAAAAATTTATAACCCAAAATTTGAAATCGTCATATCTCGGGAATTTTTTGACCTACGGCGGTCATTTTGGTACATATGGTATTGGCATGAATAGAAATACATACCAGAAGAAAAGTGGGCGGGACCACGCCCCTTTTTAGAAAAATAAAAAATCGTAAAATCTTCTAACTACTGGAAGTATCGTCATGAAATTTTCACAGAAGGATATTTTTGCGATATAATAAGTCATTAACTATATAAAGTTGTTAGTGGGCAAAGGGGCGTGGTCCCGCCCATATAACCCAAAATTGAAAATCGTCATATCTCGGACATTTTTTAACCTACGGCGATGGTATTTGATATATATCGTATTGAAATTAATAGAAATAGTACTACAAGAAGACTGGGCGGGACCACGGCCTTTTTAGAAAAATTAAAATCCATAATAACTTCTATTAAGCCCTTGACTATATAAAGTTGTTAGTGCAATAATTAATTCTAAATTAAATAAATAATATTTTGTTAATGTATAAATATTTTTTTTTTTATTTTATTTTATAACGATGAAGGGTAGCGAAGTACACCGGGTTCAGCTAGTAGGGTATAAAAATGTATGGAATGCGACACAAACAATTTAATATTAGCACCATACTATTGCAACGAGAATTATATAATTTCTTGCCTAATAAGTGGATATGTTCTGCCAGAAGCTTTCTTATATCTCGATAGAAATGGAGTCATCCAAAACAACAGTGGTATACCTGTTATTTATCATATTTATAAGAGAGCAAATAATAAAATGGTTTATGATAAACAAGTAACAATAGAAAACAGTAGATTTAACACTGCTATTTTTTCTAAGGATAAAAATACATTTCCAAATGTTAATACATTCTGGTGGCTCACCGATTGATTAATTTCTCTTTTTTTTCTTTACCCCTTTATTTTACTTTTATGACTCGACAAAAAAACTAATTTTTTTTTTGTGTTTGCAAAGTAATATGGGCAGGATCGGGTTATTTTTCGACCAAGTTCACATATAAATATAGCACCCGATATGAACTTTTTCATATCTGCAGCCAAAAAAATTAAAAACAATTCCCCTGAAATTTGGTTTATGCTTATTTTCTATATCCAATTAGTTGGACCGAAGCGATAGGGTATCTAAACCATGGTATAGGGCAGGCGTGGGCAAATGCGGCCCCACGGGCCTCATGTGGCCCAGATCGAATTTTGTGCGGCCCATATAAATTTAAAAAAAATAAAAAAAATTTTTGTTAATAAAAAAAAAAAATTTTTTAAAAATTTCAATAGTTTTTTTTTTAAATTCAGATTTAATTCAAAAAAATAAATTCAAAACTTTAATACCAAAATTTCAAATTTAATAAAACTTTTAATGGGGCCACAAAAATAATACAAATTATATGAATGTAGCATCTGTTAGCTTGCTTCATTTTTTCTATTAGAAACAAGGTTCAGAAAATACACACATGTAACACACAATGTTCTGGTCTAAAGCAGCCCACACATATTTTTTTTCATATCAATTATGTGTGTTTCTAAATTTTGTACGGTGCCGAACACAATCATGACTGTGTTTCGTTTTAATATTTCGTTATGTACACAAACATGTTTCTATCGCGTATTTTTTGTTCCGAACACAAATAAAACACACAGATTCGAGTGTAGCTTTATTTTAGGTTAGTTTTCTTGCACGTGTATTGCAAAAAACACAGAACATGTTCTTGAACGTGTGCATCTAAAAATTAAAAAGTATCCATTCGCGATCGGAAAAATCTCAAAGACCCCAATAATAACGACAACAATTGTTTCAACTAAATTTATTAAAAAAATCTAAAATAATTCATTAGCATTTATATAAAAAATAAAAATATAATAATAAAATTAAAAAATAAAATAAAAAGGTAGTAATAAAATAGAAAACAGAGAAATTTTGTATGTTTATGACTTAATTTCGTTTTTTTTTTTCGATCGCGAGTGGATAGTGTTTTAATTAAAAATATATGTTTGTTGGTCTGAGCTATGTTTGTTTACATATATGTACGAGTTTTTTATTCAGTGTGTGTTTTTTTTTTCTGAACTCTGGTTTGAAAATAATATTTTTGAGTCTTTTTAAAAACTTTGCTGTTAGGGAAATATAAATTTGTGATTCAGAAATGAAAAATGCATATTTTCTTAAAAATTACTGAAATATATTAATTAAAATTAATCAAAAACTTAAAAACTAAACATATATCGGTCTCGCTTTTAACTTTTAAGGCATTAAAAGGGCATAAACGCGGAATAAAAAACCTTAGATAGTGGATGAAAACAGAAAATTTCAGTCCGAATGGACACACAAATTTTGCAAAATTACTGTACCACATAACAAACTTTACAATTTAAGTTGACACTATGAAAAATTACACTCAATTTCACACAATTTGCCAAAGATTATCCCCTTAATACAAGTCTTAGAGACACTAAACTGAAGGAATTGCAGTCAAATATTGAAAAATAGAAGAACATTATTTCATCTTTTAGCCATGGAAATGACAGATCAGTTGAAGCAAGTTACATAATAGCTTGGGATATTGGCCGTGATAGACGTCCATTGTTAAGAAAACACTATGAAGAAGATTATAAATATTTTCGACTCTGATAACATAAAGCTGCATAAAGCAATAGATCAGCTTTCTTCATCACGGCGCACAACCGACTTTGGATTGGAGATATTAGTACTTTTATTGAAACACTTTAGAAAACAATCTAAAAAATTCTGCTTCTTGATGAATCTACAGATGTTAGCGACGTTCTTCAATTGGCGATCTTCGTTAGGTCTGTATCAGTAGAATTTAATATCACTGAAGAAATTTTAGACCTTGTAGCTCTTTCTGAAGCAACGCGAGGCATTGATGTAAAAAATGCGCTATTCGAAGTAATAAAAAAATTTTAATTGCCACGAGATAAACTGGTTAGTGTTGGCACAGATGGAGCACCTGCAATGGTGGGTAAAAATCAAGGTTTGATTGGTCTTAAATAAAGATCCAGAAATTCCGCATTATGCACCAATTCACTGTATAATTCATCAGGAGCATCTTGTTTCAAAATTTTTTAAATATGAAAACGTTTAAAAATTGTGGTAGAAATTGTAAATTTTATCAGAACAAAAATGCTAAAACTCATCGTCAGTTTAAAAATTTTATTATGGAGTTACAGGAAGTTAAAATAAAATGGAAAATAATGAGTAATCAAGCGATGTCACAATTTGGTCCATAGTGCGATGGCTATCCATTTCTAATGTTTTGCATCGATTTGTTGAGCTGTTACCCACAGTTAAATTGTTTATAAGAGAAAAAGGAAAAATATATCCTGACCTGGAGAATGAAATTTTGATATCAGATTTAATGTTTTTTAATGAGAAAATGAACCATCTTAAATCCCATAACCTGAGTTTACAAGGCAACGAAAAAACAGTTCTTGATATGTCACGATCATTGTTAGGCTTCGAAGCTAAAACTTTTTGTTAATACAAGACCTCGAATGTAAAAATTTTAATTTTTTCCTCAATCAATATGCAGGCCGATAAGCTTGAAGAATACACAAATAATTTAAAATAATTTCATGAAAATCATAAATGTAGATTTGAGAATCTCAAAAAACTTTAAGCAACTTTCTCATGTTTTGTTAACCCATTTTTGTGTGATGTCCTAAATGATGAATCTTTATTATCCGATATAAATCTTGCTAAACCAGATGTTGGAAAATTGGTGTTATTAAAAATGTAGGAGGATATTGTATTGAAAATGCATCACAAATCAACTGCTCTAGTTGAATTTTGGAAACTTGTTAACGAATCCCAATATCTACAATTGAAAAAAGTTGCTGTTCGTTTATTTTTAATATTTGGCACAACGTATTGTTTTGAATCTCTCCGTGAAAAATGTTAAAAACAAAAATCGTTTACGTTTAACAAATCAACATCTAACGGAACTCATTCGGGCAACTTGGACAAACTACACACCTGATTTTTAAGAAATAACAAAAATTCTTCCTTATTTCTTTTTTATTTTTTGTTACCTATATTTTTAATTTATTTATTATTTTTATGTTATTCCTTTTTTATTTTATTTAAAATGAAATTCTTTGATCTCAAGAAAGTTTTAAAATAACAAATTATTTTTATAAATACTTATAATATTTCAATATGTTTGTTTAATAATTGGGATTTTTTTTGCTTTTTTGTTTGAAATTGTACAGAAATTAAATAGTGCGGCCCACTGTTAGTAGGGGAAATTTCAATTTGGCCCAACAAGCCATTTACGTGCCCACCCCTGGTATAGGGTAGCGCATAGTCGATCTAGACTATATAGTATTAATTGCAATATGTCTGAAAAATGACTATATATCTAACAAATAAAAAAAAGTAATTTTTAAACAAAAGCTGCTTTTTAAGAAACAAAAAATTTCTTAAGAAAGTTCATTTTTTTAAGAAAAAGTACTTTTTTAGGAAAATGTACTTTTTACCAAAAGGTACTTTTTAAGAAAAGGTACTTTTTAAGAAAATGTACTTTTTAAGAGATGGTACTTTTTTGACATAAGGTACTTTTATAATAAAAAGTACTTTTTTAAGTAAACGCAGTTTTTTAAGCGAATGTACTTTTTTAAGAAAACCTACTTATTGAGAAAACTTACTTCTTTAAGAAAAAGTACTTTTTTAAGAAAATATCTTTTATTAGCTATTGTGCGTTTTTAAGAAGAAATACTTTTTTTATGAAATTGCATTTAAATCAGCTAGTGACACAGATTCTTTCAGTATGTCTGTGAGGGTTTGATTTAGTCGTTAGAATAAATATTATTTAATTCAAAATTTCCAAATGCACAATAACAATTAAAATTTTTACGAAACCGTAGAAGAATTATTACACCTCCTTCCCCCCACACTTTTTCAACACAAAATTGAAACCTGATACGCTATGCAAAACCCTCCCTAATAGAATTTGAAAAATATCAACCAACTAAAAAAAAAAAATGAGCACGCCAAACAACAAACAAATGTTGTAATTCTAATTAACCCTTTAAGGCGAAATTGCTAAGGAATATGAATTGCAAATAAGGGTGGTATATTAAAAAAATTTTCTTTTTTAAAAGGTACAAGTAAAATAATGATTAACGAAAATCTTGACCCTATTTTTCTGGGTCCTTCATGAAAATTCTAGGTCTTCTAAAGGGTTAAATGTCTACATACTTTTATGTTCATATCAATATGATTTTTTTTTTTGCTTGCACCACTAAGCTTGTAAATTGAATTTATTATTTTCACTACTGCTGGTGCTGCCATTAAAACTTCTAGTCCATACTTTGAAACCTCTTTAATAAAACAAAAATTCAAGAGAAAAACATCATAAACCATGACCCACTTTATATGAGCTCCTGTTCAAAAGTCCTTCAAGAGAGATGACACTTCCGGTTTCGGCAAAACGAGAGATCTATGGCAAATAAATTATATACACATCGATGTCAAGAAAGGAAAACAAACTAAATGACTCTTCCGTTTTGTGGCTGTGGCAGTGTATATGTATATATGAGTTTACAAACACAACTCTAAGAAAATGTTTAAAAGCCTAACGAAAAGAAAACATTACAATTACCTCTATGATACGCCTTCACTGGCAATAGAAGAAAACTAGAGTTTAATTTGATAATAAAGTGAGAAATTTGACACACTTGAAAGTGGAACTCATGATGGGAGAGCAGCAAGAAAAGTATAATAAGAAAAAAATCTCAAATTAACGCAAAGGAAACTAAAAAAAAAAACAAAACAAATTGAGATATTTTAACATAAATGTTAATACAAGAGTTATTTTAGCGGGGAGAGAACACAACACATTAACCGCCGATAAATACAAATGAAAATTTTAATTCTCCAAAATATATAAAATGTTTATTTTTACCAAATCTTTTATTTGTGATTAAGTTTATAAATTAGAATTTTATTAATATTTTACTTCTATGTATTAGTCACTTAAGTTTAATAAATCTTAATTTTATTAATTATATAAATTTACCAGCATTTACATTATCTAAAAAAATGTTGTTGATGTAAGGAATGTAAGGTTACGAATTTATAGCAAAAGCTATTCTTGCTTAAGTCCTCATTCGTAATGGTTTTGCATATTAAAGATACTAAGTTTTGATTTTGATACAAGCTATTTATATAATTTTGAAAAAAAACACGATTACTCTTTTTCGACATTTAGCAGAATGTGGTTATATAAAAAATTTCCTTTTTTAAAAAAGACCTCGGCAGCTATTTTTTCCACGCAAAAATTTCTCGTTTTGCGTAAAGAAATATCTAAAAAAAAGTTTTTAAAAATTAAACCTATTATTTTCTATATCCCTATAAATGTGTTAATTATTTTTAAAAATCATATTCATGTTTCCATTTTTTTGTTATTCTTTTTAATTGCTCTGCATGTTACAACATGTTATAAATTAAAAGATGCGCCTTTTTTTTCTAGATTTTAGTCACGTTTTTTTTTTTTTATAAATAATTTTCTTGTTTTAAATGTTTTCTAAAATAAAGTTTGTTCCTTTAACAACCGGTATGAACTTTTCAAATTTCATGTCTTATCAACTTGTTTGATTTTGTTAAAACATGCAATTTCTTGCTAAGTTTATTAATTATTTTGGTTTGGTTAAATGTCACGCAAATGGGAGCGAAATTTTTTGTATAATAAATCAACATATTTAAAATTTAAGTTCTTATATTGTATTTTATACAAAAAAAAAATATTGCATATTGGTTAAACGATGTACTACAAAGTGAAGCACACTTTTAGCGCTTCTTTAGGCTCTGTAAGACATAATTATATGTAATGCCTCCCTATCCAAGTTGTCCTTTACATTTTTTAAAATATTATTTGAAATATTTTTATTGTGGGATGGATAATTTAATTTCATATTTCCACTACGGAAATGATTTCTGGGCAAATAAATGAAATAAAAATAAATATTAAAAACCAGGAAGTTTGTATACTTCATATTTTAGACAACTTTTATTAAGCAGCGAACGTAAAAGTTACCTTAAATTGGTTCAAGATAGAGAAGTTCCAATGAAAAACTCGTATGTTTTTGCTTAAGTTAAATTTTTTTTTATTGTCTTTTTAAATATTTCTATATCAATTTTTATTGTAAATTTACAAAATATATAAATTTTTAAATCAAGAAAATTTTTTAACTATATAAAAAAAGTGTAACTTATTGTTAGTGTAATGAAAAAGTACTTTAAATCAACCAATTTTAGTAAAAATTTCTTCTAAACAGCCTTGATTTTCATCTTCTAGAAGTTGTTTAGCTTCTTCGTCCAACGAATGTTGGACATACATATATGGATCTGAAGTGCACAACAAAATAGTGATAAGGTCTTCATTAGTACAACATCTGGACATTTTCCTTGTTGTGTTGTGCTCGCGAAAGAATCTGTAGTCTTTGTTCCTTTTTTCTTGCGCTTCCTCAGATGGATCTAATATTGGTAGCATATTGTTTTAAATTATTTGTTCCTCATGGTACAAAATTTTATAAACTGTGGATGGCATATATCTCCAAGAGTATTTTTCATTATAAAGTATAGCTGTTTTATTAGCGTACTCTCCAAATTTTTTGCATTTATCTTTCTGCTGCATGCTAGAACTTGTAATATGATTTTGAATCGTCTTATTAATTCATGATCTACACCTGTGATAGATGCTGCAGTTTCCGGATCGGAAAAATATCCTTGCAGTATTTCCATCATTTGTGTTTCCTTCCCCTTGTTTTGGTTGGTCGATTACGAGGCCTAGCTGTAGATATTTTTGTTGAATTTGTTTTTTTTTTTTTTTTTTTGTTTTCTTTTTTCTTCATTTTCTTTTTTTTTCTCACTTTTTCGCCTAACGGACCCAATTCCAAATCATAACCCAATTTAAGAATATGATCCATGAAACGTATTCTAGCATGAAGCGGGGACATTCCAAATTCGTAGGCTTCCTTAAAACTATCGTCTTCTGGTGGGGGTTGGCTTAATTGACTTGTTGTCTTTTGGTATATAATGCAGCTTGACGTTGACTTTGTTCCAGTTAAAGCATGTGCAACTTTTCCATCAGTCATTGTGAGACACATTTTAAAATGTACTTCAATGTCTTGGTCATCAAATTTAAATATTACTGGTTGAAGTTCCTTAATTTCATCTTTTATTTTTTGAACTTCTTCAGTTATGACATCTTTGGTTTCCTTTTTGAATGCAAATTTTATTGGTCTGCAATACTTTGTTGAAGAAGGAATTTCATTTTTCCATATATCAATTTCTGTTGCTCTACTAGTTGACGGCTCTAAGACGCTATACCTTTTTGTTAAGCGCAATGGAACGAAAGATAGCATAAATAAATTAGCATCTGATGAATTTTCGGAATTAAATTGCTTGTATTGTTTCTGACCAGAGGATCCATCACATCCCCATTTAGAAATTAAAGTAATGCTGCCATTATCAATTTTTTTTTAAATTATCAGTATCAAGCGTATTTAGCAATCGTTCTGCAGTATGATCAAGGAGATCTTGCAATTTTATTTCTGCTGATGTTGAAGTGACACTAATAGCAGATTGTGAAGGTAAGCATTCTTTTTTGGCAGAAACTAAATCTCGATACTCTGGAAAAATCCCACAATTCTTTTCTTTGGTTCGCTTCCGCAATTCCTTACATTGATTTTTGGCCGATTTCAGATCCAAAAATAGGGCTAACGCTTCTTCGAGCGTAAATTTCTTATCTTCAATTGGTGTAGGAATGCTTTTCAAAATCCTCTTTGTGCGCCTTGGGTTCGCTTCTACTATTTTTTCAATTATTTCAATTTTATTTTTTTTATTTTGGGTTGGTTGAATTTGGTGCAAAAATGAATCCTTAATAATTCTTTGAGAAATTTCTTCATTGATATTCCCCAGCTTGCGACTTCGAGATCTTTCGCTACATCCGTCAATTGGTTTTGCTGGTCGACCCTTTTTTCCACTTTCGTTGGCAGTTGTAGATGCACTCTCAAAAATAAGTTCTTTTATTAACCAGTTTTGGTAACGTTTGTACATCTTTGCCTTGCTATGAGAGCATTCAATGTACCGTCTTTTGAAATTCGATGCAAAATTAGTAATTTTACCTTTGTGCATTTCAATGTCTTCTAGGTTACATTTCTTAAAGAAGTCGTTGCTCACTATGTGCAAAATTACATCGTCTACATCATTTCGTGGAAAATAAATATCTGCCAGATCTCTGTAACAGTACTTAGCCATTGCACAAATTGTAATGAATAATAATCGTGGAAACATTATTATAAATACTCTTTCTTGCAATTATGTAAAATAAAAATGTTTATCTTTTATTTCCACTTTTAGAAGCATAAAAAACCCACACCCTAACCCCTTTTAAAAGGTGAAGCATACCTGCTCATATCTTAAAGGGCTATGTCGCAATAGTTTTTCTTTACCATTTACCTGTTATTTAAATTGTTTCCCAACAAAAATTAAGCGCATTATATCTCAACCCTATTTTATACAACTGACAACTCTACTGACACTCAAAAAATACACCGCGGTGCACCGGTACGACCAACTTTTGTATTCATAACACTCAGACGGACGGACGGACATCGTTTAATCGACCCAGAAAGTGTTTTTGAGTCGATCCGTATAATAAAAGATGGATAAAGGTCCAATATTTTTGGCAGTTACAAACATCACCTCAAACTTAATATATCCTAATCACATAGTGGAAAACTTTTGTATTCATAAATTTTGCAGAAAATATCTAACCTTGGGTCAGAAAAATTGTTCTGGTGCACACGGGCGGAAACTGGCGGGTGTATAATGGGATATAGGAGTATAGGGGAGGGTTCGGACTGTAGAAAAGTGCAAGACTTTTTCTGACTGCTTTTGACTGGCAGGAGTTATGTTCTATTAAGTAGAAGATTTTCGGAAAATTTGGACCTTTTTTAAAAATTTTTTTTTTTAATTTCGGAATGACTCAGTGATTTTACATTTCTAACATCAATAGTATGGAAGCCACAAAATTACAGAAAATTTATCTGACTTCAAAATCTTTTAAATCAAAAATGTTACAGTCATTCAAAAATAAAAATTTACAAAGAAATTTTTAATTTTAGCAAAATACTGAGAAAGCCCATTTTCGAAGACCCTGTTCGCTGTGATATAGCTGAGATAGAGTCGCACTATTTTGGCTCCCGAGGTTTACTAGTATTTACTTTCCAATGAAAAACATAACTTTAAAATCGGTAACAAAAAAAAAAATGATTTTTGGCCGCCTTCTCAAAATATGGTCCACTGTGCGCTGGCGAACTAAAATCCCAATAGGCTTAAATTCAGGGTCAACGATTTTAACAAATATCTCACATGGGACAATCAATCTGAATGAGGATATGCTACGATTTAGATCAACTTTAATCTTAAAATATACTAAATCGAGTGAAAAGCACGTAGCCTCACATAGAGATGGTGTGACAAGAGAGCCACTTTTTTGTTTTTTTTTGTTTAGCAATAGGGCCAACTGTTAGAAAACTTGTGTCAAGATTTCATAACATTTCACTAATTAGAAAAAAAGTTAGCGTTATAAAAATTATGCTGTTTTTAAAATTTGGGAAGAAATTGGTTGCAAAGAGTTTCATGTTTCCATTAAACATTGTTATGGTGAATCTTTGTCGTCATATTCAATGGTTAACAGGTGATATTCCAAATTTAAATGATGCAAATCGTACTCGTCGTCCAAATATGGCAGTTACAGAAGAAAACGTAAGAAAAGTGCATTAGGTTGTATTGGGTAATCGAAAGAATGAAGTGAGTGAGATTGCTGTCTTCATAAAGATATCAACACAATTATTTCGGCATATATTACATGATCATTTAAATATGAAAAAGCTTTCTGCTCGATGGGTGCAACGATTTTTAACAGCTGAACACAAAATTAAACGTATTCATGATTTAAAGTATGCTTGGGGGATGTTTGAAGTAAATTCAACTGAATTATTACATCGTTTTATAACAACGGGTGAGACGCGGATACACTGGAGTCCAATAGACAGTCTGCAGGGTGGTTACAAGCGTGCGAATGCCGACCAAAGCGGCCAAAGACTTATCAATCGGCTGGAAAGGTAATGACCATTGTTTTTTGGGATGCACATGGTATAATATTTATTGATTACTTGAAGAAAGGAGAAACAATGACTGCCAAGTACTATGTTGAGTTACTGGACAGATTGGATGAAGAAATTAAGAAAAAAAACGACCCCACTAAGAAAAAATTCATCTGCTTTGGCTTCAGAAAAATTTAAATTTTTACATTACGAATTACTCCCCACCCACCGTATTCTCCGGATCTGGCCTCAGCGATTATTATTTGTTCCCAAACTTGACAAGATGGCTCCAGCAAAAGAGATTTTCCACAAATCAAGAAGTCATGTCAGAGGCCTATTTCGAAGAGTTTTGCAAATCGTATTTTTTCAAGGGTATCAAATTTCAGAGGATCGCTGGAAGAAGTGCATTTCACTTAACAGAGATTACGTTGGAAAATAAAATTGATTTCAATTCTAAAAAACTGGTTTTTCATTATTAGGCCACGTGGTTTTCACTCCATGTAGTATGGGCAAAATATAAAATTTTTGTTTGTGAAAAAAAATTTTAATATATAAACACTTGTGAGAAAGGATATTAAACTATTAAGAAAAAATATTATTGACAACCTTTTGATAAAACATTTATAAAATTTCCAAACTTTTCCTCTTTCAATTGATACCGATAGCGTTATGCTAGGATTAGTATAAATATTTTAATATATTTTTGGAAAAATGTCCTTTAAAAAGCAAACAAAATTACAAAGTACCTTGTTATTAAAAAAGTATCTTTTTCTTTGAAAGGTACCTTTTTATTTGAAATGTGCTTTTTTTACCTTTTTATTTATTTTTTCAAAATAGTCCATTTTTATTAAAAAGTAACTTTTTCTGAAAAATGTGCCTCCTTCATTAAAAAATTTAATTTTTTTTCAAGTACAATTTTATATTAAAAAAGTACCCTATTGTTAAAAAAATATCTTTTCATTAAAAAAAAAAAAAAGTACTTCCTTCCTTGAGATAATACCTTTTTACTTAAAAAACTACCTTTTTATTAAAAAAGTAGCCTGTTAATTAAAAAAGTACCTTTTTTTACAAAGTACTTTTTCGTTTACAAAAATACCTTTTTATTAAAAAGTACCTTTTTCTAAATTACCCTTATATTAAAAAAAAGTATATTTTTATTTTGAAAAGTACCTTTTTGTTAAAAGAGGCAGCTTTTTATATTCCCGTAAATTAAATTTTATAATTATTTTTTGACGATTCCCCAAAAAAAAAAAATCTCGGCCCTAACGATAAACCTATTCGAAATATTTAGTTAAACCTTTTTTAATTTTCATGGGTTTTTATCTTCCTTAAAAACCCATGATTTTTTAGACCAAAATAACATATTGTAATTTCCATTCAATTTAGATGACGTATTTCAGCATTTTTCGATATTCGCATTGGTTCGGTTTTTAGCTAAATTTTTCCGAAAAGAGAACTCTATATTTCAATTATGTATGACCATAACGGGACGGCCGAAAAATACTTGTGTGTGTTATGTGAATTTTTTGCGAAAAAATAAAACAAAATTTAATAAATAAGAACTTCAATATACAAAAAAAAAGGTATTTGAAGATAAATTTGAAAAAATATGCAACTACAAAGTTAGTTCATTTCGACAATCGTGTGAAAACCATATAAAATAAAAAATTTTAATGGCTTCAAACCTACACTCGTTTATCTAAACTTTCTTTAATGACTCATAAAATTTTATTATTTTTTTGTTTCTAATGATTTTTAAATTCATCTGCCTTAAACAAAAAATTGACAGGACCTCATATTTAATGTAATTTGAAACAACTAATAGATTCAAGTTTTATCATCTCTTAAAAATTATTGGCTGAGTTTCTAATTCACTTTATCACATAATTGACATATAACTTACACAATTGTTTATGTTTGTCTAGTGTCTAATGTTTTGCATGAAAAAATAACGTATTAATCATAATTATTTGTAAAAAAAAAAGAGATATGCGTGTCGTTAATTATTCAGGTCATTACTTCACATACAAAAGGCATAGGAATATAATCAAAGTTGGGGGACAGTGAAAATGGTTGAAGAGAAAAGGAATGGCCAATATAAGGCAACATAAATACTTATTTAAAGTTTTCTATACAATATCTTAAAACTATATTAAAAATTTATTTTTGATTTGATTTTGACTTTGTGCTGATTTAAAACTAACTACAAAATATGGCATACTTTACGTATAGAAAATAATAAAAAATTATTGCATATATTTGGGCTTATACTCTATTCTAACACTTATTTTTAAACGTTATTGGCTTTAAAACAAAAATTTTGTTGTTAAAATTTTGAATGTAAAGCAATACCTATTTCCGACCTAATTTTAGGCTTATTATAGTATATATGTTCTTTGTTTAAGATACTTTAACACCTCATATTTTTTATTAAGCAGCAGGTAAAGCAATATACTTTTTTTTAATTGTTTAGATTGCCTTAATAAGCTTATCGCTAAAGAAAAATGTTTTCACTCTTTAGTTGTTAAGGAATATAATCAAAGTAGTATACCCTGTCGTGCTTCGCTAACCGAGACTTTTTGATATGTATGTTTTCATAAGCAAATTTTCCTACGAAGTTTGTATTTCGCAATTAAAACATTTCATTTTATCTATTTTATTACTTAATTTTTTTTTAATTCAATGCTTGCTGATACACAATATTTGTTTTTTCATTGTGTGCAAAAATAATCAAATTTTTTGGCGTTCCTTCTCTGCAGCAAAGTACATATAGCTGCCCATGAGAAAAACATGGAATTTCCAACACTTATCGATTGACTTTGAATTTAGAATATTAGTTGGAAATTCTTTTATTTTAGCGATTTTTGATTTTGGCGACTTTTGATATTGGCGATTTTATTTATTATTTTTTTTTTGATTTTAGCAATTTTTGAATTTGGCGACTCCCCTCATATTTTACACGACTGCTCACATTGATAATTAATTATAATTAATGCACATATCAAAAGTTTCAAGACTGTAGCTTTCATAGGACCTCAATTTTTTTTTGTATAGGAGGTGCCACGCCCACTAATTCTATCCCGCCGATTTGTTATCTCAGATACCCTTTACCAAATTTGAGTGGCATTTTTATTAATTTTTTTGGTTGCAGATATGAAAAAGTTCATATGGATGCTATGTCTAAATGGGGACTGGGTCCAAAAATGGACCGATCCTGACCATGGTTGGTAAAGTTGCTTGTATTTTGCGAAAATATATACAAACAATATTTGAGATGAATCAATGCAATATTTTTGTTTTTTGATAGGTTTAAGTGAAGATCGGGAAGCAGTTCTATATGGGGCTTATGACTAAGAATTGTCCAATAGGGATTATTTTTGGACTACTGATTAATGGATACAATAAACACATACAAACCCAATTTTACTAAGATCTATATGACAATTTGAATCTTATGGCAATTTATGTCGATTTCATACGGGTCATTTGTATGGGGACTAGGTCTGAACATGGACCGATTTTTACTAATTTCAACAGCTTTCATCCTATGGCCGATGAAAGCGTATATACCAAATTTCATCAAAATATATTCATATTTGCGACCTATAGTTTGATTACAAAGTTTACATGGACACACAGGCGGACGGACGGACATCGCTAAAACGACTCAGAAAGTGATTCTGGGCCTTCCGGTATAATACCAAACTACATAGTGGTATAGGGTATAAAAAGTCTAAGTGGCTTGATTGCAATCCATCTGAAATCAACTCATCCTTTCGAAGATGCACCACTTTTTGAACGTCCTTTAATGACTCAAATTCATGGGTGAAATCTAGCTATATTACATCTGATGGCTCAAAGATTAGTTGTGGTGTCGGCGCGGACGTGTTCTCCTGCGATTTCAATATTCTACTTTCTTACAGACTACTGAATGAAGCTAATGCATTTTATGTGGAGATATTCACCTCAAAAATTTTTTTCCTCCTCACACACATCTAAAATCACTAAAATTTAATTTCTAAAAAAAAAAAAAAAAATAAATTTCCTTAACACCTTGTAAATTTGAGATTTCAATACAATTATTAAGTGTGTGATTTCATTATACATATGGATGTCCGATGGACTCTATTCTTTCCACTTATTGCAAGTAACAAGCTTTTAGTTATTGAAACAAATTTATAAATATCCCTAAAACTATGCATTTTTAAATTATAATCTCATCAGCCCAAAACTACGCTATAAATAACCAATATATATGATATGCTTTAATAATGGCTTTCATTACGTAAATGTTCAGTATAATCTTACTGAAAATATGACATCCTGTTAATAACTCATAATTATTTTAATGAAAACTTTCATATAAAGCATACTTTAGCGATACATTAAACACAGCAAATAAACAAGTATTTGGTATGATTTAGTTTAAAAACATAAAATCCAAATCATCTTGTTTTTACTTCCTAATCCCCCGATATTCATGAGAAATTCCAAAATGTCACCATTAGTTATAAGAAAAGTTTTTTCTTTGCCGAACATTTACCATTATTTTAGAGATTGTATTTGTATACTTTATAAATACTATTAGACTAAGTGGCTTAATTGAAACATTTGTTGAACTCAACTACCTGTTAAACATTCGTATGTTAACATTTTCACCCTCTCTCAAGAGAAAAAGCACAAGGAAAAAACAATTTCTCAAATACCAGCATCTGTTTCGTTCGTACTTATACAAACAATTACCATGAATTGTTGTTTTGTTTAGTCATCATAATATCAACAGGTCCAACGTATTAACGGGTAATAATGGTATTGTGGGTGTGCTCATACATACATATATATACATATATGTATATATATACATAACTGGCCAAATACACTAAACAGTTGTCTAAAATTTCTTAAAGCCTGCTACGTAATGCTGTTATACAATCATGTTGCTTAAACACAGAGAAATGTAAATAAATGATATGTAATGATTAGAAGGGCCATATAACACATTATATATGTATATTTATACAAACATATAATTTTATACATTTGTATAAACATATAAATTTGTAAAGGATTTCATATTTGATAATATTTGGATTTGGTGTTTGAGAAAATTCAATTTTAAGCTGTTTAACAATAAAGGATTAACTGGATTATGTAAAATCAATGTAAAACAAATTTAACACTAGATGTAAAATAAAGTAAAGTAAAATAAATTTTGTATAATTTTGTTACATCTAAGCTGTTAATGTTAGATATATAAAGTCACTGAGTCGTTTATAAACTAAAAAAAATTAAAAAAGGTCTAAATTTCCCGAAAATATCCTACTTAATAGAGCACTACTCCGAACCCTCCCTTATACTCCTATATCCCATTGTATACCAGCCAGTTTCCGCCCGTGTTCACCAGAACAATTTTTCTGACCCACGCACAGTGGGTTCGATTATACCTAAAATGGAGATTAATTCAAGGAAGGGTGCAATTAACGAGGTAATATTTTTTTTTGTATTAACAATACCCTAATTAGGCAAAAAAAACAAAACTTCTAACGTTTTTTAATGGATTTTTATTTTTTTTTATTAAATTAAAGTAATTTATTTGAATATTCTCCATTTCTTATTCATCACTTGAACTATCATAGTCTTTATCATCATTACAATTACTGTCATCTGTATCATCATCATCATTATTATCATCATTATCATCATTATCATCATTATCATCATTATCATCATCATCATCACTATCATCATCATCACCATCATCATTATTATCACTCTCATTGTTGTCATCATCACGATTTTCTTGAGAAATTTTTGGTAATATTAATAGATCTAATTCTGAGTTCGATAAATTTTCTTTTTTTTTTTTGTTCATATTGCCTGCTAATGCTCGATATAAATGGGTCTGAACTTAATAGAAATCTATTAAAAATATCTACATTCGCCTTTTCCTGGCTGCATTTTCGAGCAAAGTGCTCTCTGTAGTTTTTAAAGTCTTTATTCCTTGCTTCTTGAGCTTCTTCTGATAATTCTCCTATTGGTAAAAGCGCGTGTTGTACTATTTCCGGGCCGTGAATTAAAAATGTATGTAATGTGGAAGGCATGCAAAACCAGGGATATATTTCAATAAAGTACTTTGCTGTGTTGTGAGCGAAATTACGAAAACTTTCCAAATTAATCTCGTGACCACATGAAACAGCAATTAGTATTGTGTGCATTTTTTTAATTAGTGTTAGGTCCACTTTTGTTATTTCAGCTGATATTTCAGCATTTTTAAAAAAACGTCTAGCGGTGTTTCCATCGTTAGAGTTACCAAAGCCCGGCTTTGGCTGGTCAACAATTAAACCTGTTCTTTCACGAAACTCTTTCTGAATTCGTAGTTTTGTTTCAGCAACAATTTTTTTGTCCTCATCTGATCGTGCTTGCCATTTTTTAATTGGAATTTTATACGATAAGTGGAGAAGGCACTCAAAAAATCGAATCCAGCCGTGTCGTATTGATAGCCCAAACTCTAAAGTGTCTGTTCTAACTTCCCTAACAATCATGCTGTCAACTGAGTTGAACATCTTACTTGTAGCGCCACATACATAACACTTTTGCGTGGAATTCGTACCCGTTATTGCGTTGCACACTTTTCCATCTATCATTACTAAAAACAAATCGTGATGAACCTTTTAGGAATTTTCTCCAACTAAAACTAACGTTTCTTCAAGATTTTTTTTTTCATCCTCGACCCTAATTTTTTCTAAATTAGATACACTTGTTGTATCTTTGGTGTATTCTATCTTTAAAGGCCTACAAAATCTTGTTGATGAAGGACGAGGATTTTTCCAAACTACTTCATTTCCACTAACAAGTTTAAGTGGTACGATGGATGTTATAAACACTGAAGAGTCGTTTGCATTAGAACTATAAAAAGCCTGTTTGTACGAACTATGTCCGGAGCTTCCATCAAAAACCCAACTTTGAAAACAAGGTTAAGTTTGATAATTTTTTTTCTGTTAAAATATCATAACATTTTGGCAGCATAACTAGTCTTTCAACCGTGTGATTTAAAAGTCCTTGAAGACTAACTTGTGCTGAAGTTTCACAAAATTTAACTTGATCTCGTTTGGGATAATACCTTTGTTTTGCTTGTTGAACTTTAGTATACGAAGGAAATTTTTCCGGAGCCACCCTTCTTATAATATTATAACTATGTCGAGTTAATTTTGCTTCTATTAAAACGCTAAGTGCTTCTTCTGCACTTAGTTGTTTTGGTTTAGCCTGCTTAAACCTTTTTCTATATTTTGAAGCCCTTGTAGGTGTTGACGTTGTTATTTCTTTAACTAGCTTTGCAGCCTCAACATTTCCAGAAGCTCTTAAACTCATTTGTGTAGCATGAGTCAAAACTGGCAATGAAATACTATATCTTATGCTTCTACTTTTCTTAGATTTAGTTTTCTCACTGCGCTCTTCGAATGAAAGTTCCTTGCGACCTCGTTTATTTGGTGGAGGAACAAATGATATAGAAGCATTTAGCCATTCTGTATTTAATTCCAAAAAACGATCATGGTACCTTTTACATTTACTATATCGAGATATAAACTGTTTAATAAAATTATCAAACGTTTGGTTGAAAAAACTCATATTGCTGGGGTTTATACGCTTAATGGTTTTCATTTTAAGAAAATTGATTTTATCCTTCCAATCATTTAAAGCGGTATTTCTCATAAAGTTGCATAGTTCTAGGCGCGATATAGAAATAGTTTTGGGGCTTATTCCTAAAAATATTAAATTTGTTCTTATTTAATTCAACTGTTTAATTGGTTTTCCAATTCCCTTATACCGATTACTTTATTTAATGCAAAACACAATACGCACTTTACAAAAACTACATATTTTAAAACAGCAAAAAACACCACTGTAAAACAAAACATAAAAACAAGCACAAAATAACGGCAATAGGAATGGGCTCGTAAAACAGTTTATTCGCAAACATTATTATTTATAAATTACGATAGTCAGCACGGGCAAATTAGTATAAGATGTAAAACCATCACGTGAATTTGGTAAATTATTAGAGAGTCCTATTTTTCGCTGGAATTGAGTGTTAATTTTTATTCTTTTCTGGTAAATTGGTCGCCCTCGTGAACATAGGTGATCAAAGCCACTCACGCAGCCATCTCTATTAAATATAAAAATATATTGACAATAATATCAACAACAACAAAAATAGCTAACATTGAGAGTAAGACAATAGTAACAACAAAAACACTGTGGGTATGGTAAATAAAGGAATTTTGAAAACAAGACTTTTTACATAAAATTATTAACATCTTAAAACGGGGCAACAAAAAGGCAAACTTTTTTGTTTGTAGTATCAAGTAGAAATCCCATGTTTTTCAAAAAACACAACTTCAAAGCCGCCATATTAAAAATATTTCTACACATATTTTTATAAACACAAAATCATTTTTTGTACACATAAATACCTGATGTTGAAGGTTACATCGCAAAAGTTTAACATTATTAATTTTAAATTTAAAAAAATAAGCACTACTTTTTATCAAATTTAAATTTTTTCACTTCTTAAGAAAACAGCAATAATTAGCTAAATTGGACAGCTCACTACGGATGAAGTAAACAACTAAGATGGTTCGAATTTTAAATAGTGATGTAGAATTTTATCCAGTTTTATTCGATACCAATCATTATGGCAAAAACTTAATTCTAAAATTTCAATTAAGCGCCACTTTGGACACATTTCAACCCAATGTGCCAATGGTCCTATACCCATCTTTTATTACACTGATCGACTCAAAATCACTTTCTAAGTCGATTTAACGATGTCCGTCTGTGTGTTATGAATATAAAAGTTGGTCGCACCGGTGTATTTTTTTGCGTGAGTTTATTTGTTTTTCATACTGACAGAGAAAGGAAACCGTAGAGTTGACACGAGCTGCTATATACTTATAAAAAAGGATTGAGAAATAATGCGCTTTATTGTTAAATTATATATATGGGTAAAATCTTTTTTATTTTGATAGGTACATTTACAAAGGCGTTTTTCATTAATAGTCGAGTTATATATAGTTTAAATACCTATCAAAATGGGAAAAAATTTAAATAAAAGGTAAATGGTAAACAACTATTGCGACACACCCTTTTAAGATATGAGCAGGTATGCTTCACCATTTAAAAGGGATTACTTTCTGGATTTTTTATGCTTCAAAAAGCGGTAATAAAAGACAAAAAGTTGTATTTTATATAATTGCAAGAGTATTTATAATAATATTTCCACAATTATTATTCATTAGAGTTTGAACAAAGGTTAAGTACTTCTATAGAGATCTCGCTGATATTTATTTTCAACAAAAATATGTATACGATATAATTTTGCGCATACTGAGCAACAATTTCTTTAAGGGCCATTATTACAACTTGCCAATAGCTAAAGTTAGAATATTATCAGGCAGATTATTAGTTTTTCATTATTACAACTATACTTTAAGCTAAAAGTGACCGATAAGCTAAAGGGAAGATATTGTTGCCTTTAACTTTTAACGTGAGGTTTATGTATTTAATATTGCCACATTTTCTGACCTATGAAGACGAAATTCACATCAATTTAGTTTTGGAAATAAATTTATTTATAGATACTTAAATATATGCTTGTATATTTTTAAAAAGTTTTATTACACATTTACAACAATCATGCAACTTATAATAAAGGTTTTTGGTTTTTATTCTATTGTTTTTATTGTTTATTTGCGAACAACTAAAGGAACGTTGCCACTATGTATTTTGATAAATCAATTCATTTGGTCTAAAGTAATCGGTGTTTCCTTTAGTGCTGCCACAATATCAAAAATATTAATTTTATTTTAATGGGAAGTTGTAATAACGAAAAGAAGTTAAGGGTAACTTTATTGCTCACTTTAGCTAAAATTACTTTTAACTAACATTTACTTTAAAGGCAAGTTGTAATAATGGCCCTAAGAATTATAAACTACAAGAAATTGAAATGCACAAAGAAAAAATTACAACTTTTACATAAAATTTGAAAAAACGGTACATTGAATGCTCTTATTGCAAGGCAAAGATGTATGTCACCAAGACTGGTTATTAAAGGAAGTTATTTTTGAGAGGTTATCTACAAATACCAACGAAAGTGGAAAAAAGGTTCGACCAGTAAAACCAATTGACGGACGTAGTGATCTCGAAGGCGCAAGCTGGAGAATATCAATGAATAAATTTCTGAACAAATTATTAAGAATTAATTTTTGCACCAAATTCAAGTAACACAAAATAAGAAAAACAAAATTGAAATAATTGAAAAAATAGTAGAAGCGAGCCCAAGGCGCACAAAGAAGACGCGGAAGCGAACCAATGAAAAGAATTGGGGGATTTTTCCAGAGTTACGAGATTTAGTTTCTGCGAAACAAGAATGCATACCTTCAAAATCTGCTATTTGTGTCACTTCAACGTCAGCAGAAATAAAATTGCAAGATCTCCTTGAACATACTGCAGAACGATTGCTAAATACGCTTGATACTGATCATTTAAAAAACTTAGATATAGCAGCATTTCTATATGGGGATGTGATGGTCAGAAACAATACAATCAATTTAATGCCGAAAATTCATCAGATGCAAATTTATTTATGGTATCTTTCGTTTCATTGCGCTTAACAAAAATTTATAGCGGCTTAGAGCCGTCAACTAGTAGAGCAACAGAAATTTATGTATGGAGAAATGAAATTCCTTCTTCAACAAAGTATTGCAGACTAATAAAATTAGCATTCAAAATAGAAACCAAAGATGTCATAACTGAAGAAGTTAAAAAAATAAAAGATCAAATTAAAGAACTTGTAAATAATTTGTAAAGATCGAACTTAAATGAAATTTATATACTAAAAATGTATAATAAACATTCTTGTAAATAGACAAAAAAAAAAAGTAAAGCAGAGATCTTCGTACTCTGAAGCTGGATAAAAATATTATTTTGAATCATACTAATAGAAAGCAAAAGCTTAAAAAAAGTTCCATAAAAAAGTAATCTGGTTAATAACAAATATATACCTCAGTCAAAACCGAATCAGAGGCTAGAATGTAATTCATTCGTTCTTTCACCTTCAATTTTGTAGAAAAGAAAAAATCCCCCGCTATTAATTTAGCCACTTAAATTTCTTTAATCCTGTTCTTAGTTGTTGTAATTATAAATGATAAAATTTTTACCGGATGTATATGTCACCCGCTTACAAATACTTAGCTCTTTGTTATATTAACCTAATCAAAAACCTTGACTTATTAGGCCATATCACACTCAAACTTTTCACGCTTATTGTTGGCTAAACTTTTTAATTTTTTTTTTTTTTCTTTTTGTCCTTGTATACTTCTTTTGATATTTTATACAACAGGGTTTTAAATTGCATCCTGTTGCGTGTTAATTGTTAAAATAACATCTTCTCAAAACAAAACAAAAACAAAAAACAGGCCAAAAAACTCTAGTTTCACAATAATACATTTCTTATTCCAAGGCTTTGATCTTTTATTTTTCGTTACAACTTAAAGTTCAACAAGTATGAAGAATAAATAAACACATTCTAAACGAAGAATAGACAAGAAATCTTAACGCCAAATAGAACATTTGGCAAACTTTTCAAAAGGGATTATTATTGTTATTTTTAAGGATTTTGTATTATTTGTTTACAATGATGAGAAAAACATTACAAAAAAAGGTTGAGGCCAAAGAAAAAATATGTGAAAAAAAGTTTTATAAAAATATAAATACATGGCAGCAAAAAAAGAATATCAGGCTAATGATGTTAATGCATTGTGTACATAAAGTAGTTATTATAATAACTTTAGCATACCCTGGGGATGGATTATTGGTTATGGCTAATTAGAGCATACTTTTAAGGTGTTTAAGTTAAAGTTATAAAAAAATCTTTTAATATTAAGGGCTTATGATTAATATTAATTCTTAAATAATTAGGGAAAAGCATTGATAACTTCTAAAGTTTAATAGGAATATTAAAAATTTTACATGATGTTAAAAGACGAAAATATTTCGATTCTATTTTATAAATAAATCTCTACTAACTACAAAAAAAAATTCAAAAACTTCGCTTTGAAAAAAAAAACTTAATTTAAATAAAAAACAAGTAAGAGTTTTAAATTCGGCTATGCCGAATCTTTGATACCCTCCACCTCGGTTTGAGTATTGATAATAAATGTAAACAAAATATTGGAAAAAGTAAACAATTTGTTAAACTTAATACCAAATTATTTCAGCAAATTCTTTGGGTTGGTTTTCGTTTTTTCTACTATTTCGGATTTATTTCGGTGTTTGCTTTTTGGTCATTGTGGTTGCTGATCGGCATGCATTTAGGTTATATATCTATATGCAAGCGTTTCCGGTTATAGGACATAACTTCTCGTTTAATTTAGTTTTTGTTAACTAAATAGCTCGCCCTAACCTCCATTGCAAAGGTAATGGTTGTGTAGGGTTGCTATATATATAAATCGTGCTAATTGGAGATGGCTGTATAGTTTCTTTTAACTGGCCAAATATTTCTTCATTGCGGCCATATAGGTCGGATGGAGTAACAAAATAATAACCAAAAAAAAAGCTCTCTCAACTTTTTTATTAAAATATTGCAATATTTGGAAAACATAGAGGATAAATTTATAATAATAATTAATCAAATTAGGGATGCCAAAAGCAAAACCCAAATTTCCCAAACATTTTAAATAAAACAATTTGTTGTATTTTTTTTCTAAAAAACTTCAAATTTTCATCCAAAAAAAATTATGAAAATTTATATATAAATAACATTCTCATCAAATTGCGTTTATTTATGTAACAGTTTTTATGTTCGCAATTCTTAAATATCATTTAACGTTTTCTAAAATTCATTGAACTTAAATTAATGTTTTCTGTAGTGTGATTCTGTAAATTTCAACGATCCGACAATCGCAAAATATATCGACAGCTATTGTTGTTTGCACTAAGGATTAAGTGATTCACTAAGTACATACATCTTAACGACAGTCGACGAATCTATTTTTCTATTTATTTAAATTGTAAACGAGTGGCATCTCTGTCAAAATAAGCGAAAAACACAAAGAATAATAGAAAAAAACGTATTATTTCGTGTTTGACAGGATGATTTTATCTTTATGTTTAATATCTTTATTTTTTTACTAATATTTCTGTGTATTTATTTGAAAATGAAATAATGAATTGAATATGCTAATTAATTTTTTTATTTATATAAAAAAGTTTTTTTAATAAAAGCAAAATATTTTCACTATTTTATGATTTTTATTTATATATGACGAAATTTCAACCTAAAAATTTAAGTTTTTATCGATTGAATAAACAACACAAAAATGGTTGTCTTTTAGATAACAACAACAGCTGACTTTATCAATTGCGAATATCGTTTAAAAATTTTACTGATAATTTGCTATTTTCTTTTTTTTAACGATTCGACTATCGTTAAAAGAAGTTACTGAATCGCGGTACTGAAAAGCAATTAATTTCTCCTGAATGTCAATATTTTTTTTAAATGTAAAAATTTTTTAAATGTAAACATAGGTATTTGGTGTTTTTTTTTTGGAATTTCAATTTGTGTTTAATGAATAAAATTTATATATTGAAGATGCAATTGATATCTTCTAAATTTAAAATTATAATTTCCGACGTTTTCATATGAATTTCTGAAATTCAATTAATTGTAATTTATAATTGGAAATTTTAATTCCAGTTTTTAGAATTAATATTTTCTAAAATTTTAATGGAAAATTTAAAAACTGCAATTTTGTATTTATGTGAATAATAATGCTTTAGTAATTATAAACAAATTTTAAAAATTAGATGTAATCGCAATCAGATATTTTGTAGGTAAAGCAGAATAATAATTCTATATAACTATGTAGATTGAAAGCAACAAACTCATTGATGAACTCGGTAACTCTATTTTGTAGAGACAACAAAAAGTTAACATGCCAAACTTATGTTCATATTTGTAAAAGAATAATGAAAAAACGTATGAAATAATAAAAGACCCAGCCCGTGTATACTCTTAACATTGTTCTGTATGATATCTAGTTGAAAATATTGACATTCATGTTAAAATAGAAATAACTATTGCAAAGCTAATTAGAACAAAAATTGTGGCGCCATCTATAGTGGTATAGTCACGCTGAGCAAAATGAAGTGCCTGTTAATGCAAAAGAAATGTATTTTCCCCACACCAAAATATTGCAAAATTTTTTGTAAATAAAATAATATACCGATTTATTTCTAACATGCAGTTATTATGGATATACATATGTATATAGAATATATGTATATTATTTGTATTATTTAATATGTGTATGTATGTATATGTAAATATTACACACAAAAAATACAACATCAAACGTTATTTTTGTGTTATTCTCTTTAAATAAATTAATACATTAAAAATTTTTTTCGCTAAATTTACCTTGTTTTTTTTTTAATAACAACTAGGTATATATTTTAGCATTATTTGCTTTAGATGCTGGTGAATTTTTACTCCCTTTATATTAACTCGTAGTGTCTGCTTATCGAAACAATTTTGGATCGATTTTAACCCCTTTCCCGTGACCCAATCGATCTGAAACTTTGCAGGCAGGCTCGTGGCAATGACAGAAATGAGCTGGTAAATTTTTTAGTGATGCCAAAACAATGGAAACTTTTAAATTTTTCTACCTGAGTTGATAAAAAACTGCACAAAGGGTTAGTTTTAATTATATTATTACCACAACGACCACAAAAACAACAAGTTCATCTATGACAACAATACAACATTTAGAATAACAAGAACAATATTTTTCATTTTTTTTTATTTTTTCAGAGATTTCCCTGGACCTGTTGCACCGATTTTAATGATTTTTGAAATAGAAATCTTCCCATGAATTTGGAGAATCATTCTGACTAAAAGTCATCACTGTAGCTGCACTATTGAGGGCGTGATCGTGACAAGAACAAC
Organism: Cordilura impudica; assembly: GCA_963682025.1. Taxonomy (NCBI): domain Eukaryota; kingdom Metazoa; phylum Arthropoda; class Insecta; order Diptera; family Scathophagidae; genus Cordilura; species Cordilura impudica. The sequence continues at coordinate 242,522,603 of OY821520.1, read as the reverse complement.
ATAGAAAATTATATTTTTTCAAGACTTTTTTTAGTTCTTCATTCAAATCTCGGGCCCTAATCCACCGATTTGGACGATTTTAAACAGCAAACTTTTCAGGATGTTAATGAATCATTTTTTATGTCAACGAGCACTCTAGCTGCCCGATTGATGCCGTCATCGTGATTTCCACAGACAGACAGACGGACAGACGGACATCGCTATATCAACTCCGGTTGTTATAAGGATCACAAATATATATATTTTATGGGGTCCAAAATTATTTTCTAATTATTACAAACGGAATGACAAACTTACCCTCTGCACACTGGAGTGCAGGGTATAAAAAGTGGCAGTTTCCTTTCAGTTTCAAATACCAATACAAGCTAAAATTTTGGCTTTCTGTTTCTGTAACCCATAAAATTTTTGAATACAACTTTAATTTGTAGTATTTAAATCAAATATTTTTCGGTTTAAGAAAAGTTGTTATAATAGGACTGGTATTTGCAGTCAATATTTGAGATTAAAGCACGTTGTTCCCAGTTTTATTAGGTTATTATAACTAATGTTATTGAAAGTAAATAGTTATGAAAGTAAATCTATTGTGTTTTTAAATATTAGAGAATTACAATAAAAATTATTATTGCTTTAATAAATTTTTCTAGTGGTAACCGAATTCCAACTATCCTTTTTTCTCTATGTGGATGTTAAATTTTATAATTTAAATAAATTCATCTCTGGCCAAAATTTCTTTTTAAAAAATTTAAAAATATTCTTAATTAGATATGAGTAAATATATCAAATTCCACTATTTATAAAACATCAAATTAATTTTAACAGGCCATGAATTATAGGGTAAATGGTCAGAGAATCAATTGATTTTTTTATTAATGAAATTCAGTTCAAGCGCAATTTCTGACAACTTCTTCAAAATTATTTTTTTATTTTCCTAGATCTTTTAAAACTCATATTTCGATTAAATTTTTTTAATACATCATTTTAGCAATTTGTTCTTATAATTCCTTTAATTGAGCTGTTTATTAATGCTACAACTTTTGCAGTTTTTATTATTATTGTTTTTTAAATAAATTATTCCAAAATTGTTATTTTTGCCCCGAAAATATACAAAACGTTTATGAAGAACTATAAAACTTATTGCATTATTTACAACAAAAATTCTTTTAATTTAAATGTTCAATTTCTTACATTTTGTATGATTTTTGATTTTGCTAGCAGCAAGTTTCTGCTGTCTATTTTGTTGGTTCTTTTGTTGTTGTATTCTTAAAGCGCATTGCAGATATCATTGAGATATTTGTAAGGTTTTGACTTGATAAATTTTAAGTTTGTCTTTGTAGTTCTGTGGATGTTTTCCTTAGACCGCCCCACAAATGACAGGTAAAAACAAAGTTTAAGCATTAAACTATTTTTTTTAAAGACATCATTATATTTGCATGTTTAAAATTCAAATAAAATTTTGCAGGCAAAATAACAAATAATAAATGACAAAAATGCTATACTGATTAAGAAAGGACAACATAATTTGTAAAGTTTAAAAGAAGACAGTTAAGATATTTTAACAAAAATAAGGTTTTTTTTTTTTTGATTTTGTGAAAGGAACAAATTTTAAATTTAAAAATCGTAATTTAAGAAAAACCAATACCTTTTTTTTTATCTATTAAGGGATTTGAAAAATGTTTAAGTATATCTTTAGCTAAGAAAATAGACAAGCTTAAATATATAATTTAAAAAATAAAAAAATATTTTTTTTAGCAGTTTAAGTTTGATTGAAACTAAATTATTTTTTTTTTTTACTATAACTTTTGGCATATAAATTTTTTATAACTTTTTTTATTTTCATTACAGAATGCAGTGCTTCCGAATTCAAGTGTCGCTCTGGTGATTGCATAGATGCCAGCAAACATTGTAACCGCATACCAGATTGTCCCGATGGTGATGATGAAGATGAAAGATGCCGTAAGTTTTAAAAAAAAATTCTATTTATTTTATTTTAGGCAGAATTACTAAAACTACCTTCATTATCTATCAAAAAAAGAAAAAAAAAAACAATCTTATTTAGTTTCTAAGTATTTTTATACAAACAAATTTTAATTTATTTTATATAACTATTAATGTATATACTTATAACAAAATAATTTCTTAACTCTTTTGTTCCTTAACATGCCTACCAAAAAATTAAAAATAATCCTTAAAATCCGCTAACTACTAACAAAAATGACCAACAACTTGTGCATGTCTAAAAATAACAACAACAAATTAATAATTTATTTAAAAAATCTACTAAACATATTTGTTGCACTAACAGCCGCTGAATGTAGTGATATTGAATATCAATGTAGAGATGGTTTAACTTGTATAAGTGAAGCCAAAATCTGCGATGGTCATAATGATTGTTCAGATGCCGACGATGAAGAGCATTGTGATAGCAGTAAGTATAAAGATATTCTGTTATTATTTCAAAATATTTGTATAAACTTTTTGTAAAAACTAGAAATCACCATTAACAATTTATTTTCTCATCTTTTTCTCCCTTTCTTGTCATTACTTTTTTTTATATCCATTTGATTTTAAAAAGTTGTTCCAAAATTGAAATTTTTTTGTCCCAAAGGCAAATTTACTTGTCGTGATTTTGCTTGTATCTCTATTATACATCGTTGCGATGGTCATGTTGATTGTCCCCACGATCGTTCGGATGAGGAAGGATGTCGTATGTTTGTGTTTATTCTTATTTTACCCTTAAATCATAACAGATTTAAAGAAATTATTTTATTTCTCAAATATATTAGCCTGCTTACATGATAACTGGCAGTGTGATGATGGTACTTGTATAACAAAAAATTTAAGATGTAACGGCAATATAGATTGTCCAGAAGATATATCAGATGAAAGACATTGTGATGGTGAGATATTTTAGAAACAAAGTTTATGTAGAATTAAATTTTCTTACATTAGGGCGTATGATTGATATTAATTTAAGCGAAATTTAAGAAAAATGACAATAACTTTAAAAATTCTTAAGCGTTTTAATAAATTTAAAGTGCTGATGAAAGAATATATTTTGAAAGTTTTATGGTATTTAATTTTGGTTTATCCTTTCTTGAATAATTCATATTTTTTTTCATCAATTATATTGTTCTATCCAAATGAAAAAGTAAACTTCCCTTTTTTTATGACACTAATGCCGGTTTTCTCAATGTATCGTCAAACTGCCTGTTACTTAACCAGGACATAAATTTATTGGACCGATAAACTGCCGGTTAAAAATTTTGGTTTTCTCAATGTACCGAAATAAACATTATTTTCAGTTGGCAATGCCTCTCAAAATTGATATGAAAGTTGGGTGAATTATTTTCAGTTGACAATGCCTCTCAAAATTGATATGAAATTTGGGAGAATAATTTATCTGTACGATAAATAAATAACAGGCCGGTTAGCTTTGCGACAAAATAGAAGCAAACCAGACTTTGAAAAAACCAAATTTTTTTAATCGGCAGTTTCTCGTTGGGATAAAAGATAATCGCCTATTGAGAAAACGAGCATAAATATGGATATCGTATTTTTTGAGTAAATATTCTATTACTTACAACAATTTATCAATTTTTCAAAAATTCGAAATATATTTTCAAAAAGTCAGCTAAATTTGCATATATATCTCTATTAAGTAACTTTTACTTTACCATATTGTTATGCTAACTAAACACATTTGAATATCAATCACTGAAAACATTTATTTATTAATTTTTTTTTTAATTATATCCCGGTAAAACAAAAAACAAAATGATAAAACACATCAACTTCATTTGTGACATATTGGAAACGATAATTTTTCAACTAAACTGTAAATTAAAAAAATATTAACGTTTTACCATTTCATAAGCAAATGCGTTTATTTAGCAATCCAACAAACTGCTTAATTTTTTTGGAGTTGCCAACTTTTTGGTTTATTTCTTCACAAATAAAAATTTGTTTAAAACTTTTTCTTAATTTCAAGACTTTCTACAGCTGAACTTTTGACAGAGTTGTCTCTTAGATAATTGTCTTGTGCCAATTTATTTGGTTGATAATTGATAATTGTGCCAATTTATTTAGTTACTATGCAAATGAAAGTCTGTATTCCATACCTAAGAAAGTGTCATTAAGGAAAACTCTCCAAAAAATATTTTTTTTTGTTAAATTTCATAACGAATAATACAAATATTTTTCCAGCCACAAATTGAGCTACGCTATTGAAATTTTAAATGTTGGCAATACTACACCTTTTCCTATTGTATTTCAGAAAACATCAATTGAATTTCAGAAAGTATCAATTGTATTTCAGAAAACATCAATTGATTTTTAGAAAGTATCAATGGTATTTCAGAAAGTATCAATTAAATTTCAGAAAATATCAATTAAATTTCAGAAAGTATCAATTATATTTCAGAAACTGTCAATTGTATTTCAGAAAGTATCAAATGTATTTCAGAAAGTGTCAAATGTATTTCAGAAAACATCAAATGTATTTCAGAAAACATCAAATGTACTTCCGAAATTATCAAATGTATTTCAGAAATTATCAAATGTATTTCAGAAAATATCAATTGAATTTCAGAAAATATCAATTGAATTTCAGAAAAATAATAAGAATCTATATATATAAAATGGAATGTGTGTTTGTTTATTTGTTTATTTGTACCTTATAGGAGACCAAACCTCTGGACCGATCTTCCTGAAATTTTCATAGCATTTAACTGGGACTCTGGCATGATTAGTAGGGTATTTTTTTTGACCACGCCCACTTTTGCGCCCACTTTTTTAAAATTATGTAATTGCTCCCATATAGTTTTTAACAGATTTACTTCAAATTGTATATACATTATACTCCAGGCGAGGTAGAAATAAACATTTCTTACGCCACGCCCCCTTCCACGCCCCCTTTTCACGCCAAATTTTGTTTGAAAGTTTTAAACTTTTTGTTCTCTGTACAAATTTGTTCCTTCCAACGGATTTTTTTTTATTTGGTAATATATTGCTCTTAATACTGTTAACGTCGCCATATAACTATAAACCACGCCCACTTCACCGCCCCCTTTTTTCTAATTCAGATACTTACTTATACCACTAACAATGTTTGCTATACAAAATACTTTTTTTGTAATTTGTATTAACCTAAAGTTTTATACACTTTTTATCTACAGGTAAGGTAGCCATACATTTTTTTATTACCAAATCCCTCTTTTTCGCCCCATTTTACCTTAAATTATAATTAATCTGCTTTCAATCTATCTATCTTCTATATATATAAAAAGGAATGTGTGTTTGTTTGTGCTTTATAGGAGGCCAAACCCCTGAACCGATCTTCCTAAAATTTTCACAGCGTATTACTGTGACTCTGGAAGGAATAATAGGCTATATAAATTTTTGATTGGACAAAGGGGCGGTGCCACGCCCATATAACCCAAAACTTTAAATCGTCATATCTCGGGAATTTTTTGACCTACAGCGGTCATATTTGGTAATATGGTACTAGAATGAATTGAAATACATACCAGAAGAAAAGTGGTCGGGACCATGCCCCTTTCTAGAAAAATATAAAATCGTAATATCTTCTAAACTACTGGAAGGACCGTCATGAAATTTTCACAAAAGGATATTTTTGCGAAATACTAAGTCCTTAACTATAAAAAGTTGTTAGTGGGCAAAGGGGCGTGGTCCCGCCCATATAACCCAAAATTTAAAATCGTCATATCTCGGCCATTTTTAACCTACGGCGATGATATTTGGTATATATCGTATTGAAATTAATTGAAATAGTACTACAAGAAGACTGGGCGGGACCACGGCCTTTTTAGAAAAATTAAAATCCATAATAACTTCTATTAAGCCCTTGACTATATAAAGTTGTTAGTGGACAAAGGGGCGAGGCCCCGCCCATATAACTCAATATTTGGCATGGATTGATATTCTTAATAAGGTGTTTTCTTAAATAGGTATACATTCCATGCGAAAGTCGGCGGGGGACACGTCCCTTTGTTTCCGATTTGTAAGAAGCCAGACCTGTACACCATTCTTCCTTAAACTTTCACAGTGTGAAACTTTCACTCACTATACCCAATTTTTTATATTCGATTATTGATGTGCCAGGCTTTCCACCACATGTGCTACAGCTCAAAATTGGAGTGCCCATTATTTTACTGCGCAATATCGATCCACCACGGCTTTGCAATGGCACTCGACTTGCGGTAAAAAAATGCTAAATAATTTAATAGAGGCGAACATTATAACAGGAAAATATAAAGGAACAGATGTACTTTTGCCACGCATTCCAATGATCCCAACTGATTTGCGTTTGCGATGACTGTTAACAAAGCTCAAGGTCAATCTCTTCAAGTTTGCGGCTTAAATTTAGCAAATCCATGTTTCTCGCATGGACAGCTTTATGTTGCTCACGTGTAGGGAAACCCACCGACTTATATGTTTATGCTCCAAATGCACAAACTAAAAATATTGTACATCCTAAAACATTGCAATAATTAATTCTAAATTAAATAAATAATATTTTGTTAATGTATAAATATTCTTTTTTATTTTGTTTTATTTTATAACGATGAGGGGTAGCGAAGTACACCGGGCTCTGCTAGTGCTATATAAAAACATATTTTTTTTAAGTATATTATTTCCATAATGATTAAACAGTGTTGCCAACATTTATGGTTTTAATAGAATCCAAAATCTAGCTTGAAAAACATTTTTAAAAGCATTGCAAAAAATATGATCTAACAATAAGTAAGTTAAAAAATTGATATTTTAAATATACAAATTTTAAGTTGGCAACAAAAAACAATGTACATCTTATTTTAATACCATTTTAATACCCTTGAATTAGTGCTGCCAACATTTGTGATTTTAAAGAGAAGCCAAACCTTTAGCTTGGAAAATATTTGTAAAAACATTGAAACAGATATGATCTAATAATTAGGTAGCTAAATTTTTTTTTAAATTCATCAGATGATGAATTACGACAAAATCCTTCCTTTTTCTCGATTTAGTTTTTCAAAAATGTTTTATTTTCATTTGAATTAAGAATAATGTATTTCGTTAATCGTTTTTTTTTTCTTTATTAAAACTCATTTTGATAAAAAAATTTTATTTTTTGTATAAGAAATCACTCCATTTTTAAACTCTCTCTTTTAACTCATACTCTCTGTATGTCTGTCGTGGGTGGACCCCATTCCCCCTCATCCAATTGATCTGAAACTTGGTCCATAGTCTTGTTGTGACTAAAGATTCTTTTTGGGGTAGTCACGCATAGTCACGCGCAGTCACGGGGTGATCTAAATGTCATTTCCCCTCATCCAATCGATCTGAAACTTAGTCCATACATTTGCTGTGGAAAAAAGATTAACTTTGACTTAGTCACGCACAGTCACGCATGGTCACGCGCAGTCACGTAGTGATCTAAAATCCATTTCCCCTTATCCGATCGATCTGAGACTTGGTCGATAGACTTGCTTTGAAAAGAGATTAACTTTGACATGTCACGTACAGTCACGCACAGTCACGGAGAGATTACATCCTCACTTTCCCTCATCCGATCGATCTGAAACTTTGTCCATAGACTTGTTGTCGCCAAAGATTAATTTTAAGATAGTCACACACAGTCATGCACAGTCACGGAGATATTCAAAACTCATATGCATAAGCAAAGAAAGAGTTTTAATAAAAACTTTGTTTTTATTCGTTAGATTATTCTTATTTATTTAATGATATTTTACTTAATTTAAAAAAATTTCATTTTATTTTTTTTCCTCCCTCTTTATCGTGACTTTCACTCATATTATCATCACATTTGTCTTTATTTTAAACTTTTGTTTGTTACTTATATCCATTTCCTTTCATTTCTTAAAAAAAAGCTATATTTTTAACAATGTAAAATAGTGTTTCACTCCATTTTGTTCAACCATCTTAAAAATAAATATTAATCATATTATCATTAATATTCTGCTCGATTTTTATGTCTTTTGTAGTACTTTCTCTATTTTCTACACAATAGCAATTAGTTATTAGATACCATAGTGTTTCATTCCATTTCGTTCCTTTTTCTTTAAACTTGTTATATATATTTATTTCTAGATTCTAGTTCTAGTTTCGTATTATATTTCTTTCTAGTTTCACTAGGTATATTTGGTTCCTTAATGATTTTTAATTTATACTTTACAAATGTTAAGTAAATTAATTTAAAAATTAAAAATTAAAAATTAAAAATTAAAAATTAAAAATTAAAAATTAAAAATTAAAAACTAAAAACTAAAAATTAAAAATTAAAAATTAAAAATTAAAAATTAAAAATTAAAAATTAAAAATTAAAAATTAAAAATTAAAAATTAAAAATTAAAAATTAAAAATTAAAAATTAAAAATTAAAAATTAAAAATAAAAAATTAAAAATTAAAAATTAAAAATTAAAAATTAAAAATTAAAAATTAAAAATTAAAAATTAAAAATTAAAAATTAAAAATTAAAAATTAAAAATTAAAAATTAAAAATTAAAAATTAAAAATTAAAAATTAAAAATTAAAAATTAAAAATTAAAAATTAAAAATTAAAAATTAAAAATTAAAAATTAAAAATTAAAAATTAAAAATTAAAAATTAAAAATTAAAAATTAAAAATTAAAAATTAAAAATTAAAAATTAAAAATTAAAAATTAAAAATTAAAAATTAAAAATTAAAAATTAAAAATTAAAAATTAAAAATTAAAAATTAAAAATTAAAAATTAAAAATTAAAAATTAAAAATTAAAAATTAAAAATTAAAAATTAAAAATTAAAAATTAAAAATTAAAAATTAAAAATTAAAAATTAAAAATTAAAAATTAAAAATTAAAAATTAAAAATTAAAAATTAAAAATTAAAAATTAAAAATTAAAAATTAAAAATTAAAAATTAAAAATTAAAAATTAAAAATTAAAAATTAAAAATTAAAAATTAAAAATTAAAAATTAAAAATTAAAAATTAAAAATTAAAAATTAAAAATTAAAAATTAAAAATTAAAAATTAAAAATTAAAAATTAAAAATTAAAAATTAAAAATTAAAAATTAAAAATTAAAAATTAAAAATTAAAAAGTAAAAATTAAAAATTAAAAATTAAAAATTAAAAATTAAAAATTAAAAATTAAAAATTAAAAATTTAAAATTAAAAATTAAAAATTAAAATTAAAAACTAAGAATTAAAAAATTAAAATACTGTATCAAATAAGTTTCAATCCATTTTGTTTATTTTTAACAATAAATTTTCGTAAATTCACAAATTAAATCAGCTTTTGTTTACAGTTAGAGGTTATATCATATGGAAATACACATATGCACGTGTGACAGCAAAAATTATGAATCGTATGTAAAACGATAATTTTGACAGACATACGGAATTGCATGTGGATAAAAAAGTGATAGTACATATGTAGAAAACACATCGTGTGATAGCATTTCATTTTATTCCACCTGCCTAAAACTTATTTAAATCATTCCCAATTGTTTCTATTTGTATTTCATTTGTGTCCATTTCCTTAAATTTCTTTAAAAAAAACAACTATATCTTCTTACTATATAAAATAGTGTTCCATTCCATTTGTTAATATTTTGCAATATTTTTATGTATATTGTAGTATTTTCTCTATTAAATCGTAATTAGTTTTTAGCTATTAAGTAACATAGTGTTTCATTCTATTTCGTTCCTTCTTCTTTAAACATTAAATAATTTCATATTATCTAATTTTTCCATATATTTTCTTTTAATTTAATTTTTTGCATGCATTTCAAAAACTGTATTAACCATTCTAACCACTTAACACTTGCCTTATCATCACATTTTGAATGCCTATTACTTATGGCCATAACTCAAAGGTGGTGATGATAGTGGCGATTATTGTAAATTCAATGAATTTCGTTGTGATAATGGTCAATGTATACCATATCGCGAGGTTTGCGATAATATCTATGATTGTTCTGATTATTCAGACGAAAAAGATTGTGGTAAGTTTTTCTTTGTATTTAACAAAAAAAAACCTTCAAGGTGGTGGTTTAAAAAAATCTATAAATAACTCCTGGTCCATGTTTGATTTTCCTCTAAAGCTTCTTCAGTAACATATAAACTTTCTATATTTTTGCGCCAAAATTTTCTGTATTTGCAACTCTTTAGCTTCAAAAACAAATTTTTCTATAATATTTTAAACAATTTTATTTTCCTTTTCTCTTTAAAAACAAAAAAAAAAACATGTTGTGTGGTTATGGTTACAAAAACAATTTAAATCATGTTAAAAATAAAACTCAATTTAACTACTTAACAAATTAACAACACTGTAAAAAATTTTGTACAAAATTTTTTTAAAACGATTGGATAAACGATGAAAAACTAAAATTTTTGCTCCATTAAAAATTTGGCGTATGGCAAACAAAAAAACCGAAAAAAAAATTTGCATGTTTTTTTCTCAATCATATTAATCATAAAACAAATAAAAAAAATCGGATATGCATGCGGTTTGTGTATGAAATAGACTTACATGATATCAATGAAATTGTCTTCGATGATGATGAAATCATTAGAAAATATGCCCCACATCACCACAGACCACCGACCACTGCGGCGCCTGGCCTACATGATATGGATATGAAAGATTATTACTATTATCATCCTAATATATATAGCAAATCCAATTATGCTAATCCCTGTTCGGAACGTCAATTCAGATGTGGCAATAATGTTTGCATACCGCTACGTTTAAGATGTGATGGTTTTTATCATTGTAATGATATGACCGATGAGTTTAACTGTGATGAATATAGAGCCCATCCCTATCAACCACAAACTACTCAAGGTCCTCCGGCAAATGTTATTAGAACCACTAAGACTGCGCCTAGCCGAAATCATACGTATTGGCTGGGCCCCTCCACAACGGCAAGAACTAATACATCAACGACGACTACCACCACCACGACGACACCAGCTCCCAGTATGTTCCCATTAAATGAAAATCTCAAATCTTCTACGATTTTCATTCAATCTGTCTCCTCTGCCTTACACAGTTACACTCATTACTCATTAGTCGAAGATTTTAAGTGAATTTGTTTGCAAAAAAAATTTAAAAATTTTAACCTGTTTTTTACTTAACAAATTTACTAAAAAAAAAAGAACTTCTTGAAAACACAAAACACAACATACAACTCAAGAAATTTTAAACATTGTTAAGAAATTGGCTTAAATAACAAAATGTTTTTTACAGTGTAATTGAACAAAGTTGAGGCTGGGTTCGAACATATAAAAATATTTACAATATTCTTTTCAATTTCGATATCCAGTTCGCATCTAGTTTCACTGACTATTGGTTATAAAAAGTAACAAATTTACTCTAAGTGTTTCATGTTTACTAACATCTATAGTTCTGATTTTTCAGTGTATAATTCATTTTAAATAAAAATTAGTTTAACTTTTTAATTTGCAAAGAAGTTATAAGAACTCGTGTACAATTTAAATGAATTTCAAAAAGTTGGTTTCATTAAATTCTTTTCTCTAAGTGTATTCACTTGAACTTTTATCTACAGGTCTAAGTTTTGCAGAGTATATCATTTAAATTTAAAAGATGCCAGCTGAATTTTGTAATGTCAAATAAATGTTAGAAACATTACGATTATGAAGCTTTTAACGATTTTATTAAAAAATACTGGGTTTCTAAAATTTTTTTTTTTTATTTTAAATTAATGATGACATACAATTATTTTTGCAATATTGCGTTGCCAAGACAATTTAGAAAAATATATTCGTTTTTTATATAATAAGTGTCAGTGAAACCCTTGGGTTTTATAACAAAACATGATCAATTAGGGATCGTTCTGAAATTCCATGCAAATTTCTTGGTTTTGTGGATGTTTCTGAAAAATACTTGGATTTTTGCAAAACCCAAATTTTTGCAAAACAAATGGATTCTTAAAAATTAATATATTTATCTTTTAACACTGGACTACGAAACTGAAAGACTGGCTTAACAATAAAATATGGCCAAAATAAAAGTAAAATCGAAATCCCGTGCTTTATTTGAAAACAAACATTGACATACTAGGTTTAGGTAAAACCAGAATTTTTCAAAATAAATGATTTTTCAATTACTTTAATGATTGCATCAAAATATCTTAAAAATAATCATATTTAAAAGACTTGTTGTTATTTCTATAAACTTTGAAACTGTAATAATTTAATAATAAAGCCTATGATGAAGTGGGTCTCGGGATTTCACAAATTGAGTTTAAAGAACACTTGCTGATAACGTTACAATTTTCAAACAAAATAACAACAACCACAATGCAAATATCTTTGGTAAACATCTCTTTTGATTTTTGTATACTTACTTTTTCCCGTTGGATTCATAAAAAGTATATTAAAATATCCAAAGTACATATAGTTATTTCGCTGGCTGTAATATAGCCAAATTGAGGTTAAACCTGAAATTTCGTGCTTAATATACAGTAGTATGGATTTTTCAAGTTCTTTTTCGAAAAACTGGGTTTTTAAAAAACAAGAATTTTTTGCAAAAATTTGTTTTCATTTAAGACACATGAAGACCAAAAATTTTCTTGCAAATATTGTCATTATGCGTCATATATCTCCTTTAAGAAAGTTTTTTTTTTTATAAAAATAAAGGTTTTTATATGAACTTTGAAACTGAAACACTTCAATAACATATAACTAATTCGAAATGTATGCCAAAATCTATGGCTTTTTCGTAACCAAATACTGAAAATTCCTAGGTTTTTGAATTCTTTTTCCAAAACAAAGGGTTTAATTTAATATTGCAAAATTGAGGTGAAACTCGAAATTTCGTGCTTAATTTATAGAAATTCAGGTTTTTTGGGATCTTTTTTAAAAAAAAACCGGTTTTTTGGATTTATAATTTTTACATATACAGTTTTTTTAATTAATAAAAATGAATACTGTACATTTTCTTGTAAATAAAATTAAATACGATTTATCTCTTTTAGGAAAGTTTTATTTTATAAAAATAATGGTTTTTATATGAACTTTGAAAATGAAACACTTTGATGCAGAGTTCAGAAAAAAACACACACTGAATAAAAAACTCGTACATATATGTAAACAAACATAACTTAGACCAACACACACATATTTTTATTTTCATATCAATTATGTTTGTTTTTAAATTTTCTTCGGTGTCCAACACAACCATGACTGTGTTCGTTTTAATATTTCGTTATTTACACGAACATTTTTCTATCACGTACTTTTTGTTTCAATCACACATAAAGCACACATTTTTGACAGTTGCTTTATTTGAAGTTCATGTTCTGGTACGTGTACTGAAAAAAAACACAGAACATGTACAATAAACAGGTTCGAGTTCAGTTATATTTTAAGTCGTGTTGTGGCTCGTGTAGTAAGAAAAAACAGAACATGTACAATAAACAGGTTCGAGTTCAGTTATATTTTAAGTCGTGTTTAAAATATAACTGAACTCGAACTTTAAGTCGTGTTTAAAATATAACTGAACTCGAACTTGTTTATTGTACATGTTCTGTTTTTTCTTACTACACGAGCCACAACACGACTTAAAATATAACTGAACTCGACCCTGTTTATTGTACATGTTCTGTGTTTTTTTTCAATACACGTACCAGAACATGAACTTCAAATAAAGCAACACTCAGAAATGTGTGCTTTATGTGTGATTGAAACAAAAAGTATGTGATACAAAAATGTTCGTGTAAATAACGAAATATTAAAACGAACACAGTCATGGTTGTGTTGGGCACCGTAGAAAATTTTGAAACACACATAATTGATATGAAAATAAAGATATGTGTTGGCTGCTTTTGAACAGAACATTGTATGTTTCATGTGTGTATTTTCTGAACCTTGCTTTGATGAAATATAACTATACTAAGATGTATGCCGAAATTTAAGGCTTTTCATAACCAAATACTGAGAATTTATAGGTTTTTGCAAGTAATATTTTTATTTAAGAAAAATTAACTTATTAACTAATTTGAGAGAATACACTGTACATAATTGTTGTGTCCTGCTATCAATTGTTGTTTCTACTGTCAATTTCTTAACTTTGTTTTCACAAAATATAATATATTATTTATTAAATTTCATTAACATTATGCATTACTACATTACATAAAATATTACATCTTTGTTTCTTTAAATTACAAATTTAATTGAGCATTTCTTCACCTTTTTCTTTTTTTTTTTTAAATATATATATAAAAAATATATATCACCACCACTCTCACCTACAACATTTTAAATAATAATTCTTTAAACAAATCATCACTTGACATTAAAAAATATCTCCTAATTATAAAAAATCTAAAGCCAAAAAAACATGTTTGAGCATGGAATTCATGTGCGAAAGTGGCGATTGTATACCATTAGAAAGTGTATGCGATGGTGTTGGCGATTGTAAGCGTATGGACGATGAAAGTTATGGCTTATGTCATTGCAGCAATGATAAGGTAAGTTGCAAAAGGAAACCACAGACAAGGGGATGAGCCACAAGCCAACTTAAAAAAAAAATATAAAAAACCATTAAATATGAAATTAAATTTCGATATATGTTAAAAGAAAAATTTAATTTAATTTAAACAAAATCAATCCTTTAGTTCAAATGTTTGCGTGGCGGTGGCTGTATACCAAAGACTCAAGTTTGTGATGGTAAATCTCAGTGTAGAGATAGCAGCGATGAAGTTAGTTGCCGTAAGTATTATTTCATAAATTATATAGATAGATATATTATTTCTATATGTATATATTGCACGATTATTATGCATGTATGTAAAAAATAAATTATAGAAATAATTTTTTTAGTTGTATTGATTGATCATTTATGCCTTTTTTTTTGTATCCCTAAAGTATTTCATAGCATGTGCGTAATTACTGTAGCATGTCGTTTGTTCCCAATACTAAAAATTAGTTAAATTGACAAAAAAAAAATAATTTTTTAAATTTATTTTTCAAGATATAGTTAAATAATTATTAATTTTTATCTACTAAATTATTTGTTTTATTAGTTCTTAACTATATTGTAGATATATTATATATACTTTTTTTTATATATATGTATTTTGTTAATAACAATATTTTTTAATTTCCATACATTTTTTTAAATGCTTTAAAATTATTTTTTTCAGTTTTTTTAGTCCTTTTGTAGTTATTAATTTGATCTTATCTGATCGCTGTGTATTTTTTTGTTTATTATCTCTTACCCGTTATTTTTCGGTTATTCTTTTCTTATTTAATAATTTTTTAATTTATCACTTTTTGGAAATTTCCACGAAAATTGACTTCAACTATGATAAAAATATATTCTTTTCCACCATTCTTTATGACAACTTAAAGTATTTTTATTATTTTGTATCATATCCTTTTAAATTTCATTTATGGAACAAAATCAGAATTCAGAACATTTAAATCTCAGTTTGTATTACACATTTTATCACAACATAAATATTTGTAAAAAGCAAAATTAGTCAAATGTCCAGTATTTATTAATGGAAAGAAAAACAGTTGGCAACGCTGCTCTAAAATAACCATATAAATAGAACCAGGAACTAGATAACTATAATATATAATACACATTACAACAACGCTATATTTGAAGAGGATTTTATATCCGGAAAGACAATGTAATTTGGCTTTGTCAGAAATCTGTTGATCACAAAATCTTTTTTAAATTATGAACTAAAATCTAAGCTTTTTGCATGCGAGAATATGTGCTTTTGTGCTTTTACAAAATCATCAAAATGCATTCGAGCAGCTGATTGTCCTACTCTCAAACATAATTCAATTGTCAATTGTATACAAAGGTGTTCATATAACAAACAATAAATAAAACAAAATGAATAAATTTGAAATTATTAACGGTTTAAATAAAGTAAGTACTATAGTTGGCGTTTAGTGGCTATCAGCTGATTCTTCAGTCATCTGATTTTTCTCGCACAGAAAATAGAATCAATTCTATTTCCCTTGCGAGTGTTTTTACAACATAAGTTGGCAACGCAACCCAAAAAAGCTTTACTATCGATCTCGCTTCCACATATAGAAAAAATCATGCTGCCTCATTCTCGTAACTCTCAGTTATGTGTTTAGGGCTTTATAAAATAATAAATTGGCAATCCCAATTAAATAATAACAACAATTGATTACCGGAACAACCGATTTTTTTTTAATTTTTCTTTTGTTTTTTATGTCTTCAAATTAAATAAAATTTCTTCTACATAAGTTGCCAACTCTGTTATATACTACATGGAATCAAAATAAATTTCTAAATCAAGCTCTTAAAAACTAACAATTTGTAACGCAATATGTAAAGGCCATATAACTTATGCATATTTAAAAAGTTGTTGGCAACGCGTAATTTGCACCAAGATGTATGATTTACAATATATTTAAACGACAATAATCTAGATGCGGATAATTTATTTTTTGCTTAGTATATTTGTGAATTTGGTGAAAATTATTAAAAAAAAAATTTTGCCAACCATAAATGGCAATTCTAATTCATAAATGATTTTTCAACATTCTCTAAAAAGTATTAACTTCACTTTTAAATTACAGACATTTTCGCTAACAGTTGAAACTTAATAAATCTATTAGACATATTAAGAGTTGCCAACTAAACTCGCGTAATCTTTATATAAAGCATTTCTTTAATGTTCTTCATCAATATCGTTCTTCATAGTTAGCTACAATTATTGTTATACTATTTGGCAACGCAAAAAACTATCGCGAGAAAATTTTGACAATAGCTTTTTAAAATATAACAGCAACAGCAAATAAAAATTCTTTTCATCACCAAACAATTTATTTTAAATGTAAATATTAAACATTTTTATTTTTTTGAATACCGTTTTTATATTTCTTTTAAATCAATGAAAGATAAATTTTAAGATTTTTCTAAAGTGACTGAGTGCTGCCAACCAACTTTTATATAATTTTCTGAAAAATTATGAAATCTAACAATATTTACTCTATAATTGGCTTCTTAGCTTGCAATTTACTTTTCAGCTACTTTTATATCTCTTATAAGTGTGGCCAACTATATTTCTATTCAAAATATTTTATACTTAGAAAATTCAAATAAAATACTAGTTTTTTGAATTGAAAGTCACCCTTCCGTTAGTTTTTATATATCTTTTTGGTATTATAGTACGTAAAAAGTGTTGCCAACTATAAAAATATGCTGAAGGTTTTTTTATGTTTTCCATGGTTTTTTAATTTTACCAATTTTTGCAACAAGTTAGTAACTCTAAGCAATATTAGAATTACTCTGTTTGAAATTAAAATACAGAAAAGTGTTGCAAACTATAAAAAATGATTTTTTATGAAATTTTTCAACGTGCAGTTACGAAAACTTTTCGCCAACTAGAAAAATATACTTCACTAAATCTAAGTGCATTGCCATCTTTAGTATTACTTTAAAAGAAAAGTGTTGCCACTTGTTTAAGTTATTAAGTTCATCAAGTTATTTAACAAATTGAGAAATCCCAACAATATTGGTATTACTCGGCTTGTTATTATATACAAAAAAGTGTTGCCAACTATAATTTTTCCACGATTTTTTAAGTTTATAAAATTTATTTATTAATTTGAATTTGTTTAACAGTTGCCAACACTCAACAGTATTATTACTCTATTTGGTATCATAATACCAAGCAAGAATTACCAACTATAAAAAGTATTAAGGAATTTTAATTACCATTTAATTTTTTTTTTACAAATTGTCAATTCTAAACAATATTGGTATTACTTAATTTAGTATTATCATACAGAAAAAGTGTTGGCAACCATGAGTATCTATTGTATTTTTTCCATGGTTGTTTTTAAGTTTATCATATTTTCAACAATTTATATTGTTGTTTATACTGTTGTTGTCAATAATGTTGTTAGGAGTTGCCAAATTGTTGCTCGTGGCCCTTTGCTCCTTTTAGGAACCACAGGACATAATATATATATATATATATATATATATATAGGGCCACGAGCAACAATTTGGCAACTCCTAACAACATTATTGACAACAACAGTATAAACAACAATATAAATTGTTGAAAATATGATAAACTTAAAAACAACCATGGAAAAAATACAATAGATACTATTGTATATATATATATATATATTATTATTATATATATATATATATATATATATATTATGTCCTGTGGTTCCTAAAAGGAGCAAAGGGCCACGAGCAACAATTTGGCAACTCCTAACAACATTATTGACAACAACAGTAACAAGATTATTGAAGTACAAAAACGTGTGGCCAATTATAAAAATATGCTTAAGTTTCTAAACAATATTGGAATTTCTCAAACAAAAAAAGTGTTGCCAACCATAATAACATGTTGTATTTTTCCTCAGTTTCTAAGTTTATCAAATCTTAACTACCTTTTTATATTTTCAACAAGTTGGCAACTCTTAACAAAATTATTATTGCTCTATTTGGTATTATCACAAAAAAAGTGTTGCCAGCCATAAGTACATATAGAACTTTTACCACGGTTGTTTTTTAAGCTTATAAAATGTGAAGCATTATTTAGAAATTTTCATTAAGTTGGCAACTCTCAGAAATATTATTACAACTATTTGGTATTATAATATAAATAACGATTTGCCAACTATAAGAAATGTACTTAAGTTTAAATATTTTTAATTAACGTTCCACAATTTTGAATAATTTTGCAACTCAGCATGATTATTAGACTCAAACCTTTTTTTTTGCGATATTTTATTTGTGCGTTTTGTTTCATGCGATATATGTAATTTAAAATTTTCATATATCGCACAAAAAACAAACAAAACAAATCGCAGAAATAAAAAATCGCACCAAAAAAGACTGCACAAAGACAGATTTGAGTATATTCTCACTTTGTTTGGTTTTATAATATAAAATAGAGGTGCCAACTATAAAAATATACTAAACAGTATTTTTAATTTGCATTTAAATTTTTTTAACAAGTTGGGCACTTTATATTATATTATTATAAAAAAAAATCTAGCCAAAGCTAGAAAAAAAAATATTTTTGTGGACGCTCCTTTTAAATTATTGAAATTTAGAGTAAAAGTGATATTCAACGTAACTGTGTTCTGAAATTTTACCATAAATATTCGTTACATTTAAATTAAAAGCGTAGTCCACAATTTTAGTGAGTTTAGATAAAACGTAAATAAATTCTAGCCAAAAATTTAAATGTACTTAGATTACTTGTATATTTCTTAAAATTTCTGTATATTTTTAAAATATTTTTATAGACACGTTTGCAGGAAGCATTGCAAAATTAGTGAAGTTTGCATTGCAATTGATATCTAATGCAACTCAGCTGATAAATCTAATCAAAAGATTGGCAACACTTAATCAAGGTTGCTGAGATTTAAATTAAAACTGAAGTCTGTTAACACAATTGTAATTGTTCTGAAGGAAAAAAAATAATAAAATTGATCTTTAGCCCATCATTGTCAACCTCATATTTCAGAGCATGTTTGTCTTTTCGAAATCATTTTCATGCACCATTCATGTTTTTGTGTTAAATGTCTTTTTTTTTAATTTTAAATCATTTGTGAAAATTTATTTATGTTTTCAACTTTATTTTAGTTTCTTAAAAATATCATTTATTTAAACATTATCTCTCTTTCTTTCTATGCTAAATTTTATTTTCATGTTTCATATCAAAATTCTTGTCTTATACATCACTAAAAAAAACAAAAAACATTCATTCAATATACTCGTACTCTACATAAAAAAAAAAAAAACAACAACAACAACTCATACAATATATAATATATTTAATACACAAAATGCTGAAAAATCAAACTATCGAATAATTGAAAAACTCAAATGTGTAGATTTCAATGCTAATTTTAATAAAACTCGCAATTTGGCTGAATGCTTAAGTTTTCAATTTCAATGCGCCGATGGCATCTGCATAGCGGGCTATAAGCTATGTAATGGTATAACCGATTGTCTAGATGGTTCGGATGAAATCAATTGTCCCATCAATTATGATGAAGCGAATTATGGTAAAACAAACAATAATCAAAATCAATTCCATTCAATCAATTCCCTTTATTAACATAAGCAATTGACCTTTTAAGCAGCTAAGAAGTTTTATAATTAAGCACTTTAAGTTAACAAGCAACCCCTTTTAGAAATAAGAGTTCTCACAAAGAACAGCATAAATTTTAAAATTATTTTCAATTTTTTTCTTTTTTTTTTACATAAATACATGCATCACCACAAACTTACATACATTATCCCCATTATACATTAAAATATTCTGAACACTTTTCATCATATCTTGGGAAATTTGTAACAAAGAAGATTTTGTGCCCGAGGATCCAAGTGAATGTGATATTTATGAATTTGAATGTGATTATTCGAGTTGTATACCCATTGAGAAAAAATGTGATGGTTATCCAGATTGTGATGATGAAACCGATGAAATTGATTGCCCACCATTTACAGGTATAGTGGAATCAGCATCAAATAAGGAACCCCCCAACCCGTCCTCAAACCACTATTTTATGAAAATAATATTCTTCTAATACTGACTTTGGTGGCCAGCATCACTAAAAACATTTTCTAAAAACTTTAAAATTTTAATCTAAAACCTGCGTATTTATTCACAGATAATTGTAATGATAATGAATTTGAATGTGATAAAAATTATTGCATTTTACGTGATCAACAATGCAATGGCGTATTGAATTGTAATGACGGCACAGATGAAAAAAATTGCACATTCTGTCGTGAGGGGGCTTATCTGTAAGGATGAAAAAGTTTTAATTAAAAGAATAAAAATTTTAGATATTTATGAAATTTGTTACATAGTCTTAACCTCAAACTAAACATTCCCTTTAAAGCTTTAAACGATAAAAATTATGTCAAAGGATCAAAATTTTTTTTATATATTTTATAAATTTTCATCCTATTCATTCAAATGTAAACAAAAAATGTTATCGTTTGCATTTATACAAATTGAATAGAAAGTTAACAAAATTTTGATAATATTTCTATGCAAAATATTTATATCAATTTATCATAAATAATTTTCCATTTATGAAAACTTTAAAATAATATTTTTAAATTTTTATTAAAAAAAAAAAAAACAAAAATTCTGTTAAAATCATTTTAATCTTCTTCGGTCAATATTGATCCCTATAAAATATAAAAGCAGAAGAAATCCGCAGTATTCGTAGTATTTCTATAAAACTCTTTAAAAAATTAACAAGAAAAATTTTTATATTTTTGATCAAAATTTTGAAAAATTATGTTAAACAATGGAAATATTTTTTTGACCTCTATAAGATATGAAAACAACAAAAAGTTATTAATAATCCGCTATTTTCTTAATAATTTTAAAAAATCTTTTTAAAAAAAACTATTTTTTTTTTTTTTTTGAAAATTTGAATAAATCGACTATAACTTGATCAAATCGAATATGAAATATATGAAATATTAAGAAAAATCACTAAAAACACCATTAAAACCATTTTAGTCATTTCGATTATTTTCTATCCTAAGTCGACTTAAGAATGATTTGAGTTATGTATGTTATCATATTCTACTAAAAACGCTTTAAATTTACGTGAAATCCTCATTTCTCCATGAAACTTTGTTTCCTGGATAAAAATGTTGATACTGCTGCGAAAATGGTGGAAAAAATAATAGTGCTCAAAGCACATTTCGGCTAAACCAAATCAAAAATTATGGTTTAACCAGACCTGCAGAGATGCACTCAGATCCAAAGAGAAAGCATTCAGATATTGGCGTGAAAATAAAAATTCCGCCACTGATCTGCAACGCAAACAGGCGAGAACTGAATGCGCCAAAGCACTAAGGCGCCAAAAGTTTCTTTACGATCAGTGTCTTCGTGCTAACGTTCTCTCTGCTCCTCGGGGTAGTAAGAGCTTTTGGTCATTTGTTAAAAGGGTAAAGAACAATGCTAGTTCTGCTATCCCAACTCTTTTAATGAATGACCAAATATTCACTGAACCGGTTGATAAGGCTAACCTCTAAGCTGAACTTTTTGCAATAAACTCGTTTTTACCGGATAGCGATCAACCTCTGCCCGAACTTGAAAGGGTATTTTGTACTATGCCTAAAATATTCTTTCGAGCACGTGTAATTAAAAAGGTTCTTTCGGATCTCAACATTAATAAGTCTTCGGGACCGACGCTAGCCAGTCCATTGGCCAACCTTTCCAGTCTTTTGTACCGTGCGGGAGTCTTTCCCTCTTGCTGGAAAGTTGCTAATGTCCAACCAATCCCTAAAAAGGGTGCGGCTAATAACCCTGAAAATTACCGTCCAATTGCAATCTGCTCTGCGCTCTCAAAGGTGATGGAGAGCATGATCAATTTCCAGCTTGTGAACTACTTAGAGGCCAATTCACTTCTTAATGATCGACAGTATGGCTTCCGTAGAAATCGTTCCACGGAAGACCTGTTAGCTCTACTTTCTCAGCGCTGGAGTCGATCCATTCGCAATTTTGGCGAAAGTAAAGTGGTTGCTCTGGATATTTCCAAGGCATTCGGGGTCGGTAATGACTTCTCTCGATTTATAGAGTTTTCTCAGAGACCGAACAATACGTGTTGTTATTGATGGGGTCTCATCTAATGAGTTTCAGCTTAATTCAGGGGTACCCCAGGGTTCCGTTCTTCCTTCTTCTTTTTTCCTCATCTTTCTGAACGACGTTCTTGGTCAAACTTTTAGTTCTATTTACTCTTTCGCAGATGACAGCAGCATTTGTCATTCATTTTCCTTTAATTGTAGGCCAAGCCTCTTGGAGGTTGGGGGCAGAAGGCAGACAATGAATGACACACTCAATCAAGACCTGTTAACAATCTCCGAGTGGGGTAAAGCGAATAGGGTTTAATGCGCTGAAGACTCAATGCTGTATGTTGACCCATAGGACCACGGAATCAACAATGACATCTGTATATATGAGTGGTATAGGTATTGAGGAATCGGATACTCTAGGCATGAGAATTCAATGTGATGTTCGTTGGAACGAGCATGTTTTTCAAGTAGCGAAAGTAGCACTCAAGTGTCTTGGTTTTCTAAAACGGTGTAAAAATTACTTCACTCCTTCTGATCTCCTTAAAATCTATACCACTTACATCCGACCGAAAATGGAATAAAACTCCCATATATGGGCAGGAGCTTCAAAGTCTATTTTGGAGCTACTGGACCATGTACAAAGGAGAGCGTTGGCGCTCATCAATGACAGTAGGGTTTCCAACTCTATTGATTCATTGGAACACCGTCGGAGTGTGGGTTGTGTAGCACTGTTCTATAGATAAAGGGTTTTTCAATAAGAGCGCTACAAAAGTTTTTTTAAATGAAACAAAAACGGTTTTGGATATCAATGAAATTCTTTATTACTGTGAAAGTACGTTCGATTCCATTATGTATGGAAATCGATCTCTTTTGCATGACCACCACGGGCACGCTTGCAGAAGTCCAGACGCTTAACCCAATGTTCGACGGTTTTCAAGCATAAATCGGCCGATACTGCTGCAATTTCACGTTCGATATTCGTACGAAGTTCATCAATCGTCGCTGGCTTCTTGGCATAGACCATAGACTTGACGCAGCCCCACAGGAAATAGTCCAACGGCGTCGAATCGCACGACCAAGCCGGCCAATCGACTGGACCATTTCGTGAGATAACACGTTCTCCAAACTTGGTTTCCAATAAATTGATTGTGACATTCGCTGTGTGGCTTGTGGCGCCGTCCTGTTGGAACCACATGTCTTCCAAGTCCATATCATCCAATTGGGGCCAAAAATATTCGGTTATCATTGAACGGTAGCGATTCCCATTCACAGTAACGTGCCGGTCTTGATCATCAAGGAAGAAGTACGGCCCAATGACGCCACCGGCCCACAAACCGCACCAAACCGTAATTTTTTCGGGATGCAATGATGACTCATGGAGTACGTGTGGATTGCTGTCTGACCAATAATGCATACTTTGTTTATTGACGAAGCCATTCAGCCAGAAGTGAGCCTCATCGCTGAAGATGATTTTTCGATGAAAATCCGAATCATTTTCAAGTTGTTGCTCAGCCCAATTCATCAACATACCACGTTTCTGGTGATCAAGCGGCTTCAGTTCTTGCGTCAATTTGATCTTGTAAGGATGTAGGCCAAGATCTTTTCGCAAAATTCGCCACAACGACGTCACAGAGATGCCCAACGCTTGAGAACGACGTGTGAGAGACACATTTGGGCTTTCTTCAACTGAAGCCTCAGCGGCAGCAATATTCTCAACACTACGGTCACTTCTTTGTCTCACTGGCACGGGAACATTTTGTACTTTGTCTGTGTATTCAAATTTTTCCACTAGACGCTCAATTGTTGATCTGCTAGGACGATTATGGCGACCATAAATTGGACGTAGCGCTCTTAACGTTGAGGCCACTGACTCCGAATTTCGGTAGTAAATTTTTATAATTTCTACTCGTTGTTGGCTCGTATATCTTTCCACCGTGAAATGGCAAACCTTTCTGAAGAGAAATGTCAAAAGAGCGGCAAGAAATATGGCGTCGTTTGCTGTCCCTGTCTTTCTACTTTTGTAGCGTCCCTGTTGAAAAACCCTTTATTACCATGGGAAATGTTCTTCTGAGATTACCGAATTTATTCCAAGTGCCCGAGTTTCGGTTCGCTCTACCCGCTTCTCTAGTAGATCACATCCGTTTGTAGTTTATTGTCCAGTTGACCGCACAACGCATTACAGAGAGAATTTGTTTATCAGTCGAACTAGCCGTATGTGGAATAAACTCCCCGCAGGAGTCTTTCCTGACAGTTATAATCTAATAAAATTTAAGTCAAATATCCACAACCACTACTCCATCTTTCCTCCTTCCCACAACCTATTTTCCTGAGAACAACACAATGCACCCTGAGTGTTGGTTAATAAAAAAAAACATGTTGAAGCCTCATTACATTTATATAAAAAGTTAGTTTTCTAAAGCATGATTTTCGACTTAGGCGGTTAATGCTTGTGACCACAGATATTAAGAACCCACTATTTTCTTAGTAGTTTTATAAAAAAAAAATCATGAGAGTCCGATCGCAGGGGAGATGTGTGAACATCTAGTAATTAAAGGTTTTTTTATAGCACTTTCTTAAAATCAAACAGAAAGCGTATCACTTATTATTATTATTATTATTTATTATTTTAAACGGTTAATTTTTGATTTTTCGTTTTTTATTTTTTATTTTTAATTTTTCGTTTTTCATTTTTCATTTCACGTTTTTCATTTTTCATTTAAATTTTTTTTTTTTAATTTTTAATTTTTTATTTTTCATTTTTATTTTAATTTCTCATTTTTTAATTTTAATTTTTCATCTTTTATTTTTCATTTTTTATTTTTCATTTTTAATTTTTTTCTTCATTTTTCATTTTCCAATTTTTATTTTTCTGTTTTCATTTTTCATTTTTTATTTTTCACTTTTTATTTTTCAATTTTCATTTTTTATTTTTCATTTTTTATATTTAATTTTTTATTTTTTATTTTTCATTTTTTATTTTTCATTATTCATTATTCATTATTCATTTTTAATTTTAGTATTTCATTTTTCTTTTCTTATTTTTCATGTTTCATTTTTTATTTTTTATTTTTATTTTTTTAGTTTTAATTCTTTATTTTTCATTTTTATTCTTAATTTTTAATTTTTTTTTTCTTTTTTCGTTTTTCATTTTTCATTTTTAATTTTTTCATTTTTCGTTTTTAATTTTTCATTTTTCATTTCTTATTTTTCATTATTCATTTTTAATTTTTCGTTTTTCATTTTTTATTTTTCATTTTTCATTTTTCATTTCTAATTTTTCATTTTTAATTTTTAATTTTTTATTTTTAATTTTTCACTTTTTATTTTTCATTTTTCATTTTTAATTTGAAATTCTTTATTACTGTGAAAGTACGTTCGATTCCATTATGTATGGAAATCGATCTCTTTTGCATGACCACCACGGGCACGCTTGCAGAAGTCCAGACGCTTAACCCAATGTTCGACGGTTTTCAAGCATAAATCGGCCGATACTGCTGCAATTTCACGTTCGATATTCGTACGAAGTTCATCAATCGTCGCTGGCTTCTTGGCATAGACCATAGACTTGACGCAGCCCCACAGGAAATAGTCCAACGGCGTCGAATCGCACGACCAAGCCGGCCAATCGACTGGACCATTTCGTGAGATAACACGTTCTCCAAACTTGGTTTCCAATAAATTGATTGTGACATTCGCTGTGTGGCTTGTGGCGCCGTCCTGTTGGAACCACATGTCTTCCAAGTCCATATCATCCAATTGGGGCCAAAAATATTCGGTTATCATTGAACGGTAGCGATTCCCATTCACAGTAACGTGCCGGTCTTGATCATCAAGGAAGAAGTACGGCCCAATGACGCCACCGGCCCACAAACCGCACCAAACCGTAATTTTTTCGGGATGCAATGATGACTCATGGAGTACGTGTGGATTGCTGTCTGACCAATAATGCATACTTTGTTTATTGACGAAGCCATTCAGCCAGAAGTGAGCCTCATCGCTGAAGATGATTTTTCGATGAAAATCCGAATCATTTTCAAGTTGTTGCTCAGCCCAATTCATCAACATACCACGTTTCTGGTGATCAAGCGGCTTCAGTTCTTGCGTCAATTTGATCTTGTAAGGATGTAGGCCAAGATCTTTTCGCAAAATTCGCCACAACGACGTCACAGAGATGCCCAACGCTTGAGAACGACGTGTGAGAGACACATTTGGGCTTTCTTCAACTGAAGCCTCAGCGGCAGCAATATTCTCAACACTACGGTCACTTCTTTGTCTCACTGGCACGGGAACATTTTGTACTTTGTCTGTGTATTCAAATTTTTCCACTAGACGCTCAATTGTTGATCTGCTAGGACGATTATGGCGACCATAAATTGGACGTAGCGCTCTTAACGTTGAGGCCACTGACTCCGAATTTCGGTAGTAAATTTTTATAATTTCTACTCGTTGTTGGCTCGTATATCTTTCCACCGTGAAATGGCAAACCTTTCTGAAGAGAAATGTCAAAAGAGCGGCAAGAAATATGGCGTCGTTTGCTGTCCCTGTCTTTCTACTTTTGTAGCGTCCCTGTTGAAAAACCCTTTATTACCATGGGAAATGTTCTTCTGAGATTACCGAATTTATTCCAAGTGCCCGAGTTTCGGTTCGCTCTACCCGCTTCTCTAGTAGATCACATCCGTTTGTAGTTTATTGTCCAGTTGACCGCACAACGCATTACAGAGAGAATTTGTTTATCAGTCGAACTAGCCGTATGTGGAATAAACTCCCCGCAGGAGTCTTTCCTGACAGTTATAATCTAATAAAATTTAAGTCAAATATCCACAACCACTACTCCATCTTTCCTCCTTCCCACAACCTATTTTCCTGAGAACAACACAATGCACCCTGAGTGTTGGTTAATAAAAAAAAACATGTTGAAGCCTCATTACATTTATATAAAAAGTTAGTTTTCTAAAGCATGATTTTCGACTTAGGCGGTTAATGCTTGTGACCACAGATATTAAGAACCCACTATTTTCTTAGTAGTTTTATAAAAAAAAAATCATGTGAGTCCGATCGCAGGGGAGATGTGTGAACATCTAGTAATTAAAGGTTTTTTTATAGCACTTTCTTAAAATCAAACAGAAAGCGTATCACTTATTATTATTATTATTATTTATTATTTTAAACGGTTAATTTTTGATTTTTCGTTTTTTATTTTTTATTTTTAATTTTTCGTTTTTCATTTTTCATTTCACGTTTTTCATTTTTCATTTAAATTTTTTTTTTTTAATTTTTAATTTTTTATTTTTCATTTTTATTTTAATTTCTCATTTTTTAATTTTAATTTTTCATCTTTTATTTTTCATTTTTTATTTTTCATTTTTAATTTTTTTCTTCATTTTTCATTTTCCAATTTTTATTTTTCTGTTTTCATTTTTCATTTTTTATTTTTCACTTTTTATTTTTCAATTTTCATTTTTATACCCTATACCACTATGTGGTTTGGGTATAATGACTTTGTGCTGCTGTTTGTAACAACCAAAAATATTTGACCTAGACCCATCTTTAATTATACCGATCGAATCAGAATCACTTTCTGAGTTGATTTAACAATGTCCGTCCGTCCGTCCGTCCGTCCGTCCGTCCGTCCGTCCGTCCGTCCGTCCGTCCGTCCGTCTGTGTGTCCATGTAAAGCTTGTAATCAAACTGCAGGTCGCAAATATGAATATATTTTGACGAAATTTGGTATATAAGCTTTTATCGGCCATGGGATGAACGCTATTGAAATTGGTGAGAATCGGTCCATGTTCAGACCTAGCCCCCATACAAATTACCCATATGAAATCGACATAAATTGCCATAAGATCCAAATTGTCATATAGATCTTACTCAAATTGTGTTTGTATGCGTTCATTACATCCACTAATGAGTAGTCCAAAAATGATCCCTTTGACCCCATATAGAGCTGCTTCCCGATCTTCACTTAAATCTATTAAAAAACAAAAATATTGCACTGATTCTTCTCAAATTTTGTTTGTATATATTTTTGCAAAATACAAGAGACTTTACCAAACATGGTCAGGATCGGTCCATTTTTGGACCTAGTCCCTTTATAGATATAGCATCCGATATGAACTTTTTTATATCTGGAGCCAAAAAAATTAATAAAAATCCCACTCAAATTTGGTTTTTGCTTATTTTCAATGTCCAGTTAGTTGGGCCTATGAGATAGGGTTTCTAA
>OY821520.1:242338773-242491273 GCA_963682025.1 Cordilura impudica | reverse complement strand
ATTTTTAATTTTTAATTTTTAATTTTTAATTTTTAATTTTTAATTTTTAATTTTTAATTTTTAATTTTTAATTTTTAATTTTTAATTTTTAATTTTTAATTTTTAATTTTTAATTTTTAATTTTCAATTTTTAATTTTTAATTTTTAATTTTTAATTTTTAATTTTTAATTTTTAATTTTTAATTTTTAATTTTTAATTTTTAATTTTTAATTTTTAATTTTTAATTTTTAATTTTTAATTTTTAATTTTTAATTTTTCATGTTTCATTTTGGTTTTTAATTTTTAATTTTTCATTTTTTATTTTTCATTTTTAATTTTTTATTTTTCATTTTTTTTTCATTTTTTATTTTTCTTTTTTATTTTTCAAACAGGTTATCATAATATCATAATTTTTTCACCAATACAATTACATTTTGTCTTACGACTCACAAGTTACGGTTACGCTGTTTTTGAAATTTACCCCCCTGCGCATATAGATGTTTACAAATCAAAAACATATTAAAAAATGATTTAAAAAAATAATTTTCATCAATTTTTATCATTCCAAAAAGGTGTAAACCCAAAAAAAATAATAAATATACTCAATATTCCCCTGGAAACAATATTGTTACCAATTAATTTTAAAAAATTCCTAAAAATACAATATACAACAATACAATCGGAATAGAAGACAGAAGAATATGAAAATATACAAGAAATTTAAAAAGAATCATCAATTAGATATTTAAATATTTGTATAAAAGTCGTTATAAAATTAGCAAACATGAAATTAAATTAAAAATTAAATTAAAAAAATCCTTAAAAATCTAATAGAAATAATTATAATCTTTTCGATCATTTTCGATCTTTTCTCAAAGTATTGTGCCATAATTTGGAAGTAATACTTAAATCGAGTTAAAAACTAAGTAAAGAAACTTAGTAAAGCAAAAATCTTAGCACAGCTGTTTCAAAGATGTATCTAAACTTTGCAAGTCAGGTTATAAATCTGTTCCGGGTCGAGTCACCAAAAAACTATAAAAAATTTAAAAATAATATTTTTAAATTTGTGTTAAAAAGTCCCAAAAATACCATTAAAATCATTTAATCGCTTTCGATCAATATCCAAATCAATCAGTATCAAAATTTAATTTAATAACAATTTTAATCTTTTTTGATCAGTCTTTTGATCTATTGGAAAAATTTTGAGAAAACAGAAAATGTTTATTAATAATCCGCTATCTCCATAATATTTTTATAAAAGTCTTTTCTAAGAAATTACCAAAAAATATGGATCTTTTAGGATTACACAATTTTAATTTTTGGAAAAAACAAACAATATTGTTATCAATGAATATAAATCATTTGAATCTTTTTCAATCAATTTCGAATTAGAAGACAGAAGACAAAAAAAAAATTATTACGAATTCTGCAAGACAGGTTATAGAGCTGTTTGGGATCAAGTCACCAACTCTTTTCACTAGCCAATAAACTATAATAACTGTTAAAAAAAATATTTTTAAATTTTTATTTAAAAAAAAATCCCAAAAATGCTATTGAAATCATTTTAATCTCTTTCGATCAATATCGATCTCTATGAAATGTAAAAGCCGAATAAATTTATATGGAATCCGCTGTTTTGTTAATATTTTTATAAAAATAAATTAGCAAGGAAAAAATAATGGAAATATATTTTTGATCTGTAAAAATTTAAAAATAGAACAAATTTATTATTGATAAAAGCAAAATAAATTCACCTTAAATTGATCAAATAGAATATGACAAAAGAAATAAATTTAAAAATTTATTTTTAAAAAAGGATACTTAAAACTATTTTAATCTTTTTGATCATTTTTTATCTTTTTTTTGGAAATTCTTTCGATATCCGTAAAATATAAAACCGAAACAAATTTATATTTTTATAAAAAATGGCATAAAATAATAAAAATATATGAAATACATTAACATCCCCTAAAAAAATAAGACATATAAAAAATTTCTGATCTGCCATGTTCTTAATATTTTTATAAAAAATGGCGTAAAATTAAGAAAAATGTATGAAATGCATTAACATCCCCTAAAAAATACAATATAAAAAATTTGAATCTTTTTGGATCAATTATCATCTTGAAGACAAAATAAATTATTACTAAGAATCCGCTATGTTCTTAATATTTTTATAAAAATCTTTAAAAAATTATCAAATTTTGTTGTTCATTTTTTTATCAATTTCAATTTTAAAAAAATATAGCTTAAAACAAAAAAAAATACCAAATATGTACAACAGACTTTTTAAACAAATCCCCAAAAAATCAGTAAAATCAATTTAATCTATTCCGATCTTCTCTAAACATTCGATGTCATAATTCAGTAAAATCAATTTAATCTATTCCGATCTTCTCTAAACATTCGATGTCATAATAGTTAAATATTACTTTAATCTTTATGATACGGCAAGAATCATAATTTTTGAATATTTTTACAAAAAAAATTTAAAAATATGTTAACTAAAAGAAAATCTTTATCTTTTTTTTTTGTAAATTTGCATCTCTTAAAAAATATCGTAAAATTAATATAAAAATGTCAAATTCATTTAGCAGACCATTGGAGCAGTATTGTAATTAATATATTTAAAAAATCTTAAAAAAAAATACAAGAATAATCGTTCCAATCATTAACGATCAATTTCGATTTTTATAAAATATTATGTGAAATATTTGAAATATTTTCTTCATCATCATGAATCATAACTTTCTAAACATCTTCATAATAAAAAAACCTAAAACTTTAATATTTTTAAATGCCTTTGTATTTTATAATCATTAGTGATCCCTTTTAAATCTTCCGCTGATTTGTGAGAACCAAAAAATTTTTTTTTGGACAAGTTTCAGGAAAAAAATACAAAATTTTTAAAGGAAAAAAGGAAATACGAAATGCAACAAATTTCATAAATTATAACAAATTTTAATTTAATTAAATAATTTCATCTTTTTCTTGTTCTTAAACATAATTTACATCAACAAACAAACACCTTCATCATCATCACCATCAAATCAACATTTTCCATCAATATTACACACAACAACAACAACAACATCATCACAAACAAAACAAACATTTTACTCACCACAATCAACACTGCACCTTAAAATTGAACCTACACTATGGGGAAAAAAACTTTCTTTTAAACAAATTGCCATCTTAGCTGTAATACGGGTGAATGTGTATTGGAAAACTTACATTGTAATGGTCGCACTGATTGTGCTGACGGTAGTGATGAGTACAACTGTGGTAAGTTTCCCAGAAGCCTGACTTAATTAACAACATATGTCCTAGAAATATGTAGAAATTAGAAATTTTAGAGTTTTAAATGTTAAGCCACTAGAATAGTTTAGATGAAATAGTTTTACTAATATTTTTTTTTTTAAATATTTAATTTTATATAATTTTATGTTTTATGTGATAAAATAATTGTCTTTCTTGTTTTCTAAAACTTAAGATGAATGTCCAACACTTTCTATGAAATGTAATGACACTTGTGTTAGTTGGAATTTTAGATGTGATGGCAAAATTGATTGCAAAGATGAAGCCGATGAACAGGGTTGTGATGGTAAACTTTTTATTTCTAACATTTGTTAATAATTTTAAAACCTAAATTTTCCCTTTCCGTGTTTGGCTTAAATTGTTTATTTTCCCCTAATATTGAAAAAAAAATCTCAAATTTAAGAAATTTAGAGTCAGGACAAAAATTATTAGCTAAGAAAATAAATATAGAAATCTTAATCGATTTTAAATCTAAAATTGCGATTGTAATAAAATCATAATATTCTTATTCGTTTCGAGGGACCAAATTTAACATAAAATATTTTTGGAAACCCCACTTTTTTGTAAATTTTAAACGAAAAGCAAATTTGTTTTTAAATTTTCTGTTCGAAAACCCAACCTAAAAAAACAGCTGCTTAAAATTTTAGCTTATTTTAGTACTAAATTTTTTTACATTTACACTTAGGAGAAAAATTATTAGATATGAAAAAAATTAAAGCTTTATCTTCAAATCTCAAATTTCAATATTTATTATTATTATTATTATTATTATTATTATTATTATTATTATTATTCATGAGATTTATATTCGATTCGAAGCACCTAATTTATATTTTTAGATAACCCAATTCGTAAATCCAAAATGATCTATGTAACCTAAATTTTAACATTTGCTAAGACTCTTAGCTAATTTTTTTAAACTTTCAACGAACAAAAAATTTGCTTTTAAATTCTCTGTTCAAAGAACAAAATTCCAATATAAACGGATTTTTATTTTAAATTTATTTATTTATAATTTTTTTTTTTATTATATTTTTTTTTTTTTTTTTTGATAAATTTCGTTCCTTGTAATTTCAAATTAAAATCTGCTAAGCAGGGCCAATATAAGGGTCTCTATAGATGATTACAAAATGAAGCCAAATTTTTAGAAAAACTATATTTTATGCTTATTCATGCACTGACTAGAAGTCGAAGTTAGCTTTTAAGGTAAAATTAGGTTTGAAGGACCAATATAGATTAAAAAAAAGCTTCTCTAGCTCAAGATTTATATTGTCGGAATAGAAGAAAATATTGCCTAAAATAGATTGTTTATATAAAAAAATTAAAAATCATAATTGAATATATTTTTTTTTTTATAAAATTTTCAGTTCTAAGAACCATATTTTGTGTTCAGCGTTATGATTTTAAAAAAGATCTAATCTCTGATTTTTTTCAGTTTTATTGCATCTTTAATTTGAATGATGTGGTAGATGTGCTAAATGATGATAATTGTGAATTTTCTCCAACTACTTTAATTAAAAATTTCAATAATATTAATAAGAAGAGGAATTTGATTTTAACATTCATAGAAAATACGGTTCGATGGACCAGTATGGAAAACTCATGTCTGACTTTTCATTTGGTTCTCTTAATAAACATTAATTTCCAACTTATCAAATTCTTATTATAACTAATCCCAACAAATTGTAAGGACATTTACTAAAAATACCTTATTTTAAGTCTTTTTAAGCGGTTCGTAGAACCAAAGTGATCAAAAAATATAATAATATTGTTTTTTCTCCCAAACGGTTTTCACTAGAAAACTAATTTAAGATCTTAATGTCGAAAAAAAAAACTATAAAACATTTAATTGTGTTCTTTTTGTTATTTTGTTAAAAAAAAAAAAACAACTATCTTAGACCAGTGGACTCGTCGTGTGATTATATGGCAAAGAAATTATTTTTTTACGAAAAAAATAATTATTTCAAAAATTTTATTTCTCAACGGTTTGTTTTACAACAAAATTTAACAAAATTTACTAGAAACTACTTTCTACTACTTTTCTAATAAACCGCTTTGTAAACGGTTCGTAGGACCAAACTGATAAAACAACAAAAAATATTACTTGTTTAATCTCCCAAGTTTTTCTTTCTACAGTTAGTCTTCAACAAACTTTACGAGAAATCTTATTTAGAATCTGAACTACAACAAAAATTTGTTTATAATATTCAGAGACAAATATGGTTCAAAAGTTAAAAAAAATATTTCGGAATTCTCTATAAAAAATTCTTTAAAAAAACTACAATCAATGAACTCGACCAAACAATTTAAAGAAATTTACGTAAAAATAAAGGTTATATCAAAAATATATACTTGAAGTTGAAGGCGAGTAAATAAGGTTCGAAGGACCAAAAGTGAAAAACAACTGAGTTTTCGTTTTGAAAACAACAATCTCAGACTATTAGAATAAAATACTGAAAATAAAATTATGTGATTATAATGTTTCTTAAAAAGGTTCTTTCTAACCGGTTCGTAGGACCCAACTATTTAAACTATAGCATTTCATTCTATAATAAAGTAATCAAAGCACTTTAATTAGTAAAAAAATCATTTCATTTTATTTCATTACAAAATTATGCTTTAAGTGCCAAAAGAGGAACGAAATTTGAATATTTTTGTTTTACAACAAGATTCAACCTATAAACATCACTTATCAATCTATTTTAATTTTAAAAATGCAAAAATATAATATGATATTCAAAAATATTTTTTTTTGGCAATTTAAAAAAGATTGAATACGGTTCCAAGGACAAAAAAACATAACTGAATTTTCTTTTTGTGAAAAAAGAAACATCAATCATTGACTTATTGAACTCTCCTTATAGATATACTCTAAGGACGCTTACGTGAAAATAAGTTTTCTCAAAAAGGTTCTTTTTAAACGGATCATACCACCCAACTGATTAAAATATAACAGTTCAGTAATAAATAAAGTAATCAGTGTACTTTACTAGAAAACTTTTAAAGGATATTAATTAGTAGAAAAGTGTAATAGAAAAATCTTTAGAAAATATGAATCAAAGGACCTAAAAATGAAGAAATCATTCCTGATTTTTCTATTTAAAATACTTTTAATTCAAACATGTCATTCTTAGTTAAAAAAAAAATATTAATTTAAAATCAAAAATTTGTATTTAAAATATAAAAATTTTAAGTCGAAATTAAAAAATGTCCATTTCAAATTCAAAAATATTAAATATATTTTTAGGAATTTAAAATATATATAGTTAGAGTAATATTATTAATATTATATTATTGAAATATTTAATAAACTTTTTAATAAACTATGAATTTGATTAATTTTCATCATTTGAATACGGTTCGAAGGACTACAGAGATTACAATAATTTTCCTCATAAGTTAGAAAATTCTGTTAATTTACCACCCAAACTTTAAGTAAAAAAATTATTAATCTAATAAAAGGATCATTTAATGTTTTTATATTTAAATATATATATTTTCTGATAACCATATATATAGACAATCCGTGTCGAAACACCTAAATTGCTAGAAATTGCCTATAACTGCAAAATTATGTTGTTGTTCCCTTCCCATTATTTGTCCATTCTATATCTAAAAAATCATTTGTGTATTTAACTAATTCATATATTATAATTTTTATTTGTTATGTTTATTTTGTTTTTAATATTTATGTGTTTTTTCATCTTCATCATCATGATCTTGTTTCATAATTTAAAAAAAGCATATAGAAAAGATCTTAAGGAAATTTATATGCATTCTGTTTTTAATGAAACATGTCAAACGGATCAATGGGAATGTGATAATTTTGAATGTATTAATAAAACATTATTGTGTAACGGTCGTTACGATTGTATGGATAAATCGGATGAGTCACCAAAACATTGTGTAACAACGGGTAATGAAAAAAAATAACAAACAAGAAAATATAAAATAGAATATTTATAAATATCTGTAAAATAGTTTAAAATAAGTCTATGTATATTTTTCTAAATACCATAAAACCGAAATGTATATTTTTTGAAATAATTTCAGGTATTTCACATAAAAATTATTTTATATTTACGCGTAAATCATTAAAAAATTTCAACAAAAAAAAACACTAAAAGAAAAATTTCTCTTTCTTCCTCTCTCTTTCTCTATTTATCTATATGCCGGCTTTACATACATTAACAAAACATGCTTGCTTGCTTGTTTAATCATACTTGTTACAAAATGGCTCTACACCCCCACCCCAAACATTACAAACACACTCACAAAAACCTGGCTCAAACAGTTGCAACTGTTTATACACCCGAAGACTGTAAGTACGATGAATTCTTCTGTGATGACAGTTGCCATCCCAACTCCATACATTGCAATGGCGAATATGACTGTGTCGATCGCAGGGATGAAAAAGATTGTCCAAATCCAACACGTCGTCCCCCCACCGCCTATCCCTGTCCCCAGCATACTTGTCCTAATGGTCAGTGTTATTCGGAAAGTCAACGTTGCGATGGTACATCTCATTGTGATGATGGTTCTGATGAAGCTAATTGTAAGTTCAAAACATACGAAACATTTATAAACAACAACAGCAACA
This sequence comes from Cordilura impudica, assembly GCA_963682025.1. Taxonomy (NCBI): domain Eukaryota; kingdom Metazoa; phylum Arthropoda; class Insecta; order Diptera; family Scathophagidae; genus Cordilura; species Cordilura impudica. The sequence continues at coordinate 242,483,372 of OY821520.1, read as the reverse complement.
ACAACAACAAAAAATATTAATCATTTCATTATTTTAACCCAAAAAGCACTAAAATGCACTGCCACACATTGCAAATAATTAATAAAAAAAGGAAGTTAAGTTAAGGGGGGGTAAGTTTTTAAAACCTTTTTTGCATTTCTCTTTCTGAATCTACAACATGTCGAGAGTGTTGTGTCAAGACTTCAAGTAAATCAGAGCAAAACTTAAGAAAATACAGCGTTTCCAGCGACCGGCCTCATACGGTATATCGTATATAAATCAATTTTTAAAAAACTTTAAATCGATTTTCAGGCAAATATATATTCGAAGTCCATGAACATCATAACTCAAAATTTACTTGAACGATTCCCTTGAAGTTATATCTACACATAAATCATCAGGTACCCACGAAGGGTCTTTTTATTTTCCATTTTCTTTCCCATTTTTTAACAACAAATATTCCAAAATTTTATAGCAAAAATCGTGTTGTTTTTCACTGCCAAAAAAAAAAAGAAAAAACTCTTCGTCACTACCTCAGGAAACATATCATCTGTTAAACACATTTCGATTTTCTTATTTCACATGATCCGGTAACGAGTTATGATGTTCACCGCTAAACTACAACGCCTCGGGAGATTCGCTGTCACGGACTTATTTATTAAAATTTTTAATTGAAAATTTTTTCAATGATTCTACATAAAATAAATAATCCAACATTATTCACATCTTCAAAAAAGAGTTATGAAAATACGACTTTTTTTAACTTTTAAAACCTTACCCCCCCTAAGCTAACAGAAAGTGAAATCTAGTAAGAGAAAAAGCTTTAAAAAAGCTCATACATATTATTGCCATTTATAAAATTCTAATGAATTTTTCCTACATCAAAGAATATACCATAATTTGAGAATAGGAATAGCGGTTCATTTCAAAAACTCCTTAGAAAACTTAGTTTGCTTCTATATTGGACTTATTAAAACCAGAAACTGTTTTATCATTTCTTAGTATTCCTCAAAGCTTTTTTACTGCAGAAAATTCATAGAAATTATTCTCGTAATATTCTTAACAATGAGCTTGAATGTTGAAAGAACTTTAATGTTTTCAACGATAATTTTTAAATTTTGCTCCCTCAATTTTTAACAACAAAAAAAACAGCAAAAGCTTGTGAGCCTCCAACGATAATTTTTTAGTTCATTTTGTCATTATAAAAAAGCTTTAAGCACCAAAAAAATTTTCGAAAATATTTTATAATAACCAACAATTCTATCTACTTTTTAAAAATGCTTGAATTAAAAACGAATTTTTTTTAGTTCATTGGGTCATTACAAAAAAAAAAAGCTTTTAAACACCAAAAAACTTAAAATTTTTAAAAAATATTATTTGATAACCAGCAATTTTATCTCTTTTTAAAAATTATGGAAATCAAAAGATTTAATTAAATGTTTTAGAAGCACAAAAGTTGGCAAAAGCACCGGTAATTTTTTCAATATTTATAGGGTATACTACTAAGTGGTTAGACCCTTATTATAACGATAGGTTCAGAATCATTTTTTGAATCGATTTAGCCATTTCCATCCGTCCGTCCGTCCGTGTGTCAATGCAAACTACTGGTCGCAAATATACATAACTTTGATATAATTTGGTATAAAAGCTTTTGTGGCCCATAGGACGATCGCTATGGAATTTGGTTGTTATTGCTCCATGTCCAGATTTAGCCTCCATAGAAATAACACCTATTAATCGATATCGGTCAAATTCATAAATAAGTAGTCCAAAAATAAACCCTGTAGGGTCAGTTCCATAGTTCCCATATAAAGCTTCTTTTTGATATACACTTAGATTTAACAAAAGACAATAATAAAGGTAGATCTTTCTCGAATTTGGTTTGTATGATATACAAAAAAATATATCGATCTTGAACCATAAATAAAAAACTTTTTAAAAATCTAAAAAAATATCAATAATCGGCAGTTTTTTTATTGTTTATAACTACTAGCATTAAAAATAGAATTTTAGTACAACTTTTCAACTGAATTCTGTTTCAGCAGAAAAGCTTTTCCAAAATAACTTTAATTATTTTTTAAACTCAGCAATATTATAATTTCACAATAAGAGGTTGTTGACATAGCTTTCACTATTAAAAGCTTGTTTTGCACAAAAAAGTTTTAATTCAGCTTATATTAAATTTTTTGATTAAAAAATATTCCATTCAATATAATAATTTTTTTAATTTGTGTCGCTCTGGATCATTATACAAAAAATTTTTCGTGATCGAAAAAGCTTAATAGCTTTCAAATATACAATATATTCTTAATTGCCAACAAAACATAAGTTGTAATAAAACTTACATGTTTTTAAGTAAAATTTATTTTGTGTTTAAAAGCTTTTAATTTTGTGAAAACTTTTAAAGTCAGCTGTATTATGCTTTCTTATAAAAAATTAATGACAAAGTACTTACTATTAAAAAGCTGAATAAAAAAAGTTAGGCTTTTTTATTTCTTTGTTTAAAAAATATTCCATTAAATTTATTTATTTATTTATTACTTAACTTTTTGTGTAAAAATCTTCTACAAATATACAATATTTTCTGAATGCTTGCATTAAAACAAAAGTTTTAATAAAACTTTTTGAAATTTTTAACAGAATTTGATGCTATACATAAAAACTTTCCAGAAAGCTTTATTTATTTTGCAATTTTTTGAAGTTTTCAACTCAATAGTACAATATTTTTTAAAATAAAAAATCTTGTTGGCAAAAATTTCGCTATTAAAACCTTTTTACACAAAACGCTTTTTTAAATTTACTCGTACAATCCGGTTGCGCTTACAAAAAACTTTAATTTATTTTTAATTTGTTAATTAAAATGTCTTCATCTTAATACATTCCAAAATATGTTGGTCTGAATCATTATACAGAAAAACTTTAAAGTATCAGAAAAGCTTAATAGATCCCAAATATATTTGCTGTTTTTGTGAAATGCTTGGATTAAAAACTAAAGTTTTACCTCCTCTTTATGTAATACGGCGATAGGTAATGTTATCGATAATCTCAAGATCTATACAAAAATTCAGTTTTATTATGAATCTTTAAATAGTTTTACTTAAATTTAAAAAAAAAATCTTTAAAATACTTTATAAAATTTTTCGATTTTGCTCATTACATAAAATAAATATAAAGATCGCAAAAGCTTAAAAGCTTCTCTAGTAACAATGTACGACAATTCTCGGGCTATTGCACAGTGTAATTAAATTCTAATACCAATTAAATTTAAAATTAATGGTTTTTCTTTTTTGGCCAGTATTTATTACAATCTCGTATATATTGTGTTTTTAATAAAAACAAAGATTTTTTTCATAGAAAGAATTAATTTATATCTGAAATGTGCATTACATTGTACAGCAGTAATTGGTACCATTCTTTACCTAGCTCCAAAATTCTAATAAACCTTCAAAGATTTTCTAATTGAAAATTGATTGTTATTTTAAGATTAAAAAAAACTTTAATTTATTTTAATTTGTTTAAAAAAGTTCTTCCATCAAATACATTCTAAAATTTGCCGATCTTAGTCATTACACAAAAATATGTTAAAGATCGAAAAAGCTTTAAAGCTTAGTTTTTTAATAATAAGCAGTTTGTCTATTATTTTAAAACTAGCATATACCAGCGCTCGAAGTTCGAGTGCAATTTTTAGGCAACTCTATTTCTCAACTTAGCCAATTCACAAACCAACACTTTTTAGGTTTTTTATTATTGTGAAGGAAAATAACAAGCTCATTAACAAACACATTATCAAATTTAATATGCACACACATAGCATATGTATAATATTATGTATGTGTTAGTAGTAACTTTAAATGCAATTTACTCAAGATGAAGGAAAAAATTTAAAAATCTGTAAATCTGGTGAATAGCTAAAAAGATGTACCTTTCAAATAATATACGTTTGGTTAAAGTCGGGATATAAAGGTAGAACAAAACATCGGTCACAAGAAATCGACTAGCCTATTAATATTATAGAAGCTTCCATTAAAAACAAAAGTTTTTTGAGGATGAAAAGCTTTTAATAAATTTGTGTTTGTTCTTAAAAACTTTCCAAAAAAAAAGCTTCATATTATTGTAATGTAAAATGGATTCTAAAATCATTCACTATTAAAATCATGTAGTCGAAATCATATCCCAATATAAGCTTTTTTACACAAAATTAGCTTTTATTGAGCTTACTTTACTGATTTCACTTTTTGCTTAAAAATTATGTAAAAAATAAATATAATTCTACACATAAAGCACTTTACTGATATATGATACTATTTTATTTATCACAAAGTTTTTTATTTCCTAACACACCTATCCAAAATTTTCTAATACTTTTCCTATATTTTTCTGTCATTCTATCAAATATGCTTAACAAAACTATTGCAATTTTAAAAAATAAATATATTTTTTACAAGGCTTTACATGTAAGGACGATGAATTTTTCTGTTTCGATCATAAGTTTTGCATCAATGAAACACAACACTGTGATGGCTACTATGATTGTAAAGATTTCTCAGATGAACAAAATTGCATTGGTTAATATTTATTTTTATATTGAAAAATAGTTTAATTTTCTATTTATTTTTTCACTAAGATTAACTTTAATAAAGTTTATATTTGTAGAGTTTTTAAGAGTGATATATATTATTTTTATAACTTTTAAAGCATGTTTATGTGTAGTAAAATTTTTAGCACTTTGATATCACCTGTGATAGTTTATTTTAATTAAAAAATTTGGATTTGTTTGTTACTTTTTCTTAAGGCTGCGCTGCTGATCAATTCCGTTGCCGCAATGGCGATTGCGTGCCCGGCTATGCCCATTGTAATGGTCATCGCGAATGCATTGATAATTCTGATGAAGAAGAATGTTCCGATCCGATACCGACATATCCCAGCCGTTGTTCATCGACCCAATTCCGGTGTGACAATGGCCAGTGTATCAATGCTGTGGCCAGATGTAATGGTTATACCGATTGTGCTGATAGTTCTGATGAAAGATATTGCAGTAAGTAAATAAGAAAATTTGTAAATTATTTTATAATACAGAGTTTTTTTATTTCATAGAAACCGTTTAAAAGATTTTTTATAAATTTTTCAGCAAAGTTAATAGTTTTGAATTTTCGTAGGTTTTTTTTATAAATCTAAGAAAATTTTCTAATATGTTTACCATTTGAATTCATAGTAGAAACATATCAACCAGTATCAAAATTGACAACATTTTTAAAAAACATTTTAAAAAATTTTTTGTTAAACGTTAAATGATTGTTAACCCTTTCATGACCAATGGTACATATACATATGTCCCATTTTTATTTTTTCTTATATTTTCCACATTTTCTAACCGATTTTTTTAAAGCTGACTTGAGTCGACAGAGGATAGTTTTAGATTTCAGACCATACCAAAAAAAAAATGGGACATGTATTCTCAGGAAATAAGACGGTGACCCCAAAGTCTGAAAATTGTGTTATTTTTAGTGATATTTGGATGTCATTAATTCGGGCGTTATTATACCGAAAACATTTTGATATAACATGGACCAGTATTTATGGTTTCAGAATCACAAAATATTTGGAATCGGTTTATTATTCAGCAAAATTTAGTACGGGTAAAAAAGATGTTTTATAGTTTTATATTTTTATTAAATTAAAAAAATTCATAATATTAAATCAACAATTAATTAAACTATAAATAACAAGTAAGAGTATTAAATTCGGCTGGGCCGAATCTTTGATACCCTCCACCTTTTTCATTTTCAATTTTCATTTTTTTTTTTATCAGTATCCATTTTTCGCTTTTCAATTTTCATCTTACGTTTTTCATGTTGATTTTTTCATTTTTAATTTCTGTTTTCTATTTTCCACATTTCATTTTTCATTTTCCATTTTCGATTATTCATTTCTCATTTTCCATTTTTTATTTTTCATTTTTCATTTTTCATTTTCCATTTTCCATTTTTAATTTTTAATTTTTCATTTTTCATTTTCCGTTTTCCATTTTTCATTTTTCATTTTCCATTTTTCATTTTTATATTTTCATTTTTCATCTTCCCCTTTTCATTTTCCGATTTTCATTTTCATTTTTAATTTTCCATTTTCCATTTATCATTTCTCATTTTCCATCTGCCATTTTTAATTTAAAATTTTCCATTTTTCATATTCCATTTTCCATTTTTCATTTTCAATTTTCCATTTTTCATTTTTATATTTTCATTTTTCATCTTCCCCTTTTCATTTTCCGATTTTCATTTTCCATTTTTCATTTTTCATTTTCCATTTTTCAATTTTAATTCTTCATTTTCCATTTTTTATTTTTCATTTTCCATATTCCATTTTTTCATTTTTTTCTTTCCATGGAATTTTTCATTTTCCATTTTTCATTTTCCATTTTCCATTTTCCATTTTCCATTTTTCATTTTCCATTTTCCATTTTCCATTTTTCAATTTTCATTTTTCATTTTTTATGTTCTCATTTTCCAATTTTCATTTTTCATTTTTCATTTTGCACTTTTCAATTTCCATTTTTATTTTTAATTTTTAATTTTCATTTTCCATTTTTCATTTTTCATTTTACATTTTTCATTTTCCATTTTTCATTTTTCATTTTCCATTTTCGATTTTTCATTTTTAATTTTTCATTTTTAATTTTCCATTTTTAATTTTTCGTTTTCCGTTTTCCCTTTTTTGTTTTTCATTTTCCATTTTTCATTTTTCATTTTCCATTTTTCAATTTTAATTTTTCATTTTTCATTTTTCATTTTCCATTATTCAATTTTAATTTTTCATTTCCCATTTTTTATTTTTCATTATCCATATTCCATTTTTCATTTTTTTTCCATGGAATTTTTCATTTTCCATTTTCCATTTCTCATTTTCCATTTTTCAATTTTCATTTTTCATTTTTTATGTTCTATTTTCCATTTCTCATTTTCCAATTTTAATTTTTCATTTTTCATTTTGCACTTTTCATTTTCCATTTTTCATTTTCATTTTTCATTTTACATTTTTCATTTTCCATTTTTCATTTTTCATTTTTCATTTTTCACTTTTCACTTTTCATTTTTCATTTTCCATTTTTCATTTTCAATTTTCCATTTTCCATTTTAGATTTTTCATTTTTCATTTTCCATTTTTCATTTTTCATTTTTCATTTTTAATTTTTCATTTTTCATTTTCATTTTTCATTTTTCATTTTTCATTTTTCATTTTTCATTTTTCATTTTCCATTTTCGATTTTTCATTTTTCATTTTCCATTTTTCATTTTCCATTTTTCATTTTCGATTTTCCTTTTTTCATTTTTCATTTTCATTTTTAATTTTTCAATTTTCCATTTTCATTTTTCAATTTTCAATTTTCATTTTCCATTTCCCATTTTTCATTTTTAATTTTTTATTTATATAAATTTTTAATTTTTAATATTTAATTTTAATGATAAAAATATATGTGGTAAAACTTGCTTAGGCCAATGTGACACGTGCAGTATTTATATACACACAACTGTAATGACTTCAACAATACGAAGAATTACAACATATCATAAGAAAAACAACAAACACACTGAAAAATTTTATTTTTTCAAGAGTTTTTTCAAAGTTTCATTCATAGCTCGTGAACCCTTCGACCGATTTTGACGATTTTAAATAACAACGCCTTTGGGATGTTATCATACGATTTCATACAAACAAGAACGGTCTAGCTAAGATATTGACGGCGTGATCGTGATTTCCCCAGACATACGGACAGACGGTCATCGGTAAATCAACTGCCCTTGTTATAAGGGGCAAGAAAATATATTTTTTTGGGGTCTCAGGAATTTATTTCGATGCGTTTCAAATGGAATGACAAACCTATATATACCCTCTGCCACTGAGGTGTGGAGACTCAGAAAAATATTAATTCTAAATATCTCAAAAATATAAAATCAATTATGGTAATCTTCGAAGCAATTACAGTTTTTTGTGAAACAAAAAGGTTTTTACAACAGGAACATTTTTCCTTTCCATTTTTAGTACAAACTAAAAAAGTAGTAATCGATTCTCTGTGACCTATATTTGAAAATTTACAACAAATACAAAACCAAAGCTACAGTTATTTATGTAAAAAATAAAAACACAAATCACTGACTTGCTTTGAGCGGAGTAAATTAGTTGCTAATTTTGACCGTTGACGACCAATGGGATATATATGGCCCATGGATTTTTTCCTTGAAGGAATTTAAAAAATATATTTTTGACGACACTTTTGTTTAGAAATGTTGGGTCGTTAAGTACGAATCCACAAAAAATAAAAATTTTCCAACAGTTTAGGTTTGGTCGTGAAAGGGTTAAACTTAAATGATAAATAAATATTTTAATGGGCAACTCTAATTTCTATCACATATACCTTTCTGATATTTACGTTTTTTCAATTATTAAGTCTACTAGAGAGAAGAATATTAGGGTTATAATTTTATATATTTGAAATATTTTAATTTTTTGTGAAATTAGCAACACTTGTTTAAAATAAAATTAAAAAAAAATGAAGATGTTCCGAATTTTTTTCTTATTGACAAGACAAGCTTAACAAACTAAATTCAAATTAATCTGTTAAACGATTTTACGATTTTGTTGGCAACACTAAATAAATAAATAACAAGATTTCTTGATTTCTTCAACCTTTATAGCCTTAACACACAAAAACTTAATTCGGAAACATAATGTTACAATATTATCTAGGTTGGCAACACTTTCTTTGGAGAGAAAAAACATTTTTTTTAATATACACTTTTAGATACTCGACGGAAATACGAATTAATAGAATTATAAAGAAAAACAAAAAAAAAAATAATTGGCAACACTAAAACCCAATAGTCTTCTTAAAGAGCAGATTCTCGTTATAGTGGCAATACTAAAACAGTTTTCCATTTTAGTGTAGAGATTCTTTGAAACTTTATATAGACAAAAATATATTCGAAAGCAGAATTTCACAAAATACCTTATTTTGATATTTTTTTTATATTTTTCCTATCAAAAAAATTAAAAATTTTTAAAAATTGGCAACACTAAAACCTAATGTTATTGGTAAATAACAAATTCTCGCTATATTGGCAATACCAAAACAATTTTTTTATCTTATCATCGATCTATATCATTTTAATGATTGAGTTAAAAATTAAATCAGGTTTAGGATGAAATGTTTTTACTTAAAAGAAAAGCAAAAAACATTGGCAAATATGTTTCAAAAATTGATCTAAATTCTGCATGACAGGTTTTATACAGCTATTTCGGGTCGAGTCACCAACCCTCATCAGTAACCAAAAGCAGTAGATAGTTTGTTTGTTAAAAAGTTTAATTCATAACCTTTGCTGTGAAACCAATGCAATGAGAATCCTTGTCCAATACAATTATAACTATAATATAAAACAGCTTTGAAACAAATTTTTTTGTATATCCATACACAATAAACGTATTGTTTTTTTTTTTTTCTTGAACACAACTATTTGTTTTTGCTAAAATAACATTTAGCGTTAAGGGCGTGCCCTCCGTATTTTATTTAAAAAAATTCTTATTTTCGTTCTTAACAATTTTTTATCATTTTGGTACAGAGAAAAAAATTTTCGAAAACACTCTAAGTTGGCAACACTTGATTAAGATAAAATTTTTTTCAGCACATATATTTTCACTATCGCAATCGGATATAATACGATTTGTTTTAAATCGTTCGTATGGGCATGAGAATTCAATGTGATGTTCGTTGGAACGAGCATGTTTTTCAAGTGTCGAAAGAAGCATTCAAGTGTCTTGGTTTTCTAAAACGGTGTAGAAATTACTTCAGTCGAACTAGCCGTATGTGGAATACACTCCCCGCAGAGGTCTTTCCTGACAGTTATAATCTAATAAAATTTAAGTCAAATACCAATAAACACTACTCCCTCTCTCCTCCTTCCCATAACCTATTTTCCTTAAATCAGCACAATGCACTGCATTTGTAGGGGGCATCCCCTGAGTGTTGGTTAACAAAAAAAAAAAAAAATTGGTAACTCTTAATTCAAAATATAATGGCTTTACATCAGACATGTTAGCTATATTTAAAAGAGATTTGTTCAAACTTTAAAAACACGTTAACACCAACACTTGATTAATCTAAAATTTGTTTTTTTTATTTATTTTACTGAAATCTGGACGAAAAGTTCTTTTTAAATTTTTTTCCATAATGTGTTAAGTTGGTAATCCTTATTCCGAAAAAAGAACAATTTCATAATGAAAATACGCAAAACTTATTTAAGCTACCAATTTTTTTTTCAATAGCCTGAAAAGCTGGCAACGCTAATCTTTGAAATATTCTATTATTGTTGAAAAATAAGCAGAATAGAAATATTTAAAATTTAATTTTCCAAATTGGCAAGACATATTTAGTTATTTTATTGAAAATATCTGAAAACCATAAAAAACTTGGGTACCTTAAATGAAATAAATTTTAAATTGTGCAAAACAAATGAACCTTAGCTACTCTGTTCCCAAATTGGATTTCCAAAATTAACAACTCTAGTGTTAGATAAAATTTTTGAATGTAGATTTTTGGTGTGGTAATACCGAAATCCGGTATAAAAAGAAGATATAAAAATTACTTCAATCCTGGCTTAAAGCTAAACAATTGGCAACACTAACCTGTATTATTATACCCTATACCACTATGTAGTCAGGGTATAATGACTTTGAGCTGATGTTTGTAACTACCAAAAAATATTTGACCGAGGCCCACTTTTTATTATAGCGATCGACGTATAATCACTTTTTGAGTCGATTTAGCGATTTCCGTCCGTCTGTGTGTATCAAACTACAGGTCAAAAACATAAATATATTTTGATAAATTTTGTACGTAAGCTTCTATCGGCCATAGGATGAATGTTATGTAAAATTGGTGAAAATCGGTTCATGTTCAGACCTAGTCCCCATACAAGTGACCCCTATGAGTTCTTATTCATAGCCCCCATTTGAAGCTGATTCCCGATCCTCACTTAAATCTATCAAAGAACAAAAATATTGCTGAGATTTTTCTCAAATTTGGTTTGTATATATTTTTGCAAAAAATAAGTGGTCAGGATCGGTCCATTTTTCGAGCAAATCCCCATATAGATATAACATCCGATATGAACTTTTTCATATCCGAAGGCAAATTATAACAATGCAACTCAAATTTGGTTTATGTTAATTTTTTATATCCAATTAGTTGACCCTAAGAGATAGGGCTCTAAACGCATGGTATAGGGTGTCATTTAATTGTTTCTATTTAATAATATAAAAAGGAAATAAAATACAAAGAAAACAGGTAGTTTTGTTGGAATAAAAAATTTGAGAACAAAGTTACCAAATTAATTCTCTTAATTGGCATCTCCAGTTTGAGATATACACCCCTCTTCTTGAAACCACTATCACAAAAAAAAACTCGTAAATGAAAAAATTCTTAAATCTACGAGTTTTTTGCTGTTCTCTAATTTCAATAAGAATATTTTTTCTCGTTTTAATTCACATAGAAAAGGCTTTGTAAAATCAAAACAAATGCACTTTTTTTCTACTAAGTAGGTCCTAAGAGATAAAAAAAACTAATTGATATTTTTAAACTCTAACATGTTTTTTATTGAACCTTGTCATTATTTTAAAAAATTAGATATTAATTTTATGAAAAAAAAACGATTTTAAAAAACGTCTACTTTTGCGCTAATTTAAAAAAAAACTCGTAATAAGTGGTCGATGTTAATAAAACACACTTTTTGCGATGATGCTGTTCTATAACTATTTATAATAAAAACTTTTTATTTACACAATCTATTTCCCATTATAATTTTTTCAATTATAACATAGATTCTTTATGCACTAATTATTGCAAATAAAGGAATTAAAAAAAATTTTTTCATCAAATCACATATTTTTTTTGCATATGTTCGAAACAGTAGTGATGCCAGTCAAATCCAATTTATTTGAATATCGAAATTTTTTTTGGTGATGCCTAACTTTTAAAAATAGAAAAGTCATTTGTAATTGAATGAAATTGAAGAACAAAAACAATTAAATGAACAAATAAGTTGTTATTTTAAAAGAAAACATTTTTCTTTTTTCTTTTTCAATAAACTTAAGAAAAAAACATGCACAAAATACTTTTTTGTGAAACTGAATAAAGAACCATATGGCACCTCTGTTTCTAGATAGCATATGTTCTTAACTCAAACATATGGTTCTTAACTCAAACATATGTTTCCATTAAATAAATAAAAAAAAGTGGTTTCAAGAAACCCAAAATTTAAATTTCATGTGATTTTAAATTCACTCTTATTCAAATAACAACGTTTCAAGAACAGGGCCGATAATTTTTTGTTGAGAAATACTGACGATATTCAAAGTTTTTAACAAATAGATAGCATGAATTATAAAACAACATTTACAAATTGGCAACTCCGACGAAAAATATTAAAACAAACAGCTAAGAGACACTCCTACACATCTCTACGGCTTCACTCTATGAAAATAATTTTTAGTTATACTTTTTTAATCTTTTAAATTTTCATATAATTTCATTTTCATCCTGATTTCATTATATTTACGAAAGGATATAATTTAAAAGAATCATATTACAATTTTGAAGGACATACCACTTCAAAAACGAGAATAACAACTGCAACCTCTATATCGAAAGCTTGTGGTCTCAATATGTATCGTTGTGAAAATGGTCCCTGCATACCAAATGTTCTACGTTGTAATGGCGTTGTTGATTGTCCCCTAGACATAAGCGATGAATTAGATTGTCCAGATATGGATAATGCAATTGATAGTAAGTCTAATGGCGAAATGGTTTTCCCAACACTAAGAAAAGATCCTTACACAAATGTGGTAACCAAAACATAATAAAATTGCACCAATGGGGGGTTTAATGGAAAGCACCAGTACTAAAAGTGTTCACATTAATGCTAAAACCTTCCACATTAAAAATTTAATTATAATAAAAAATACCACTTCCTTAACACAATATTACGTGAGGTCCAAAATGACCCCAATTAAACATATAAACAAAGATTTATATCACTTTTAATTTTTTCCATAATTGGTATTATTGCTTAAAACCTTTTTAATAAAAAAATATTTGTTAAATATATTGTTTTACTTATACCTACTATTTAAGATATTTTTTCTTTCATAGGCAACACAACACCTGCCCCACAATTGAACTTGAAGACCTATCCCGATAATCAAATCATCAAAGAAAGTAAGTAAAATTTATAAATTAAAAAAATTTTTTTTATTAAAACTTATTTCACTAATTTCCTTAAAACTAAAAAAATAAACAAATTAAAAAAAAAGAATTTTTATTTGAAATGCTTTCAAATTAAAACTAATTTAAATATTTTATATAAGACTAATTAAAACGTTATTTTTAAACCTAAAATTTTGTTTCCCCCTTTTTTGACAAAAACAAAAAAAAAAACTAATGCTTATCTCATTAAAACCAATGTGCTTAAATAAAAAAAAAATCTTAAACAAAACAGGATATATCAGGGAAGGTAAGTGTTGAAAATAAGCCTTGATAATAGCAATGTATTTAAGAAATATGTATATACATGCAAATACAGAAAGCAAAATGTATAATGAAAGCACTAAATACAATTTAAGATAAAAAAAAATTATATAAATGTTTGAAATATTTTTAAAAAGCACTAGATAAAAAAATTTAAAAATATAAACTATAAAGACTATAAAACACGCAAAAATAGCCACATTTATATTTAAAAACTATATATTAAAATTAGTAGGAATTTTTTAATACTAAATTGGCCACACTTAATAGAAATATTTATATATGGGGCGTTTCATGTAAAGTGACCCAACTTTTGATTGGGATGAAATCTGCACCAATTAAATAGTAGTTAAGGCACAATTTTTCAACAAGATCGGTCAAGAACTCTCTGAGTTATAGGGAGTCAAAATTTTACATTTTGGCCAAACAGGAGTTTCTTCTCATCCATGTAACTTTTTACCTATTGTTCTTAGCAAAATTGGTCCCTAATAGTTTAGATAGCTATTTCTTCAATCTTTCGGAAAAAAGATTTAAAGAAAATAATTTTTTTTTTTGCAAAATAAAAAAATTTGTTTGAGCTTTTTAAAAAAAAAAACGCCCTTTTGTGCTCAAAAGAAAGCTTAGGTTTTTTCCTTTAAGACCTTTTTGGTCGCTTAGTGGGATGCGAGTGGAATATTTATAAAAAAATGTTTTGTAACTCAAGACAACATACAACATACCGTCGGAAATGTTAATTTATCTAGTTTCTCAGTATACGCTTTATTTTTTGAAACATAGGAAAAAATAGGAATAGGAAAAAATTCATATTAGTGCATATGCTAAAAATTGAAAAACCGTTGTCTTGAGTTATAAAACATTTTTTTTATAGATGTCCCACTCGTATCCCACTAAGCGACCAAAAATCACTTAAAGGAAAAACTTAAGCTTTGTTTTAAGCAAAAAAAGGGCGTTTTTTTAAAAAAAAAGTCAAAAAAATTTTTGATTTTGCAAAAAGTCAAAAAAATTTTATTTTTGTTTTTCCGAAAGATTGAAGAAATATCTATCTAACCTATTTGGAACAAATTTTGCTAAGAACAATAGGTAAAAAGTTAAATGGATGAGAAAAAACACCTGTTGGCCAAAATGTCAAATTTTGACCCCTCTAACTAATAGAGTTCTTAACCGATCTTGTTGAAAAATTGTGTCTAAACTACTATCCAATAGGAGTTACCTGGCTACAAATTTCATTCCGAGCGGAAGACATCGGTTTTGAAGAGTTGGGCCACTTGACACGAAACACCCCATATATATTAGGGTGGGTCAATTTTTTTGGTCAACAGAGGTGTAGCAAAAACGTAATCTACGAAGAATTGTAAGAAAATTTCCCCAACAAACTATGGATCTAAAATTAAAATAAAGCTTCCGCCGAGAGGCATCAAAATTAGCTTTTGAATTTTTTTTTTTTAAATAGCGTGGCTTTATTAAGAAATACTGTTTTATGGAAAAAGTACCACATGTTTCATTAATGTTGTGTTTATTTCTGCTTCATATTTTCAAGCCAAATTTTAGAAACCTTTATGTAGAAAATTTACATAAAATCTTAAGTTTATATTGTCATTCGACAATCAGTAAAAACTCAATTTTTTTGTTTTTCAATTAATGTTTTATTTCATAATTCTCACAACAAAAACTAAGTCTTTTTTACAATTCATTCGAGGTGTCCGGGTATGACTTTCTAAAGTCATTGACATAACATCGTTTCGATTTTTTTGCAATTACGCATCGTTTGACATGCGTTAGCAACTGCACACATCGCTTAGTTCCCAGGTGCTCGCTCGTGTACGGTGCTTCTAGTAAACGTAGGCTCAGATAATATGTTGTCATTATTGAAATCGACTAAATCCATATATTCTGTGCAATTGAAATTAATTGGATGCTTTTTATAAGTCCTGAGTATAGTAAAGCCATACAATTGCTCATGGCAATACAACATTTAGTTAGTGCCACTAAGAATATAAAAGAAATTAAATATTAAGAAGTTGGCAACACCAAGACCTAAAAATTTAATAATCAAATTTGTTGACTCAACTGCCTTACTGATACATAAAACTGTTTAGAATTAATGCTGAAAGACTAAATTTTGAAACACTTAATCTAAAATTCATCTCCGAAAACCCCCGAAATTATTATAAAAATCCTTCAATGGCAATATTTATTCAGGATATCATAGTAGCCTTCTCAATGCATGAAATCAGAATAAAAGGCTTAAAAATTAAAAAATTTTCAAAATGAAATAAATTCTAAAAAATCTTAAATTTGTCAATAGCACTTTTTAATTCAATACTAAAACAGGCAACAAAACTCTGTAAAATTCACTAAAACTTCACAAGCTGGCAATATTAATAATGCAGCAACTTTACGCTTTTAAACAATTAAAAATTTTCTTCGACGAAATTTTTTTCTTCGAATATATAAACCTATTTGGAATGTCTGTCATCTGATTCTAAACGAGGCCATTGTACTTCTAATAATATCAAAATTTCTGACAATCACTTAATTGGTAACACAAAAGCGATTTAAAATTTGTTTAGTTTATTGATTAAATATATTTGTTTTCCGCCTTTAAAGAAACAAAAATTTCCTTTACCGACATTCTCCAAGTTGGCAACACTAAAGCAATTATAATAAATTTTGTTGAATTTTTTAAGATGTATAATAACAATTAGGCGACAATAAATTTATAAAAACTCCTATTCGAATAAATTATATATTTTTTGGTATCTTTGTGTCCAGTTTTAAACGAGAAAGTTAGTTAAAAAAATTATTAAATATAAAAACTATGATTAATTTAAAGCATTCCAAGTTGAAAAAACTAAAGCAGGGCTCCAGGGTAATTCCTAAAATTGGCAACACTAACATGAGATTTAAAAAATATACATATGGCTTCCATACAGAAGTTTTCTGCTTCAAACAAAACATCTGCTAAAAATAAATTTGCAAAATTTGGCAGCACTTTAAACCAATACAAACATTTCCCCTAAATATAAAGGTTTCCTCTATATAAGCAAAAATTCAAAATTAAACACAAGCATTCCCAAAATTTCC
The DNA here is from genome assembly GCA_963682025.1 of Cordilura impudica. Taxonomy (NCBI): domain Eukaryota; kingdom Metazoa; phylum Arthropoda; class Insecta; order Diptera; family Scathophagidae; genus Cordilura; species Cordilura impudica. The sequence continues at coordinate 242,466,736 of OY821520.1, read as the reverse complement.
TTAATTTACAACACCAACGTGTGCTACAAATATGGTGTGTACCGAAGAATCCGAAATTGGCAACATACACACTACTAGTGTCTGTTAAGAATATAAATATCGTTTCAATTCACATACATTTTGCCCAGTAACAACGTTAATTGGCAATGCTAGTGAGAGATACAAATATTTGCATACTAAAGTTTTCTTCCTTCAAACAAATATTTTAAATTATTCGGTTAACATTCCCAAAATTCCCATAATTGGCAACACTCGCGTGTGATACAAATTTGTTGTGTGGCGAAAAACCTAGAAGTTGCTAAATAATGGCAACACTAATATGCGATACAAAAATTAAGCCTTTAAACAAATTAATCGAATAATAATATTAATTGGTAACACTACTGAGAGCCTTATATTTGGCACAACTAATTAGAGCAACAAATATTTCTGTATCGATTCAATACAAAAATTTTCTGTTCTCAAATGAAAAAATCAAAATTATTCTGTTAAAATCCCCAATATTTCCCTAACTGGCAAAACTAAGATGTGATAACAATGTTGAATTTCGTTAAATTCCTAAAATTTTTAAAACTTATGCATAATGCAAATGTTTAAAGTGTATATGCGATATAGATATTTTTCTGCTTTCAACCAAATAATCTAAATAATAACGTTAATTGGCAATAATAATGGGAGATGCATATATTTGGCAACACTAATGGAGCACCAATTTTTTAACTGATTTAGGTTGAATAAAAAATTGTTTTGCCTTCAAACAAATACAATACAAACAGAATTTATACAGAGTGCCCACTTTTTTATAAACAGGTCCTTTTCAATTCATTTGGACTACTTTTAAAACACAGCATCAAATGGCCGCCTCTATTGGCCACTGCAAAATATGACCTTTTTGCTGCATTTTCCATACTTTTTGCCAGCATCTCTGTCGGTATAGTTATGATTTCGGCAAGAATGATTGCTTTGAACTCGTAAATGGTCTAAGGCTTGTTGGCGTACTCTTTGATTTTCAAATAATACCAGAAAAAGAAGTCCGGACTGGGTTAGATCTGGAGCTCTGGGTGGCCAATCAATGTCGCCTTTTTTTGACATCACATCTCCAGGGAATTTTTGTTGCAGAAACTGCATCGTTTGATTTGCAGTGTGGCATGGTGCACCATTTTGTTGAAACCAGTAACCGTTCAGAAATACTTTTTCCTAGACCTCGTGTGGATTCTCCGTTCCCCAAATGCGGCAATTTTCCTTGTTAATGCTGTGACAGAGTATAAATGGACTTCGTTAGTCATTAAAATTTCCTTCCAAAAGTCAGGTTCAGTGTCAACCATTCGGCGACTGTATGGCCGCATTGCCGGTCTACCAGACACATTTTTTAATTCATTTACTTTATATGGAAACAAATGCAAATCATCCTTCAAAATACGCCACAAATTGGATCCGCTGATTTCAAAATGCTGAGCTCGATGACTATATGACTCATTTGGTTTCTCGGCTACACTCTCTCTTATCGCTTCAACTAGTTAATTGGTGACTTGATGACTTAATTGGTACGTTGATAAACGACATGCACCCGATCTCCCATTGCCCCGTGCCCATTGCAATATAACATAAATTTTTTGCTGTTTAGTGTTTAGTTTTCTTATTATTGTGTCCATCTCTTACAGTTTCTGTACATATCTGGAGCAGTAAATTTTTATTTTGTCCACGGGTCACCAGTTATGAGTAGCAATATTTTATTTTGTCGTGTTTTTAGTTTATCTATATTAGAAGCAGAAACTGTTCCACTTCGGCTTAATAATAGCTTTGTAGAGTAGAACCTTGTAGTCTAGGTTGAGAGTAGAATGAGGATAAAGGGGCCACTGTAACTCTGTTGTTTTGAGTTTAAGTTCCGTGGATTTGAATTCAATGTGTTGCTTCCAGATGAGACGACGATCGAGGTGTATACTAAGATATTTTATATGGTTTTGTTGTGCGATATCGATATTATTTATTTCCAGTTTGAGACAGTGTCCCTTTCTCATGGTGAAATTAACATGTGCACACTTTGTTGTATCTTATTTTCCATTTGTTGATCCATTTTTCAGGTTTATTAATATAAGACTGCAGGCAGATAAAAGCAATTATAGGATTTTTGATGAACGCTGTATCATCTCCACAAGTTGACGTCTGAATCAGGGGATTTGTGGGCATATCTGAAGTATATAGTATATTCATTAGAGGACCTGGTATGCTGCCTTGGTGAACTTCAGCTGTAACTTTCCTATTTTTTTACGACTGAACCCCGCACTTACCCACCCGTCCCGACCGAAGGGACACGCTCCCTTAACGTGGGGACCGCGTACATACCATGGTCCGGACCCTGGCGGCTTCCAAGAGCTAGCAAGTAAATTTTGTGGTTCTAAATCAGCTACAGACTATGTCATCAGCTGATATTAGTAGTAGACAAACTTAAACAGCATAGGGAAAAAAAATAGTTAATAGTTAAAAAATACTTAATTGTAACACATTATAATCATGACATATTGTGCGGATATGATAAGAATTAGCATAATTAAAAGAGTCCAATTGAAGTGTATTAAAATGTCTTGTGAATCTACAAGGTATGTTAAAATTTAAATTTGAGAAAAGAAACTCCGAGTTAACGTCACAATTCGCAAGGTTGAAAACAAAGGTGACACCTAACATGGTCCTCCTACTCTCAAGATTTGGAAGTCTGATAAGCTTTAGTCTATTATATATGATGTTAAGTAGTCATAACCCCAACCTAAACCACGTAGACAGAATAGCAAAAACTTTTTCTGCACAGACTCAATTGCATTGGCGTGAACCTGATAACATGAATTTCATATTATTGATGCATATTCCCAAATTGGTTTTGCAATTGTTGTATAAAGCTGTTAATAACTTGTGGATCTGAAAACTCCTTAGCCCATCTTTTAACGAAACCAAGAGTAGATCTTGCCTTATTAACAACCATACTAATATGACCAATGAAATCAAGTTTCATATCCATAAATACACCAAAATTAAGAAATGTTTGAATGGTATCCAATACTATTCCATTAATGCAATACTCGTCAAAAATTATCCCCTTTCTTTCAAATACCATATGTTTACATTTCTTGAGATTCAGTTCCATCAAGTTCACATTACACCATTCAACTAATAAATCAAGCTCACGTTGAAGAGTACTATGACCATTTATGTCATTGAAACTGTGAAATAACTTAACATCATCTGCATACATGAGGACGTTGTAATTCGAAATTACAAACGGAAGGTCATTTATGAATAGTAAAAACAATAACGGGCTCAAATGACTGCCTTGAGGAACGCCAGAAGTAACTCTTATAATTTTAGATTCAATATTGCGAAACATTAACAAATAAGTACTTTCGCAGTAATTTGTGGGTATTTTGGGGTACAGACTTTGTCAAAGACTTGAGAAATGTCTATGAAGAGCAATAGACTTTGTCCTTGGACGTCTTTCTGATGAGAGTAACTATACGATGAATTTTTTCGATGGTTCCATGATTTTTTCGAAACCCAAACTGATGAACGGCGATAATGTGGTGGTCGTTTAGATATGGGGTTAACGCATTTAGGAATACATTCTCGAACAGCTTTGATAAAATTGAGAGTGAACTTATCGGGCGGTACGATGTAACTTGACTAGCGTCCTTGCCTAGTTTAGGTATCATTATTATTTCTGAAGTTTTATTTAATTTATGGTAGATGCCAGTTCGCAAATAGAATTAAAGATAAAAAATAGTAGTTTACGGGCAGATGTTGGTAGCTCACAAATCATTTTGTCCATGCCAGGGGATTTTTTTTTTTTTTGTTTTAGTTCTTTTATTAGTTAAGGACGAAAAGCGAATTTTCATTGGGGAAATCACAAGGTCTTCAATTACTGGTAAAGTTATACTTGAACTAGTTGTATTAGACATGAAAACTCTCTCGAGGTGTCTTTATGAAACATAGCCCAATTACCATTGCTATATCGAATGGAAAATTCATAGCTAGTTGAATTTGTGGGATCAGACCTTCTAGATATATATTGAGAGCTGACTATTTGTCTTCCAATAGAGCATTGTGAAGGGCTCATTGACAATGATTTAGTTAGCATTTCAAGGGTGGTGAGCGGTATAATAGCCATTGTGTTCTGAGATTTCTCTTTTCCTTTATAAGTTCTTCAATGGTTGTTGTTCTTTTTATTGCTGGCATAGCTTATAAGAGGCGTAGATACTTTTGCTGCGTGAACATGTTTATAAAATCTTCTATTTTGAGATAGGTGGGAGCTTATATACTTTCTGTAATTAAGCCAGTTAGTATGTTTATTGCGGAAGCGAAATGGCTTTGTGATGGTTTGTTCATTTTTCATTGATGAAACAGTGGGAGACTGGTCAGAAGACAGGTCGAATAAAGAGACTGTCGACAGTCTGGAGTCTGTATATCTGTAGGCCAACAAGTGGGCTTTTCTACAGATAGAATGAGATGGCTTTCAATAGTTGTCTACCCTTGGGCATAGTGAGTCGTGACCCCCAAAAAGTGTGATTTGCGTTTTAATCCCCTGCCACTATAAATTTATTATCTAGGGTATTGGAAAAACTAATGAAGTGAGCAACTGTTATTTTATGTCTTGGGGAACAATATAAAGAAGATATGCAAAAAATTTTAGTAAATTCAAGTTTCCAAAACATGTGAATGAATCGTAAGTCAGTCAGTTGAAAAAAATATCAAAGTTATTAATTGTTGCTATACCGACACACCCTGCATATGTATCTCCTAAACTAACAACACTTCAAAGAGAAACAATAATTAGGCATGTCCAACTGCTACTGAAAGCAAAATTAAAATTTTAAGATTCTTAAATAATTTCAACAAATTCTTTAAATTGTCAAATCTATATTTAGAACTAATTGAGTCAAAAGAATTTTCAGAATTTAATAAAATTTCTGGCAAGACAAAGTTCCCAGGGAAAAATTGTATATATGCACACTTTCAGGCCTTATAAATATATAAACGTTAAAAAAGTATCCCAAACCTGTAAATACACGAAATATATAATCCAAATGCCTGGAATGCTAAAATTTTAAAACATCTCCGAATATATTCTTAAAACTAACGTCTCCAACACTCTTTTAAAATAGGTCGTGAAGTTATTTTCCGTTGTCGCGATGAAGGTATGTTACGTGCTAAGGTTAGATGGACTAGACCTGGTGGTCGGGCTTTGCCTGTGGGTGCTCGTGATAAGGATGGTCGTTTGGAAATACCCAATATTCGTATCGAAGATTCTGGCACCTATATCTGTGAAGCTGTTGGCTATCCACGTCACGTTTCCGGACAGCAAAAATCCGTACAACTGAATGTTGAGAAATGTAAGTATGACCAAAGGAATTTCTGTAGCTTTAGAAATATATGTATGACTAAATATGTAAATTGCATAATTGGATGCAGCTTGGGGATCTAACAGATATAACATACCCTCAACTAAAATCAAATATGGCTCAGTGCCTCATATTGGTTTGGAGTTTTTTGGCTTAGGTAATACAAAATTAAATTATGCCAAAAACTCTTAGAACTTTTTTTTAAATGCAATAATTTTAAATATAACTCTTTATCCCTTTTTAAATGTTAAACATTATGGAATTGTTTATAATAAAATGGTAAATAGATTATAAAAGTATTTAGTCTGATAGTACCTAATATCCTGGCAACTGTATGAATATCGCAAACTTATGTCTTGTATCTTTCAATTCGCTCGTTTAGTCAATCCCCGTGATGAACGTTTGCCCTCAGCTTGTTCCTCTATCCAAGCCACTTGTATGAATGGCGAGTGTATTGATAAGTCTCAGATCTGTGATGGCATACCTCATTGCTCAGATGGTTCGGATGAACATAGCTGCTCTCATGGCCGTAAATGTCATCCAAATCAGTTTATGTGCCGCAATTCCAAGTGTGTCGATCGAGTCTGGCGTTGTGATGGTGAAAACGATTGTGGTGATAATTCCGATGAGGAAAGTTGTGATCCTGAGCCCAGTGGTGCTCCCTGCCGTTATGATGAATTCCAATGTCGTAGTGGTCACTGTATTCCCAAATCCTTCCAATGTGACGATACCAATGATTGTCGTGATGGCACTGACGAAATTGGCTGCAGTAAGTACTGCCCGCTTGCATTAGTTAAGTTTCTACTATAATTTTTTTTTTTAAATTTCAGTGTCTCCCGATAAGATCCGCGATCCTCCACCAATGGCCAATCTCCAAGAGGGTCAATCTCTGAACTTGACTTGCAAGGGTGTGGGAACTCCTACACCCGTGATTGTCTGGCGTTTGAACTGGGGTCATGTGCCTGAAAAATGTATTTCGAAGAGTTTCTTTGGTGAGGGCTCGTTGTACTGCCCTGATATGCAAGTTGGTGACAGCGGTGCCTACTCTTGTGAAATCATTAACAGTAAGGGCAGCAAATTCGCTACCGATACTTTGGTTACCGTTGAACCGCCCATACGTCCTGGTGTATGTCCTGCCGGTTTTTTCAATATGTTGGCTCGTCGTACTGAAGAGTGTATTAATTGCTTCTGCTTTGGCATTACCAAGTCTTGTAAGTCAGCCGATCTTTACAATTATGCCATACCAGCTGCCATCACCTCGCACCGTGTTGTCGATGTTGAGCTTAGCCCTTATAGCAATATTGTCATCAACGAAGCTCCTTCAACGAATGTTATGAATTTGAGACACGGTGTTCAATTCCGTGCTACTGATGTTATGCATGGCAGCCATAGTGCTCCATATTTGGCTTTGCCAGGCGACTATTTGGGCAACCAGTTGAAGTCTTATGGCGGTTTCCTTAAATACGATGTAAGTTATATGGGTCTAGGTCGTCCTAATCAAACTCCCGATGTTATTATTACCGGCAATGGCTTTACACTCACACATCGCTCTCGTGTCCAACCACAAATAAATATTATTAATCATTTGGAGATTCAGTTTAGTCCCGGCCAATGGAAGAAACCTGATGGCCGTGTGGCTACTCGTGAAGAAATTATGATGATTTTGGCTAATGTTGATAATATCTTGATACGTTTGAGTTATATTGATGCCACCGAAAGACAGGTGGAACTAACAAATATTTTGATGAACTCTGCTGGTGTCGTAGATCAAGGCTTGGGTCAGGCTTCGTTGATTGAACAATGTGCTTGTCCTATGGGTTACATTGGTGACTCTTGCGAAACCTGTGCTCCTGGCTATGTCAGACAACCTGGTGGTGCCTGGTTGGGTCGATGTGTCCTCTACACGCCTGAACCTTGTTCAGATGGTTATTTCGGTGATCCTCGACGTGGTATACCTTGTCGTGAATGTCCTTGTCCTCAAACTGGTGCCAATAACTTTGCATCCGGTTGTTCATTGGGTCCCGACAATGAAGTTACCTGCAATTGCAATGAGGGATATACTGGTAGACGTTGTGAAATGTGTGCTCCTGGCTATCAAGGCAATCCTTTGGCACCTGGTGGTCGCTGTATTGCAAAACCTGATGATATGTGTAATGCGGAGGGTACCTACTCTGCCAATCCCAACGGTACTTGCATCTGCAAACCTTTGGTTACTGGACCACGTTGTGACACTTGCAAAACTGATTCCTTCCACTTGAATTCCTACACTTACACCGGTTGCATTGAATGTTTCTGCAGTGGTTTGCCCACAAGTTGTAGCAGCAGTTCTTGGTATCGCGATCAAGTGTCATCTTCTTTCGGACGTTCCAGTGCTCCTCATGGCTTTAATCTTATACAAAACTACAACACGGAACAACCCAGTCCAGTTCAATTCACCCAAAGAGGCAATATTCTATCGTTCGTTGAACCTCGCACTTCAGAAACTCTTTACTGGAGCTTGCCACCTCAATTCTTGGGGAACAAGATTACTGCCTATGGTGGAAAATTGAATTATACAGTCAGTTATACGGCAATGCCAGGCGGCTTAATGTCTCGTAGCACTTCCCCCGATGTAGTAATTAAGTCTGGCGAAGATCTAACCATTATTCACTATCGCAGAAGTGGCGTTACGCCCAGCTCTGCCAATTCCTACTCCGTGCCCATTATTGAAAATGCCTGGCAACGTTCCGATGGCCAGCCTGTCAACAGACAACATTTATTAATGGCTCTCTCTCAAATCGATGCTATTTACATCAAGGCTACCTATACCACCAGCACCAGGGATGGTTCTCTGACTCAAGTTCTTATGGATATTGCTACACCCAACAATATTGGTACAGCTAGAGCTTTAGAGGTAGAAGAATGTCGTTGTCCCGAAGGTTATATAGGTCTCTCATGCGAACGTTGTGCTCCTGGTTTTAAACGTAACCCAGAGGCTGGCCTTTATTTGGGTGTTTGTGAGCCCTGTGAATGCAATGGTCATTCTTCACAATGCGATGCCGAGACCGGCGAATGTCTTAACTGTGCCGACAACACTGAAGGAGAATCTTGTGATCGTTGTGCTTACGGTTATACTGGTGACGCCACCCAAGGGTCACCTTACGATTGTCAATTGAATTCGCCAGACCCCAACATAAGACCACCCCAGGCACCTGTATCCAATCAATCTTGTGCCCATTGTAATCCGGATGGTATCGAATCTTGTGATAATGGTTATTGCTACTGCAAGACCAACGTTCAAGGCTCCCGCTGTGATCAGTGTAGACCGGGCACTTATGGTTTATCCTCAGCCAATCCGGCTGGTTGTGATGAATGTTATTGCTCAGGCAAATCTTCAATCTGTAGATCTGCTTCGCTGTATCGCCAATTAATACCTGTTGATTTCCTAGCCAGTAAACCATTAATAGCCTTCGAAGATGGCCAACTTGCTGATACCAATGTGGAATTTGAAATTGAAAGAAACGAATGTTATTATGATCACCCCTCCTACACACCCAAATACTGGAGCATAATTGGTTCTGTATTGGGCAACCAGTTGTACTCCTATGGCGGTGTACTCTCCTATCAATTGAATGTTGAATCGTATGGTCATTATGAACCGGGTAAGGATGTGATACTTATTGGCAATGGCATGAAATTGTTGTGGTCTCGTCCAAGCTCTGAGAGCGAAAACTCTGACTACAGTATCCGTTTGCACGAGGATGAAAATTGGCAAACTGTACAGCGTGGTGTTATGCAACGTGCTTCACGATTGGACTTCTTAACTGTATTGTCCAATTTGGAACATATTCTCATTAGAGCCACTCCAAAGATACCCACCACACGCACTGCCATTAGTGATGTCGTACTGGAAAGTGCCGTTGAAACTCCTTCCCCCGATGCCAGCCGTGCTACCGACATCGAAATATGTTCATGTCCCGCTGGCTATTCGGGTTCATCGTGTGAAAGTTGTTCGGCCATGCATTATCGCGACAGCAACAACAATTGTGTAGCGTGTCCCTGTCAAGACGACTCAACCAATTCGTGTAACTTAGACGAACGTGGTTATGTTAAGTGCCAATGTAAATCTGGTTATGCTGGCGATCGCTGTCAATATACGGGTAAGTTTTCTTTTTTTTTACTACAATTAAATGATGATTTATTTCAAATATGGCATGATTTCATTTTACCTAGCGTAAATTGCTTAATAGAGCATGAAGTTTATTTTTCGAGCATTTTGATGGCGTTGAAGATAAAAGCAAAACAGAGAGAAAGTTTTAGTATTTAAAAAAATGTTAGGTAGCTAATTAAATTTCAGATTTATCAGAAATTACTTTCGCATCATTATTGCTACTTATTTGTAAATAGTTAAAAAAAACTTTCAGATTTAATGTTCTAAAAATACTGCCTTTTCTGAACGGTCTGCAATAACATAAAGAGAATTTACAAACACTTTAATTGTTAAGTATCATGCGAGTCACAAAATAATGGAACATAACAGTTCGGCTCATAAATGAGTCCAAGTCCAAATGTTTAATAAGTAATGAAACTTTTTTTAAATTTCAAAAGATAAATTGGGTAACAAATCCCAAATAAAAATGGCAATCAATGAAAGATTAAAATGTTTACTAAATAAGGCAAATAAATGTGAAACCTTTTTTATACCCTCCATTCCGTTTGTAACGCATCGAAAAACTAATTTCCGACCCCATAAATTCTTGATATATTCTTGATTCTTATCACAGCTCGAGTCGATATAGCGATGTCCGTCTGTCCGTCTGTCTGTTGAAATCACACTCATTCACAAAAAAGGCATTTAACTGAATAAGGCTACAATAATATCATTTGCCATAATTCCCAGCAGGTTGGTATTGAAAATGGGCTAAATCGGGCATCATCGTGATTAGATACGAGCCAAAATATGTAGATGCCTCTAAAAAAAACATAAAACCCAGTGTGTTTATTGTAACAGTTTAGTGGTTGAACATAATAATTGTACAACAACATAAAAAATGCCACAAAACAATGATGCAAAAATTAAAAATTAATAATTAAAACTTAAAAATTATAACTTAAAAATTATAACTTAAAAATTAATAATTTTAAATTAAAAATTAAAAATTTAAAATAAAAATTAAAAATTTAAAATTTAAAATTAAAAATTAAAAATTAAAAATTAAAAATTAAAAATTAAAAATTAAAACTTAAATTATTAAAAATTAAAAATTAAAAATTAAAAATTGGAAATTAAAAATTAAAAATTAAAATTTAAAAATTAAAAAATAAAAATTAAAAATTAAAAATTAAGAATTAAAAATTAAAAATTAAAAATTAAAAATTAAAAATTAAAAATTAAAAATTAAAAATTAAAAATTATAAATTAAAAATTAAAAATTAAAAATTAAAAATTAAAAATTAAAAATTAAGAACTAAAAATTAAAAATTAAAAATTAAAAATTAAAAATTAAAAATTTAAAATTTAAAATTAAAAATTAAAAATTAAAAATTAAAAATTACAAATTAAAAATTAAAAATTAAAAATTAAAAATTAAAAATTAAAAATAAAAAATTAAAAATTAAAAATTAAAAATTAAAAATTAAAAATTAAAAATTAAAAATTAAAAATTAAAAATTAAAAATTAAAAATTAAAAATTAAAAATTAAAAATTAAAAATTAAAAATTAAAAATTAAAAATTAAAAATTAAAAATTAAAAATTAAAAATTAAAAATTAAAAATTAAAAATTAAAAATTAAAAATTAAAAATTAAAAATTAAAAATTAAAAATTAAAAATTAAAAATTAAAAATTAACAATTAAAAATTAAGAATTAAAAAATAAAAATTAATAATTAAAAATTAAAAATTAAAAATTAAAAATTAAAAATTAAAAATTAAAAATTAAAAATTAAAAATTAAAAATTAAAAATTAAAAATTAAAAATTAAGAATTAAAAATTTTAAATTAAATATGATAAGTTTAAATTTCTACATTTAGTTTCTTACCTGTTATTGTTATGTATTTTTTTTTTTTGTATTGAATGTAATGCAGATAAAAATAAAAAATAATTCAGATAAAAATATTTTAAAATTAGCTTATTTTTAATAATAATAATTTTTAGCCAAGAATCATTTGAATTTTGGTATTCGGAATTAATGTTTCAGTATCGGCAAAAGTTTAAAAGTGGTAGCCGTACTCAACATTGGGTGTAATATAGAGTTTAAGACTCAGGTGGAGGGTATCAAAATATTCGGCACAGCCGAACTTAACGCTCTTACTTGTTCAAATTAGAAAAGATAAATTGCCCTAAGTTATAAGGTAACAAACCCCAATCAATGAGAGATCAATGAAAGTTCTACAGCGAATTAAGGAGATTTTATAAAAATTGCAATTTTCAAGTCTTATTTGAGACATAAAACAGCCGGACCTATCTATTCTACTCATAAATACATCTTTTCAAAATCTAAATGTTTACTGAATAAGGAATCAGTGATTGATAAAAATGGCAGTAAATAAATGTGGAAACATTTTATATTTACAAAAGATAAATTACCTTAGCATATAAGGTAAAAAAAAAATGATTTAAAATAGCATTCAATGAGATCTACAATGACTTAAAGGCAATTTATAAAAATTTTAATTTTCAAGTCTCAGTTGAGTCATAAAAGATCGCTCAGAAGGAGGTGACCTAACAATTCGACTCATAAATTAGTCTTCGTTACGCCAAATATTTACTAAATAAGGAAATCATTAACGATTGATAAAAATGGCAGCAAATAAATGTGAAACCTTTTTATACCACATACCACTATGTGGTCAGGGCATAATGACTTTGTGCTGATTTTTGTAACTACCAAAAATATCTGACCTAGACCCATCTTTTATTATACCGATCGACTCAGAATCGCTTTCTGATCGCATAATTTGATCTATAAAACTGGACAGATAAAGGGAGAGGGATGTTAAATGAAATATTCTTGACCAGCAAACTAGAACAAACATCTCCAATAATTATATGCAAAGGAAACGAAACGTTTAGCATAGATCTGCACCTTAACAAGAGTGAGTCTGCTGTTATACGACGGAAGATTTAAAGGGTTAAAATTTAAACCGCAAAGACAAAATAGTAGAAATTGTTTTTGCACCGATTCAATGCTATCAATATGAGTTTGATAGATAGGGTCCCATATAAAAGAGGCATATTCCAAAATCGGTCTTCCAAGTGATGTGTATAGGGTTTTCGTTACATACGGATCATTAAACTCTTTAGACCAACGTTGTATAAAACCAAGTACTCCTCTGGCGTTGCTTACCGTAATTGTAATATGAGGAACGAAACTAAGATTTGAATCTAATAAAACACCAGTTTTAAGCCGCCCAACCCATAATTTACTGATATTGGTCTTTTTCGAACAAAACTCATAAATTTGCACTTAAAGATTCAGCTCCATTAAATTTAAAATGCACCATGAGTGAAACAAATCCAAATCATTTTGAACATAAGTATGGTCGGAGAATATCCGACTGAATAACTTGAAGTAAATCATTTGTAATAATGAAAATAAAAATGCTCTAAGATGGCTGCCTTGCGGTACTCCAGATAAAACATTAAACCAGTAAACCATTGAAATTGTTAGTTCACATACTCCATTTATCGAGCTTTTTCTTTACTTGAGTGATGGTTATTTTCGGCAAAAAATAATGTGTTATGAGCAGTCGAAACTCACTTTTTCCATTTTTTGAAAAATTAACCAAGTGCAATGCTTTGTATAGCTGCAAACACAAACCTAATGACAAGGCTTGCTCAAAATTTAGCAGATGGTAGTTGACGAAAGCTGTACTGATTACGAAGGAAGTTAAAAAAGGGACTTCTTGATCAAAGCAGTGGTGATTTTTAACAAACTATCAAAACGTTTTGATATTTGCTCAGTCCAGTACAAAAAGTTTTCAAAATGCTTTGAGTTTGCGCAAATCTAGACATACGGCCATCCACTGAATTTGTGTAGATAAAATAAGGCATTCTTATCGACCAAATTTCGTCATAATGAATCCTTTTTTTCAGAATTTCATCACAAACAAATTGTGTTTAGCAAACAATTTATGGTGCGTCGGCAAACGCCATTTTTGAGGTTTTAATAAAAACAACAATTAATAGAAATTTTATAGAGCTCTTACGTCGTTTGATATTTCTAAAAATAAGGTTTCGATGACAACCTCACTAAACTCGGAACAAGTTCCCTTTACGGTCGCAACGCCGATTATTTTTCTGTAATACCTTAATTTGAGATTTCAAAAAAATTTGGTCTGATTTGGTACACGATTTATGGGCTTTCAAAGTTCAGATTTTAACTTTGGTATATCTTCGCAATTAATAGTCGTCGCAAAATATATATCATCGGAAAGCTTATGAAACTTGCCATTCCATGAGATATGGACCTACCAAATACAATAACCCATTAGGATTAATTTCATTGACCCTTTGACAGCAAGGTTTTCTAAGCATCGATCTAAGCATCGATAAAAATTTTAGATATAATCTGTAAATACATACACACAAATTTAAAGCTTGTAGAACCGTAATTTTTTAAATACCTCATCAAATAAATTTACATTTCTATTTATTTTAATCTTTTTCAAATAACAAAATAAACAAACAAAAAATCAATCGTAAAAGCGACCAACCCAAATTCCGCTGTTATAAGAAAACGCCCAGAAATTGTATGCGATTTACCCAGAGGATTCTGTTGTAACGGACTTCAATTTAATATTGAACCCAATGTAACCATCACCCCCAATGACACGTTGCAAATCTACCGGGGTCGTCAGTACATAGGAAATATGACAAAATTAACATATGGCTGTAATAATAACAGAGGTTCGATTTAAAAAAAGAAATGTAACACAATTTTTAGATAGAAAAACAAAATGTTTTTTTAATTGGGGTTTAACAACACAAAAAAAAACAAATAATTTTCTACTACTATGTACTACTACTGCAAAAGTTGTTGTAATTGTAAATTAGTAGTGTTTATACTTCATATAGAAAATTTTCAAGTAGTTTTTCTGTTAGTTTATTGAAATTGTCTATGATCTTTAAAATCCACATAAAAAAATCCTCTTGTTTTTAATGTGTGACCATTTTAATTAAAAAAAAAAGCCCAGCAATTAGTTTGAATGAAAAAGTATTAATATTTTTGTAAAATAATTTTAGTATGACAAAATAAAACTCTGTGTTTTTAGAAAAAATATTGTAAAAAAATTTATAACGAATCTGGGTTAAAACTTGATTTAAACCGCAACAGTCTTAGTTTAACTTATCAAAAAATAAGCAATATCTATGTTCTGTGTTCTACTCTGAAAAAAGCTAATTTCTACAAAATTAGTTAACAAAAAAAATTAACCCCCCCCCCCACTCCTACTTTTTTTGTACAAATTTATTTTAAAATTCTAAAAAAAAAAAGAATTTACTAAAAAATATATATTTTTTTAAATATTAAAATATTATATATATATATATATATATATATATAAATATATATATATGTATAAATATTTAAAACAAATATATGGTAGTTTTTGTTGTTGTAGTTAGTTTTGAGTGAAAACCAAACAAAGAAATTCATTAAAATCTCATTGTCACTAACCTTAGTTGTTGCAACCAATCAGCCAACTTAACAATCAAAATAAAATTTCTAATATTTTGTCATAATAATTTTTTATTTTTGTTTTCGTAAATGTTCGTAAAACTCAATAATTATAGATGGCTATGAAACTGAATCACCAACACCACATCCCACTCCTGTGCCGGATTATAGAACACGCATTACTGTATCAATAGCCCCACCAGAGATAACCATAATACCTGTTGGCGGATCCATAACACTATCTTGCAGCGGTCATTTAGTTTGGAATAACGTAAGTATTTTATATTATTAAATAATATATACAAGTATACATACAGTGAGTGACGACTTGAATGGTCAATATCAGGGTTTCGAACCCCGAAAATTTCGGGTTCGGGTACGGGAACGAGTTCAACAAATTTAAATTTTGTGGGTTCAGGTTCAGGTTCAGGTTCAGGTTCGGGTTCGGGTTCAAAAGGTTTACCAAAAAATATCGAATTTTTAGTAATTAATGTCATCTTGTAATGCTTCTGGTAAATTAAAAAAATATATTATAGAAAAGTAAATAAAAGTATATTATTTATTATTATTATTAGTTATTTATTTTTCGAAAAAAATTTCATTTAATCTAACAAATAAAATATTTCTTAATGATTCTTCAGTCAAATGCACTCTTTGTGGCGATAAAACAAATTTCAGTGCTGAAAAAGCTCGCTCAACATTGACTTGTGTTGCAGGGACAGCTAATACGACTTGAGTGGCCTCATAAAGTAGCGAAATTTCAAGTTTTTTTGTTTCCAAAATTCTAAAATATTGTTTTCTTTAGAAATCCTGGGATAGGCTTCATAAACTTCGAATTGCATTTATTGTTACTATTTTTTGTTTCTAATGCAGCATCTGCAATTGACTTTTTTCCTTATTCTTTAAAAATTCTTCCAGGCTGTCCTCTTCATCCGAAGAACTAGATATTAATTTAGTTGCGTCAGCATGCGTTGCTTCTGTGCTAGTTTGTGTTTGCTTTTCCATATGTAGATGTAAATTTTTTAAGTTTTTTATTGTTGTTAAAATTTGGTTTTGAGCTTCGGCAGTATTTTCATTACTTAACATTAGTCGAAATCTAGGATCCAAATACACGGCAGCATTTAAAAGTTCATTTTCAATAAAATAGTTTTCACGTTTAAGGATATGTGAGTACAAGTCAACACCTAATTGTTTATTGGTATTTCTCTCTAAATCTAATTTAAATTTTAACCATAGTCCATAAAAATCTCCTAAATTCATCTGTTCACTTTGTAATTTTAATGTTAACTTTTTAACTGGCTCGAAATTCTTAATGAAATCTGATACAAAATCCCACATTTTATCATCCATACTTAGTTCAGGATCTATTATATCTGAGCAAAACGTTTTGAAATCTAACAAGCGATGGAGCATATCAAAAGTAGAACTCCACCGAGTTGGACAATCAAGGATTACTTTTTTTTGTAATGGTGCGGCGGTGGTGGAACTTCCGCTTCCGTTTCCCTGAGCCTTTGCTGGTCGCACGTGCTGGCGTGGGGCCTAGCTCGCCGGATGGATGGGGTCAGGCCCCATGGAAACCGCACTCAGATGTTCACGTGCAATTTTTTAAAAAACTGAAAAAAAAAAACGGACCTCTATAGGGATGGATGGCCATACTTACCTTGGGATTGGGGACGAGGTGTTTTGCCCCTTTTGCCCTCCCTACCTGGTTACCTATGATCCATCTTATTTGGAGGTAACCCACTATAATGATAAGAATAAGATTTTTAAATTAAGTTTAGCAAAATTTGATTTTAGGAAAAATTTTACATTTAGGAAATTTTAAAATTTTAGCAAAATTTGATTTTTTTTATAAAATTTTAAGTTTAGCTCAATTTGATTTTAGGGAAATTTTAATTTTAGGAAAATGTTAATTTTAGAAAATTTTAAAGTATAGCATAATTTTAATTTTAGGAGAATTTTTAAATATTAGCGAAATTTAATTTTAACAAAATTTTAACTTCTAGCTAAATTATATTTCTTATTATAATTTTTAATTTTAGCTCAATTTAATTTTATTTAGGAAAATCTTTAGTTTAATTTTATATTTAGCAAAGTTCTTAGTTTAGAAAATTTTTAGTTAAAATTTATATTTAATAAATTTTATTAACGTAGAAACATTTTAGTTTAAATTTATATTTAGAAAAAATTTTGATTTATAATTAGAAAAATCTTTAAAAAATAATTTTAATTTTTAGTTAGACAAATCTTGGGAAATTTTTATTTAATTTAGATTTAAGAAAACATTTTAATTAGTTTCTTTTAATTATATAAGTATATATGGAACGGTATTAACATCTACTATAAATATAAAATTGTGGATTTACCGCCATATGGTTGTAGTTGTTGAGGTACAGATGAAGCTGCTGCCGCCAGACGACGTGGTTGTGTCTCGCAATATGCCATTGAAAAAAATTGGCCATAGCTGCATTAATAATGATATTGTTGCTGATTTCAATACAAAATGTTTATATGGAGATAGGAGTAAACACCAAAGAACTATTTATGCGACTTTGTTGTATAAGCTTAATTGGTTTAGGAGGCAAACTTTAATTTAATTTCTTAATTTAGTTTTATCCAACAGGTACCCAATATTTTGTGGTTTTATTTATTTAAGTTAATTAATATACAATCTTAGAGAAGAAACAATTAATTTTGAAGGAATTTTGTAGTATTGCTTATATGGTTTTTGTCAAGAATGTTTTTTTTTTTTAATTTTAATTATACTTTGAACTTTAATATTTTATATTTATAGCACTTTAGTTCTTAACTCAATTTTATTTTTAGTTTAGTTTTTTTTTTTAATAATTATAAATTTTGTTTAATTGTTTTATTTTCACCAATTAATCGATTACATTCAACACTCAACGAAACTTAATTTAAGAATTAAATGATAACTACAAAATATATTTGTTCGATTTTTAAATTTAAATTTTTGCTCAGAACGCTTTCTTTAGCACAAACAGAAATATTATTAATTAACACAAAATTTTATTTATTCACATGTCAATAAAATCTAAAGTTTTTTTTTTTTCTTAAAGTTGCTAAGATTAAATTAATTTTTTTAATTTTAAGAGGTTTTTCCTCAACCTTCTATTTCATCTCGTTTTAATTTTAAATGTCTTACATTTTAATTAACTTTAACTTTACTTTAAATTTGCTTTAACTTTACTTTTCTTAAATTTTAATTTTTAGAGGTTTTTCCTCAACCTTTTCTTTGCACAACTACATTTCAACTCCTTTTATTAAAATTATTTTCTTTCTAACCAACCTATCTTCATTCATTCATTCATCTCAAGATAAAAACCTGTTTCCAAAAAAAACTCGCAACCATTCATTGCGACCATTCACACTCATTCATAATACTCTCTAGCATTGAAAACACGCTCACTCATGTATGACGACGAGAGTACGTGCAATCAATACAAGAACAAAAAAGTGGTTTGACCAGACTGATTGCAAAGTTTATGATTGAGCGAATGGACAGACAACAATAAAACAGGCCGTTGGTAACAAAAAAAAAACCAACATCAAGTGTTTTATTAAAGGGTACTGAAAACACAAAACAAACATTTAAACAAATCACATACAGACGAAACGGTATTTTTTTTTTTTTTTGCAAAAATTTTGCATGGCAAAAGACATAAATAACGTTTCTTTTTAATGTGACTTGTATGTGCTGTTAAGTACAGTCATCACCAAAATAAACGGCCGTCACATTTTATTACTAATTTTTTTGCTAAAGAGGCTCTATTAGGCACCCTCAACTTTTTACAAATATTTCTGCATTTATCAATCTTTTGTTTAACTGAATTTATAGTATCACAAACTGCCAATTGGGCAGTATGAGCTACACATCTGAAATGAATGATATTACCATGTATATTGGATAACATTTCTAGTCCTTCATTTTCATTGTTTTCAGTTATTAATTCGTTTATTTCATTTTCTTCTTCTACTTCTTCAAGGTCAGAAACTTCCAATTCATTTCGTAGCAATTCGGCAGCTTTTAGCATGTTTCTACCATTATCAGACGTAACTCAGTAAACTTGATTTATATTTATGTCATAAGATTGGATCACTTCAATTATGACATTTTTTATATAATTAGCTGCTTGTCGATCATCAACCTCGTAATTGGTAATGTTCTTAAATAAATTTTTCCATTACAAGTTTACTGAGCATTTATTCCAATTACGATTCTAGCAAGCCGAGATGCTGAATCAATTTTTGGAGATATAAATTTTAATAATATTTTTCACTTCATTTGCCTTATCATTTATTAAATCCTTAATATTTTCTGAATTTACAGTAAGGTGCAGTGATTTCATTATAGGTTCTATAATATCACGCATCCCTGAATCTTTAAAAATTGATAGTAACTAATTTAACGCAAGCTTCCGTGAAACATTTTGCTGTCATATTAATTTTGATTAATCCAAAATAATTTTCCAGGGAAGTTGAATATTTATCCTGCATTTTATGTTTTTTAAAACTTTCTGACGTTGACGGTTGAATATTCGTCTCCTCATTAATAATACGATATTCATCTGGATGCTTTCGTTTGAGATGTCGACCCAAATTAGCAAAATGTTTACCTTTCATAACAAACGAGCATTTTTTACATGTAGACTTATCTGTGGTAGAATCATAGTCAAAACGTTTCTGAACAGGTTTTTCCGACATCTATAGGGTAAATAAAAACAGTAAATAAAACTAAGACTAATTTAAAATAATTAAAATTGGGAAAATCACACACTTAAAGGCTGTTAATTTATAATTATCGTAAATGTTTAACCTGTAACTAATTATTATACACTACCCTATTTAAAAAAAAAATATTAATTATTACACACTATTTAAAAAACTACATTTTACATACCTGTTTACTTATGAAAATATTTAAGTACCTACATATATTACTTCATAAAAAATTTTGCTTGCATCACTTAAGAAAACTAAAAACCAAATGAAATTATAATGGGGAAATACAAAAATACAAATTACTAGAGAAAACAAAGAAAACAAACATTATCTTGTTCATTCATGAATTAGAATTTTCTCACGTTATGTTAATGAACAAAAAAAATATTTTCAGCGAACAATAAAATCAAATATCGAGAAAGAGAAACTGCAATATTTTTTTTTGCTGAAAAAAATTATATATTGAACCTGAACCCATTTTCAGACAGGAACGGGTTCAGGGTTCACAATTTTTTTAAAAAAGCTTGAACCGGAACGGGTTCCGGGTTCGGGTTCGGTTCGAAACCCTGATTTAAACTTCATTCAATAAGGAATTTATTTAACAATATTTAATTCAGTGACAGTTGGCTGAATGAATTCCTTATACATAGTTCATTTAATTTTTGATTCATCCCTTGAAAGTCTTCTTTTTAAATGCAAAAAAAAAATTGCTTTCTTAGTGAATGTGCGAGAGTACCCCAAGGACTTAGAGAAGCCCTTTATTTGACCAATCAGTCATTTAGTCTACATATTTTTTATACTATTTCTGGTTAAACTGTTTTTTATTTCATATCATATTCTTGTCATCCCTTTTTCAGAATCCCGTCATTGTATCTTGGTATAAACTTAACGATCAAATGCCTTTTAGCGCCGAACAAAACAATGGCATTTTGCGTTTGTATGACTTGGAAATGCATGACTCTGGCATTTACATTTGCCAAGCTAAAAACAATGAAACCCAGCATATATTCGAAGATAAGATTTCCATTACAGTTACTGGTAAGTTTTTGATAATTAAAATTCACCTCTATAATAATTGAATTCACCTCTCTATGCTGCTTCCAACTAAGGATATGCCAAAGAAATGTTGGCTAGATATGGTATGAAGCCAATTTATTTAAGTAAAATTTTTTTTTTTGAAAAATAATAGCGAAATTCTCAAATTCTCAACAATATAAATTCACTATTGTGAATGATTTTGATTAAATTACTTCTTCTTAAGAAAGTTTTGAAAATATTTCAACTTAACTCATCTTCATATCTTACATAAGAAATCAATTCAATTTTTCAATATTGTTATTGCGAGTGATTGTCTTTTGGATGTGTAAACCTCTATAGGCACAGGGGGGTAAAAATATATTTACAATACAATCACAAAAACTACGTAAGATGTAAGAGGCAAGACAAGATCGATATGTAGTAACCTTTTGGTTGCTGTTTTCTGGATTATATTTCTTCACTTTTTATAAACATTTATAATTAATTTCCTCAATCATTTAAAAGTATTCTTAACGTTATAATTTGTTCCATATAAATAACACAGTTAGCACTGCAATTAATATTAATGCTAATCAAACATAAATCAATAATATTAATAGGCTGGGCAATTTCTTGTGACTGATGTTTTGTTCTACCGTTTTATCCCGATTTTGACCAAGCGTATATTATTTGAAAGGTATTTCCTTTAAGCCGATTTACAGATTTACAGATTTTTAAATTTTTACCTTTATTTTGAGTAAATTGCATTTAAAGTTGTTACTAACACATACATAAAATTATACAATGGTACAATGTGTTTATTAATTTTTTAATGTGTTTGTTATAAATATGAGTTTGTTTTTTGTGTTGATTTGTGAATTGGCTATAATTGATTAGCATACTTTTAGGGTCTTTATTTAATGAAAAAATAAAATTTCCTAGAAAATTTCCTAGTAAAAATAAACGAATGACAATAAAAAGGAAGTGTTTGGATATAAAATGAAGGCATAATTCATTGGGAAGTGTTTGGAGATAAAATGAAGTCACGATTTCATTAGGAAGTGTGTGGAGATCGAATCAGGGAGCGAGTAGCGTTATAAAAACGTTTTGTTCTATAACAGGGACCTAATTTCGGTATTCCATATAGAATGTTGCTATTTTATTAAACATTTTTTTTTTATAAACAATTGTAATGTTATGAATTTTTAGCCAAGAATCATTTGAATTTTGGTATTCGGAATTAATGTTTCAGTATCGGCAAAAGTTTAAAAATTGTAGCCGTTCTCGACATTGGGTGAATATACACAGCCGAATTTAACACTCTTATGCCGGTTTTGTCAAACTGCCTGTTACTTAACCAGGACATAAATTTATTGGACCGATAAACTGCCGGTTAACAATTTTGGTTTTCTCAATATACCGACAAAAACATTATTTTCAGTTGGCAATGCCTCTCAAAATACGTATGAAAGTTGGCAGAATTATTTTTAGTTGGCAATGCCTCTCAAAATTGATATGAAAGTTGGGAGAATAATTTATATGTACGATAAATAAATAATTGGCAGATGAGTGCCGGTTAGCTTTGCGACAAAATAAAGCAAACCAGATATTGAGAAAACCAAATTTATTTAATCGGCAGTTTCTCGTTGGGATAAAAGATAATCGCCTATTTAGAAAACGGGCATTACTTGTTTATTTTAGTTTTCGATCATTTTCATAATATAAAGGGTTTCTCAATAAGAGCGCTACAAAAGTTTTTTTAAATAAAACAAAAACGATTTTGGATATGAATGAAATTCTTTATTCCTGTGAAAGTACGTTCGATGCCACCACGGGCACGCTTGCAGAAGTTCAGACGCTGAACCCAATTTTCGACGGTTTTCAAGTATAAATCGGCCGATACTGCTGCAATTTCACGTTCAATATTCGTACGAAGTTCATCAATAGTCGCTGGCTTGTTGGCATAGACCATAGACTTGACGTAGCCCCACAGGAAATAGTCCAACGGCGTCAAATCGCACGACCGAGGCGGCCAATCGACTGGACCATTTCGTGAGATAACACGTTCTCCAAACTTGGTTTCCAATAAATTGATTGTGACACTCGCTGTGTGGCTTGTGGCGCCGTCCTGTTGGAACCACATGTCCTCCAAGTCCATATCATCCAATTGGGGCCAAAAATATTCGGTTATCATTGAACGGTAGCGATTCCCATTCACAGTAACGTGCCGGTCTTGATCATCACGGAAGAAGTACGGCCCAATGACGCCGCCGGCCCATAAACAGCACCAAACCGTAATTTTTTCGGGATGCAATGATGACTCATGGAGTACCTGTGGATTGCTGTCTGACCAATAACACATATGTTGTTTATTGACGAATCCGTTCTGAAGATGATTTTTCGATGAAAATCCAAATCATTTTCAAGTTGTTGCTCAGCCCAATTCACGAACATACGACGCTTCTTGTGGTCAAGCGGCTTCAGTTCTTGCATCAATTTGATCTTGTAAGGATGTAGGCCAAGATCTTTTCGCAAAATTCGCCACAACGACGTCACAGAGATGCCCAACGCTTGAGAACGACGTGTGAGATACACATTTGGGCTTTCTTCAACTGAAGCCTCAGCGGCAGCAATATTCTCGACACTACGGGCACTTCTTTGTCTCACTGGCACGGGAACATTTTGTACTGTGCCTGTGGATTCAAATTTTTCACTAGACGCTCAATTGTTGATCTGCTAGGACGATTTTGACGACCATAAATTGGACGTAGCGCTCTTAACGTTGAGGCCACTGACTCCGAAATTCGGTAGTAAATTTTAATAATTTCGACTCGTTGTTGGCTCGTATATCTTTCCATCATGAAATGGCAAACCTTTCTGAAGAGAAATGTCAAAAGAGCGGCAAGAAATATGGCGTCGTTTGCTGTCCCTGTCTTTCTACTTTTGTAGCGTCCCTGTTGAAAAACCCTTTATATCGTACTTCAGTTAAAGGACTGCAGTATTTTTGGGAATTTTAACATGAAGACGAATCCCTTGACATTTGAGATTTTCCGTAAACTAAAATGATTCAACTTTAAAATACTATACAAAATTAATATTAATTTTCTGTTTTCATCAAAAAAAAAAAAAAATGAATAATTCCCTCAGTTATGATATAATAAACCATTTTCATGAATACTTCATTGAAAGAAATATTTCATTAGTGGAACAATAATGAAACACATTTTTCTATATTTTAATTTTGAATTAGATGTATATTTTTCCTTTTTATAAATCCTAATCTTTAATGGTTTCTTTCTTTCCTTTATGAACACCCATAGAAAGCTCTCGTCGTTCTCCAGCCAAGATTGATAACTTACCTCCCTATGTCACGTTGGAAGAATATCTATCCAGTGAGGTCAACTGTGAAGTAAGTGGTAATCCATCGCCCAGTGTAATCTGGACACGTATTGATGGTCAAATGTCTAATGAGGCTCGTGTTGATGGTTCACGTTTGATCTTCGAAATGCCCCGTAAATCTGATGAAGGCAGCTATAGATGTGAAGCCAATAATGGAGTTGGCAACGATGAGAAATATACCCAAATTTATGTACGTGTCTCAACAGCAAAAGCCACTCCACCACCACGTGAATTAATATATATTGAACCGCCATCATTCGCGGGTGAAACTGGTGAATATGTACGTTTGACTTGTCAACCCACAACATCGATGATTTTGAAATACGAATGGACTAAGGACGGTTATCCAATATATGGTGAACGCAATTTGATAATCAGCAGCAACACGTTGGAGATTCGTGACACCACACCACATGATTCCGGTCTGTACACCTGTATTGGTATTGACATAAGAGGACTGCGCAACTACACCTCGGACGCTCAAGTTATTATTGAAGAAACTAGACCTGGACATGACATTACTGGATCGCCACATCCACATCCAGGAAGGTAAGTTATAGCTAAGATTTTAAAGAGGCCCAACAAAAAATATTTTGAACTATAAAACTGTTTTAGCAATGCACCCGTTGTACAACGTTTACCCGAGGAAAGTCGTATTATCCAAGGTCAAGACTTTACTATAACGTGTGTGGCTACTGGCACTCCATATCCGACCATTAGATGGACCAAGGTCCATGAAGCTTTAGGCGATAATGTCCATCAAGCTGGCAATGTTCTGCGTATCATGAATGCTCGTCCCGAAAATCGTGGTGTTTATTTGTGTATTGCCGAAAATGATGGCGGCAATGACAGAAGCAGTACATTTATTGATATTGAACGTAAGTTGAAAGATTTGTCTGTCGCCTTATAAAATAAGCTGACTTTAAATATAACGAGCATAGAATACCCAACAAATGTTGGCTACACTTTATTTGGAAAAAAAAAAATAAGAGTATTAAATTCGTCTGTGCGACCAAAAAGGCTAGATTTCTCATTGTAATGGCTAGATTTTATACAATTAATAAGATAATTAAAAAATGTAAGGTATTTTCGTGCATTTTTAATTGAAAGCAATTTGTTTAAAGAGAGTTAAAGCATAGCCGTCGCACAGTGGACCATATTTGGAGAAGGCGGCAAAAATCATTTTTTTTTTGTTACCGATTTTAAAGTAGTAAACCTCGGGAGCCAAAAAATTGCGACTCTATCTCAACCATATCACAGCGAACAGGGTCTTCGAAAATGGGCTTTCTCAGTATTTTGATAAAATTAAAAATTTCTTTGTAAATTTTTATTTGTGAATGACTGTAACTTTTTTGATTTAAAAGATTTTGAAGTGAAATAAACTTTGTATAATTTTGTGGTTTCCATACTATTACTGTTAAAAATGTAAAACAACGGAGTCATTCCGAAATTTAAAAAAAAAAATTTTTTTAAAAAGGTCCAAATTTTCCGAAAATCTCCTACTTAATAGAGCATAACTCCTGCCAGTCAAAAGCAGTCAGAAAAAGTCTTGCACTCTTCTATAGTCCGAACCCTCTCCTATACTCCTGTACCCCATTATACACTCGCCAGTTTCCGCCCGTGTACACCAGAACAATTTTTCTGACCCAAAATTTATGAATTCAAAAGTTGTCCACTATGTGGTTAGGATATATTAAGTTTGAGGTGATCTTTGTAACTGCCAAAAATATTGGACCTTTAACATCTTTTATTATACGGATCGACTCAGAAACCCTTTCTGAGTCGATTAAACGATGTCCGTCCGTCCGTCTGAGTGTTATGAATACAAAAGTTGGTCGTACCGGTGCACCGCGGTGTATTTTTTGCGTGTCGGTAGAGTTGTCAGGAGTTGTTATATACTTATAAAAAAGGGTTGAGATATAATGCGCTTAATTGTTACAGGTACATTTACATAGGTATCTTTCAAAAACATTAATAGTCTGAATTAGAGTTATATAGTTTAAATATCTGACAAAATGGGAAACAATTTAAATAACAGGTAAATGGTAAAAAAAAAAACTATTGCGACATAGCCCTTTAAGATACGAGCAGGTATGCTTCACCTTTTAAAAGGGGTTAGGATTTGGGTTTTTATGCTTCTAAAAGTGGTAATAAAAGATAAAAATTATTATTTTACATAATTGCAAGAATGAGTATTTATAATAATGTTTCCACAATTATTATTCATTACAATTTGTGCAATGGCTAAGTACTGTTACAGAGATCTGGCAGATATTTATTTTCAACGAAATGATGTAGACTATGTAATTTTGCACATACTGAGCAACGACTTCTTTAAGAATTGTAACCTAAAAGACATTGAAACGCACAAAGGAAAAATTACTAATTTTGCATCGAACTTGAAAAGACGGTACATTGAATGCTCCCATAGCAAGGCAAAGATGTACAAACGTTACCAAGAGTGGTTAATAAAGGAACTCATTTGTGAGAGTGCATCTACAACTGCCAACGAAAGTGGAAAAAAGGGTCGACCAGCAAAACCAATTGACGGATGTAGTGAAAGATCTCGAAGGCGCAAGCTGGAAAATATCAATGAAGAAATTTCTCAAAGAATTATTAAGGATTCATTTTTACACCAAATTCAACCAACCCAAATTAAAAAAATAAAATTGAAATAATTGAAAAAATAGTAGAAGCGAGCCCAAGGCGCACAAAAAGGATTTTGAAAAGCATTCCTACACCAATTGAAGATAAGAAATTTACGCCGGAAGAAGCGTTCGCCCTATTTTTGGATTTGAAATTGACCAAAAATCAATATAAGGAATTCCGGAAGCGAACCAATGAAAAGTGTTCTGGGATTTTTCCAGAGTATCGAGATTTAGTTTCTGCCAAAAAAGAATACTTACCTTCACAATCTGCTATTAGTGTCACTTCAACATCAGCAGAAATAAAATTGCAAGATCTCCTTGAACATACTGCAGAACGATTGCTAAATACGCTTGATACTGATTATTAAAAAAAATTGGTAATGGCAGCATTACTTTAATTTCTAAATGGGGATGTGCTGGATCCTCTGGTCAGAAACACTACAAGCAATTTAATGCCGAAAATTCATCAGATGCTAATTTATTTATGGTATATTTCGTTCCATTGCGCTTAACAAAAAAGTATAGCATAAAAAGGTATAGGTAAGTAATAGAGCCGTCAACTAGTAGAGCAACAGAAATTGATATATGGAAAAATGAAATTCCTTCTTCAACAAAGTATTGCAGACCAATAAAATTTGCATTGAAAAAGGAAACCAAAGATGTCATAACTGAAGAAGTTCAAAAAATAAAAGATCAAATTAAGGAACTTCAACCAGTAATATTTAAATTTGATGACCAAGACATTGAAGTACATTTTAAAATGTGTCTCACAATGATTGATGGAAAAGTTGCACAAGCTTTAACTGGAACAAAGTCAACGTCAAGCTGCATTATATACCAAAAGTCAATTAAGCCAACCCCCACCAGAAGACGCTAGTTTTAAGGAAGCCTACGAATTTGGAATGTCCCCTCTTCATTCTAGAATACGTTTCATGGAGCATATTCTTAAATTGGGTTATGATATCGAATTTGGTCCGTTAGGCGAAACAGTGAGCAAAAACAAAGAAAATGAAGAAAAAAGAAAGCAAAAAAAAAAAACAAATTCAACAAAAATATTTACAGCTAGGCCTCGTAATCGACCAACCAAAACAAGGGGAAGGAAACACAAATGATGGAAATACTGCAAGGAGATTTTTTTCCGATCCGGAAACTGCAGCATCTATCACAGGTGTAGATCATGAATTAATAAGACGATTTAAAATCATATTACAAGTTCTAGCATGCAGCAGAAAGATAAATGCAAAAAAATTTGGAGAGTACGCCAATAAAACAGCTATACTTTATAATGAAAAATACTCTTGGAGATATATGCC
Source organism: Cordilura impudica (assembly GCA_963682025.1). Lineage (NCBI taxonomy): Eukaryota > Metazoa > Arthropoda > Insecta > Diptera > Scathophagidae > Cordilura > Cordilura impudica. The sequence goes on along the minus strand of OY821520.1, from coordinate 242,438,573 downwards.
ATCCACAGTTCATAAAATTTTGTACCATGGGGAACGAATAATTCAAAACAATATGCTACCAATAGGAGATCTATCTGAAGAAGCGCAAGAAAAAAGGAACAAAGACTACAGATTCCTTCGCGAGCACAACACAAGGAAAATGTCCAGATGTTGTACTAATGAAAACCTTATCACTATTTATGTGATATATATGTCCAACATTCGTCAAAAATGGAAACTACCTCTACTGAATTAGACGAAGAAGCTAAACAACTTCTAGAAGATGAAAATCAAGGCTATTTAGAAGAAATTTTTACTAAAATTGGTTGATTTAAAGTACTTTTTCATTACACTAACAATAAGTTACACTTTTTTTATAAAGTTAAAAAATTTTCTTGATTTAAAAATTTATATATTTTGTAAATTTACAATAAAAATTGTTATATTTCATAAATTTACCATAAAAATTGATATAGAAATATTTAAAAAGACAATAAAAAAAAAATTTAACTAAAGCAAAAACATACGAGTTTTTCATTGAAACTTCTCTATCTTGAACCAATATAAGGTAACTTTTACGTTCGCTGCTTAATAAATTATATTTTAACTCGGGATCTTACAAAAAAAAGACAACCTTTGGCCCTTGTGCACATTAGGACTAAAAAGTTTACGGGGGCCAAAGTTTGGCATTTTCTGAAAAAATTAACTTAAAAAATTGTTAAAAAAGTATTAGTTGTAAAATTAACTGAAAAAATAAGACATTATATTAAAAAAAACCTTTTTTTTTTACCTTTTAACACTTCACTTTTGTACTAAAATTCAACTACAAATGAAAATGTATTTTAAACCCTCCGTAACTTTTTTTTATTTTCGGTCGAGAATTACGTTTTATAGCAAGACTTAAAGGCTAAAGTCTCAGCTACCAAAAAAAAAAACACCACAAATCAAAATTCCAATCCAATCAAATGTTATAGATTTTTGACCGCCTTCTCGTCAAATGGTCCACTGTGCGGCGCACTGTGGCTCAAATTTTGATTTCATTGGCCAAAAGTCAAATTTTTTTTTGTCATCGATTTTTAAAATTTTTACTCCTTTTTGTAGCTTATATATCCAGATTAAGGTAGCCAAAAAATTAGGTTAAACTATTGATAATTGTGGGCGTGGCATGCTGTCAAACTCAACTGTTTTTTTTAATTCAGCAAAAGGTGTTTTTTTTTTGTTTTTTATCAAAAATAAATGGTTACTACTCGCAAGCTATCATCGATATTGGCCTGCGGTCTTTTTTATAATGTTAGTAGGATTATAGTCTTTAGTTTTTGTAAGTAGTCACAGTTCTAACGTTTGATATTAGGGGCGTTATGAAATATTTATGAAACCACTATATTTTTCTCAAATTTAAACTTTAGTGGAATAGAACTTCTAAAGGAAGTAAGGGAACAAGAAACGTATACCACCCGGAGAAAGGCGAATGTATCCTGTTTAACCCTATATATACTTTTGCACCCCCCACGAGCCCCCGGTAGAACACTTTTTTCATTTTAATGAAATTACTCTAAAAAAATTACTCTAAAAAAAATTTTGTTTTTTTACTTTAGACTACGTAAAAGTAAAATAATTAAATAAAATACCTGCGAAAGGGTTTATTGGCTTTGTTTTGATCAGCAAAAAAATAAGTCATAAAATGATCACAATAGGTTCTACAGTAAACAAATGATCTCTTTCTTAATTTACCTGTTGTCAAATTTAAGGGTCAACCAAAGTCATAAACAATTTTATAAGTTTGTCAATAATCGCGGCACTAAACCACTAAAGATAAAAAACCACCCCATATTGGCGAGAAACTAATTAGTTTTACCTGATATTGAAGTCTGGATAACAAGTGCAGTTTTGTTCAATTTAAGTACTACCTGCTATGAAATTAAAGATCAATGTGTGAATAACATGTACCTAAAAATGTATAAAATGACGGATTCTATAAGGGATTACTCAATAATAAGTTAATACTTCAAGTGTACGGATGTATATTCGCAAGTGATAAAAAGTGATAAAAAAGTGATAACAGACGCAAATAAAAATATTGAGAAAAATATGGAGAACTTTAGTTATAAAGAACTGGCCGAAGAGTATTTTCGAAACAAAAACCAGGAAGATGTTCTTAGTTACGTTAAAATAAAATTAAACTTAAATTCGTCTAGTACCGAAATACAAGAGCAATTATCTAATTTCGTCAAAGTACTAAAAAAACGATTGAAAGAAGTTAACTACTGTAAACAAAAGTTTTATAATAAAAGTGCAAACTGGTTAGAAGGCCAACTTAATGTTGGTGGAGAAACAGCAAAGCTAGATAAGGCTGGAAGACCACGCAAATCATTGGACAACTGCAGCGATAGATCTAAGAGGCGGAAACTTAAAAATTTTAACGAGGAAATTGGTTCTACAAATATAAAAGAATCTTTTCTACATCAATTACGAGCACAAAACCAATTAACAAAATTGGATATCATTGAAAAAACTTGTAATGCTAGTCCAGTGAGAACAAAGCGAATTCTTAAAAGTATACCAACTCCGAGCGATGCAAAACAGTTCACAAATGAGGAGGCATTAGCATTATTTCTGGATTTGAAATTAACAAAACACCAATATATTCAGCTCAGATTGCGTGCGATTGAAAAAGGCTCAAATATGTATCCAGCATATCATCACATAACAGCTGCTAAAATAGACTGTTTGCCATCAAAGGACACTATTACAATCACACCAATTTCGGCAGAAGTACAACTACAATCTTTACTTGATCACACAGCCAAACGCTTGCTACAATCAATAACAGGAACTGAGTTAAAGAAATATGGAAACACAAAGTTAATTCTATTTTGTAAATGGGGATGTGATGGTTCTTCGGGACAAAAACAATACAAACAAGTTGTATGTGAAAATATTTCGGACTCAGATATGTTCATGGTATCATTTGTACCATTGCGATTGAAAAAGATTTTGGAAGATTCGGAGCCTTCGAGTAGTACAACGCAAACAATGGATATTTGGAAAAATGAGACACCATCTTCTACGAAATACTGCAGGCCAATCAAATTTGAATTCAAAAAAGAAAGTCATGATGCCATTAACAAAGAAGTTAGTGATATCAAGGCCCAAATAGCAACACTACAGCCATTACAATTACAGTTAGATGGGCAGCAAATTGAAGTAAGCTACCAATTAGTGCTGACAATGATAGATGGAAAAGTAGGTCAGGCTTTGACTAACACGAAGGCTGCATCCAGCTGCATTATATGCCAAGCAACATCAAGCCAATTAAACCAAGTCCCGACAAAATCATTCGATAATACCGATGCCTTCGAATTTGGATTATCACCACTACATGCAAGAATACGACTTATGGAACACATACTAAAAATCAGTTATGATTTGGATTTCGGGCCTTCAGGATCAATAAGAAACAACGAAACCAACAAAGAGTTAAGAAGTTCAAAAAAGAAACATGTTCAAGATGAATATCGCAAATTTGGATTGATTATAGATCAGCCAAAACAAGGGTCAGGCAATACAAATGATGGCAATACCGCAAGAAGATTCTTTTCAGATCCAGAAACAGCATCTGAAATAACAGGAGTGGATTTAAACCTTATTTTCAGATTTAAAATAATCCTAGAAGTACTTGCGTGCAATGAAGAAATTGACTCTAGAAAATTTGGAGATTATGCTAAGGAAACTGCAAAAATATATACAACCAACTACCCATGGAGAAATATGTCTGCAACAGTCCACAAAATCCTTTATCATGGAGAAGATGTCATTAAATATCATTTGGTGCCACTTGGAGATCTATCAGAGGAGGCTCAGGAAAAAAGGAACAAGGATTACAGATTTTATAGACAGCACAATACTAGAAAAATGTCACGAAATTCCACAAATGAAGATCTATTTAATATATTATTGGCAACGTCAGATCCGTTCATCTCCAGTATTCGAAATCAATGGAAAGTGGAACATCGGGATTTAGATGAAGAAGCCAAAAAACTACTAAAGAACAGAAATAGCACAGAACAAAATATGGAATATTTGCAATCAATATTTGAGTCTAATGAATAATAATTATAATTGCCTTTCATTGTTATTTAAGTACGAAAAACATAGTATTAGTAAAAAATAATAATAAACAGAACCTACCATTGTTACAAATGCTATTTAAATCTATTGCAGTTTTTATTCTTAAAAGGTTTCCCACATATGAATGCAATGTTTTAATAGATAAGAAAGATTCAAAAAATAAGAACCCATATTTTCATATCAAAATTAAAAAAAAAATTAGAATCATTGCGCTAATGTTTAGCAGATTTATTTAGCTAGTGTAACAAATTAGGCAGCAAACACTAATAAATTTTTCTGTAGTAATAATAATATTCCTTGAGTGTAAGCAAATTGCAAATTTGATAGCAAACATTTTTAATTTTTTAGTAATACTAGTTAAATTTCTAGTGAATTTTACTATTTTGTTGCGTGTAAAAATTTTTTTGAGTGTAAAAATTTTTTTGAGTGTAAGCATTAAAAAAATTTCATTATTACAAAAAATGTTTATAATAATTATTTAACTCCAAATATGACACTTTCTAATAAATAAAAATAAATAAAAAAAAACATATATCACGCTAAAAGTTAAAAAAAAACAAAAGTTAAACTTTGACCTAGAATTCCTTAAAAAGTACTCAATCAATTTAAATGAAATTCACACTGAGTCAAGATCAACTATCTATCTATTAAAAAAAACAGTACTAAAATATTTTGATCGGTTCAAAAGTTACAGAATTTTGGCCAATGAAAAATGATTTTCAGCCACTGTGCGGCGCTGGTTGGCAGCACTTTCTATTTATTATGAAACATCTTTATTTCATGTTTAAAGTTAACTTTTGAAAAGATATTAACAATTTTTAACAAGTTCTATGTTTTTAACTGAAAAATCAACATGTTTCCAATTATGATTATATTTTCAATGCTTTATCAACGTGAATTTTTTTGTGCATATTTTCCAGATACTTGCCAATATTCTTTTGTAAATTAACAGTTGGCAACTCATTTAATACATATGTAACACTTAACCTCTTTTAATTAATCATCGATTAAATTGGAAACTACTTATCACATTCCCCTATAGTTGGCAAAGCAATTTATTAAAGTTATCATTTTAATTATATTTCTAAAGTCATTAACCAAAAAAAAATCATAAAAATAATGGCCATTACCAAAACTATTTCCTAGCTTTTCAATCATGGTATAACCAATTATAATTGGCTATACTAATAACTAAATTTTTATAAAACTATTAAAACTTTGTTTAATAAATTTTTTCCAACTTCAACATTATACATATAATTCATTTTTTTTTTATACAATACTAGCTTAGAATATTTAATTAACGGTATTTAACAGTGATTATTCTCTTTAATTCAATTCTCTCTTTTCCGCTCTTTTTTCTTTATTTTTTATAAAAAATTATCAAAATTGTTTATTTTTTTTTTTTGTTAATAATAATTTCCAAATAATAATAATAATAAAGTTTACAAAAAAGGAGTCGGTAATAAGAACGTTCCCAACAATTTACTAGTTTTATTACTAATCTGTTCAACCATCATTATATCATTGATTGCAGCTCGTGAACATCCCAGCATAGATATTGATCCCAAAGAGCCACAAATCATCACTGTTGGCGGCCAGGGTGTATTGTACTGCATGGCCAACGGCATACCACAGCCTCGTGTACAATGGCATCGTGTCGATGGCCAACCTTTATCGCCCAGACATCAAATTCAAACAAATGAACCCGGTTATATAGTGTAGGTTTGCTGGCACATTGTTTATGAAGAAAAAATGCTAAAACAATTATTTTTTGAATTTTTTTTTTTAAATATATTTAGTATCGAAGATGTTATGTTGGTCGATGCTGGTGACTATAAATGTGTGGCCGAAAATGAAGTTGGCAATGCTACTGGTATTGCCACCATTCGTGTTATAGAAACTCCTGTTATCCAAATCGATCCTAGTCAAGAAGTTTTAAGTGTTACCGACGGTGATGAGGTCAAGATTACTTGCACAGCCACCGGTGTCCCTACTCCCAGCGTACGTTGGGAAGAAGACTATGGCACTGGTTATGGTATTTCTCCCACAAGCGAACATTTCAATCAAGCCTATTTGGAATTCTATCGTGTTTCCCAGCAAAATGCCAAAGCCTATAAATGTGTTGCCAGCAATGAAGCTGGTACAGATGAACGCTATGTAGTTTTGGATGTTAAACCCAGACGTGGTGATGCTCCTAGGGACAGTGATGTCGATAGATCACCTTATCCTCCGTCCTATCCTCAATCCTATCCTACTCAACCACATCCGGAAAATGTTTACCAAACCAAACCGGGTGATAATGTTACCATGGATTGTGATTTGAGTAAGTTCATTTAGAATTTCTTCTTTTTTTTCCAACAGTCAGTTTATTTACATAAACTGCTTTATTACTCTAGGTGCTGCTGCTAGAACTGCTTGGGTACGTGTCGATGGTCGTCCTCTGCCCTCCAACTCTTACTTTGAAAGTAATAAGTTGATTATTATCCATATGAAAGAACAAAATGCTGGCGAATATAAATGCAATGGCTACGATAGTCGTGGTGAAATCATTGCCTATCATTTGGCTGAATTGGTTTTCTTACCCATACCACATATTACCCTCAACCCTAAAATGCCCATACATATTAATGCTAATGATAATATCGATGTTTCGTGCGATGTTGAAGGCGCCCAACCCATTTATGTGTCATGGCATACCGATAATAATAGACCTATACCACAGTAAGTTTTAGAGCCCACAAAACCATAAATTAATTTTATTATTTTTTTTTTAATATTAATTTGAATTACAGATCTGTTAGCATAGAGGGCAAATATTTGCGTTTCATTTCAATAACTCCTGCTGCTGCTGGACGTTATTATTGCTCGGCCTCAAATAGTTATGGTAATACTACTGAAATGGCTGAAGTTATTGTCAACCGTGTTCACGCCTACGAATCCCGTCCACAGGCCAAACAATACGAATTGAGTGAAGGTGAAAATGTACGCATTACATGTGATGTTCAAGCGCAAAGTATACCAATCCGTGGTGAAACTTATGTAAGTATATTTATTTCATCATATCAGCCAGGGGTTAGGAATGATGGTGAATTATGTTATGTAATTCAACGAATGTTCTGAAGTTAAACAACTGAATTCTCTTGGTCATAACATAAAATAATGAATTCATTCAATATGGAGTTCTTTAAGTTATTCTTTATTACCTCGTTGCATAAAAATGAAACCTTTCAGGGACTTAAAAGAAAAATTAAAGTTGTTCAGGGACTTAAGAGAAAAGTTAGTCCATCGCTTAAGTCTTGACTACAAATTTTAATGAATTCAGAAACACTATACTCAGTAGGATACAAATTTAAAAATCGACAGAACTCCAGACCATAACACATCAAGTAAGAATATTATAGTCGGTCTAAACTAACTATGCGATATATAGAAAATAAATACAAAGCAAATCTAAGTCGAATTTTTATTAAATTTTTTGCCTGCAGATCTGAAAAAGTTCATATCGAATACTATATTTATATGGGGCTAGGTCGAAAAATGGGCCGGTCCTTATTTTTTGAAAATACATAAACAAATCAAATTTGAGAAAAATCTGTACAATTTTTTTGTTTTTTTTGGTAGATTTAAGCGAAGATCGGGAATCAGCTTCATATGGGGCTAAGAATGACCAATTTGACCAAGATCTATGTAATAATTTGGATATTGTGGCAACTTAGGTCGATCTCATAAGGGTCATTTGTGTGGGGACTAGGTCTGAACATGGACCGATTTTCACCAATTTCAATAGCATTCATCATATGGTCGATAGAAGCTTATATACCAAATTTCATATATTCGACCTGTGAGTCTGAGTCGATCAGTATAAGAAAAGATGGGTCTAGGTCAAATATTTTTGGTAGTTACAAACATCAGCACATACTCATTACACCCTGACCACATAGTGGTGTCTTAAACAGGGCCGGATTAACAGTCTGTGAGGCTCTAAGCAGTGAATGATATGGGGCCCCATATTTTTTTTTTTTTTTTTTTGTTACTTAATTTTTTTGTTAATAATTTTTTTGTTTATAAATGTATAAGTGAGACAGAAATTTTTCTTATGTATATTTATTAGAAAAGCAATAACTAAACTAATTTTATTTTTACATTTATACAAAATTACATGAAAACAGTCGCTTAAAAGTAAAACATTTTTCCTACACTTTTGACGAGCAAACTCTTCGACTAAATTGTCAAAATTCATGCGACGCGTAACATCTGATTCAATTGACAGAAGAGCCAACGAACTTAGTCGATCTTGTCGCATCATCGTCCTCAGAGGATTTTTTATTCCTTACAACAGCGAAAAAGATCATTCTCCCGAACAGTTTGTTATCATTAATGATAAAAATATTCTGAAGCAGATTTCCACGTTAGGAAAGACTGTTTGAAGTTGGCCATTCACAATGATGTTATAAAAATCAGTAAAATTGGCACTAATATTTTTATCTTTTAGACTTGTTTTCGAATTCTTCAAATCTTTCCCTGAGATTTTGTAAGTAAATAGTCAACGTTTTATACAAATCAGCGCAAACTTGCAAATTAAGTTCTGAACTCTGAAGGGCTTGTGATGTCCGATGAAATTGTTGCGAAATGTCATTCCACTTCGTAACCAAAAAAAAACAAACTCAAACTCTTGCATTTTGTTTGCAATATTCATTGCTTTTAGTCTAGTTTCTCCTTTTTGATCCCTATCTTCTGAAATTGAATCTAACGCGTCGAGAATTAGAGAATACGAATTTAAAATTGCATCTGTGGCAACAGCGTGTGCTTCCCACTGCGTGTTTGAGAGTTTCTTTAAAATTTTTTCATCCTTGATATGATCCTTTAGTACCTTCCATCTGTGTGTAGAAGCAGAAAAAAATACGTAAAGTGTTTGCACTAATGAAAAAAAAATTTACTGCCTCCAAACAACAATCGACTGCACTACGACCGACAAGATTCAATGAATGTGCTGCACATGCAATGTATATTGCATAAGGGTTGAGTTGTAAAATGACACTTTGCATCTTTTTATAAATACCGGACATGTTTGCTGCGTTATCATAGGATTGCCCTCTGCACTTCGAAAAGTCAATGTTGCAGTCTTCGATCAAGAATTTCAAAACCGCGTCAGCCATTTCTTTTCCACCGTGACTTTTCATTTCTAAAAATGTTAAAAATCGTTCTACTGGCAAATTATCTTATGATAACGCACAACTGATCAATGTGAGATAGATCAGGGGTTGAATCGACGGACAAACTAAAAAATCCAGCAGCTTTTATTTCATCTAAAATCACAGACCGGACTTCCTGACTCATTAGTTCAATTAGCTCTTCGCAAATAGTTTTCGACAAGTACGACACATTTCCTGTAAAAAACGAAAAGTATACTATTAGTAAATGTTGAATTTTCTTGAAAAAGGTCACATATTAACAATACATTGGTAATATATTAATAATATATTGACAATACATTGATAATATACTGACAATACAATGGAAAAATTGATAAAAAAATAATTTAAATCATGGTTCAAGTATTACCTTTGTTTCCATAATTTGAAATGTGGGAGGCCAAAAACGGATCAAATTTAGCGACAAGTTCTAGCAATCCTATGTAGTTCCCGTTATTCACGGATCCAAATTTTTCGTCTGAACCTCTGAATGCCAATCCCCGTTCTGCCAATGTTTGAATGACAGATACAACTCGATGCAAGACGTGCTTCCAGTATTTGAGTTCTTCCTCCATTTGGTCATCAAACTGAGCTTTTAATCCCAATCCCTTTCGTCGAATCAAATATGCGAGCATTGCTTATCTATGAGACTGTGAATTTTCGTGTTGATCTATGATACAAGTGTTACGCCAATCACTGAATCCAGAAACCAGTCGAGATGAAAAAAGTTTACAAACGAAACAATAAACGTCACCCTTTGATGGAGAATACAGCAGCCATTCGCGAGTGTACTTTTCACCATTGGCTTTCGTTCCATTAAAAATGTTTCGAGAGCAGAATCTTGTTTGTTTTCCGTCTTGGAAAATTCTCCGCGAGTTTTCCAATAAACTAGAATGATGTTGACATTTTTGTGGCCCCTCATCCACAGTTAGTTCAGTCCGGGTTCCAGAATCATTGTTCCTGTTTCCTTGGTGTGCGAGATTTGGAATTGTTGCACCATTACTATTGTCAGCAGCGAGAGATGGTTTCTGAATTTTTTGCCCGCCGTCATCTTCTGCCACGTTCGTTGCACCATCAGGATTATTCGACAGCGATGTGAAGCTTTGAAAGAATGACGTTAATTTCGGCAACTTCTTGACGACTTCCTCATATTTTTGTTTTTTTCTTCGGCTAGTTCTCGTTTTCGCGACCACTCAGATAAATTCCCTTCATTTTTATTATTATTTTGTATTTATAACCTTCCACTGGAACGCTTTTTGCTATACTGAAAAAATTTTATAGACAATGACGGCAATACATGTCGTGTGCAATTCGGTGAACTCTTAAAATCTCCAAAAATGTTTTTTTTTTGTTATTATGTATTTCCCAGAACTACAACCCAGTTTTTGCAGTTCTTCTAGTACACTAACTACACACATATCATACAAACTCATTTATTTCGTGGTGACTTTACACGTCATGCTTTTATGAGTAAAACAATTTATGACGACTATACACGGAAATTATGATGTCGGTTTGATTCCAAATTTCTTTTGTTAACTAAGAACAAATGATACGCCTGATCTTGGGGGGCCCCCATTTTAAAAAGTAATTTTCCCAACTTCTTTAACTGGCAACGAAAGTCATTTCATAAAAATGAAGATTTTGTTTTGTTTAAGAATTTCTTTTTAAAACTTAGAAAAAACTATACGCCTGATCTTGGGGGCCCCAATTTTTCAGGGGCCCTAAGCAGCTGCTTAGTTTGCTTATGGGTTAATCCGGCCCTGCTCTTAAATATTAAGTAATTTTTGCACTTAAGATAAGAGTAAAGTCTTTTAGGGTATTAAGTGCAATGTTAAGTCTATGAGGGGATTAACTGAAAAGTTCAGTCTTTCGGGGAGTTAAATTAAAAGTTAAGTCTTGCCGGGACTTAGGAGAAACATTAATTCCATCAGAGGCTTAAGTGAAAAATTTAGTCTTTCCGGGACTTAAGTGCAAAGTTCAGAATTAACTGCAGAGCGAAGTCTATATGGGACACACGCGACTATTCCAGGATCACTCATTTTTTGACCCATTCTCGATATATGTAAATATAGCATCTGATATGAACTTTTTTAATATCTGCATTCCAAAAAATTAATAACAAAGCCACTCAAATTTGGTTTATGTTTATTTTGAACATCCAATTAGTTGGATCTAAGACCCTTTCTCTAAACGCATGGTCTAGGCCGACTATTAATTTTCTTTTTTGTTTTCTATTGACATCGGATACACGACCATGATAATTAGAGTCATTGCCACAGAATGATTTTATTTTACAAAGAAAATGCCAAAATAGTTTGCTTTAGCGCTCAATCTTTCGGCAGCACCGATTTCTTTGATTTTTGGACTTCTCAAAATTTAGTTTCCAAAAGAAATAGAATTAAGTCAAATCAACTTTATGCAAACATTTTTGCCTTCTTCTAACAGAAAACCGATGTAGTTAATAGTCGATGTAAAGCAAACAAAATTAAATAGAAACTTTCCGTAAGTTTTTTGAACAAGTTAAATTCGCAATGGTAAAAAGTAATTAAAAATATTTTATTGAGATTTTTATTAATATTGAAAATTTCCATCTTCAAGTGTACGGATAGTTTTTCTATCATGGACAGCTGGAGACTGTGCTGATTAAATGTAACTTGTAGCAGAGCCCAGCACTCGAAATACGAATGCAAATTCTAGGAATTTTTATTTTTTCATTAAATTTTTTTCTTTCAATATTTTTGTTAATCTACATATATAAAAAATTTATGAATATTTAAATAAAATTAATTAATTTTATTATAAATATTTGTTGAACACACAGATATATAAATGGGTTTGTTAATAAATAATATTATAAGAGCCTAAAGGTATGCTAATCAATTTTCCCAATTCTCCATTCGATAAAGGGCTTTTGATATATAATTTTTGCAAACACATTGACATTATGCAATAAACACACACACACAGCATTATATGGTTTTATGTGTTTTATGTACGTATTGGTAGCACATCTGCAACGATATACCATTCAAATGGTAAATTTTTTTTCAAAATCGGTTGATAACTAAAAGCGTAGAAGAGATTACAAAAAATCGCCTTGCCTATTAATATTATAGATATGGAGTTAATCTACAGTTTGTCAAAGTGTGTGAATGCAAGATTCACTTTATGTATTTCTAATAAAATTGAGCCAAGCACGTTACATAAATATAATTTTTGGATTCATTGAAAAAAAGCGACAAAAGCTAATTTAGCGTGAAAAGCTTTAAGTTGGCATCGCTTGTTAAATTCATTGTTGATGATGCAAGAATAGCATCTTTCTCGCTTCCTTGCATGATCACTTTTAACTGGGTTATTTTGAATAACTCGACAAATATTATTATAGGGAAGAGTTATAATTTCTAAAAAAAGTTGTTGATTCTTTTTTTTTTTTATATAGAAGAAGAAGAAAAATAAAACTTTTTGTTACCGATCACATTTGATACAAAATATCACGAACCTTTAAAGTTCAAGTAATCTCATACTGAATAAATTAATAAATATTTAGAAAAGAATTAGCTAAAAATTAATGAATTATTTAATTTGGAGGGGAGTTGTTGAAATATGTATTGTTTAATATTTATAAACTTTAGTATCTAGAAGGTATCAAAAGCTCTGAAAACTTTAAATTGGCAACGCCGCACAGTGGACCATTTGACGAGAAGGCGGTCAAAAATCTATAACTTTTGATTGGATTGGAATTTTGATATGCGGTTTTTTTTGTTTGGTAGTTGAGACTTTAGCCTTTAAGTTTTGCCATAAAACGTAATTCTCGACCGAAAATAAAAAAGTTACGGAGAGTTTAAAATACATTTTCATTTGTAGTTGAATTTTAGTACAAAAGTTAAGTGTGAAAAGGTAAAAAAGGTTTTTTTTAATATAATGTCTTATTTTTTCAGTTAATTTTACAACTAATACTTTTTAACAATTTTTTAAGTTAATTTTTTCAGAAACTGCCAACCTTTGGCCCCCGTAAACTTTTTAGTCCTAATGTGCACAAGGGCCAAAGGTTGTTTTTTTTTTTGAAAGATCCCGAGTTAAAATATAATTTATTAAGCAGCGAACGTAAAAGTTACCTTATATTTGTTCAAGATAGAGAAGTTTCAATCAAAAACTCGTATGTTTTTGCTTTAGTTAAATTTTTTTTTATTGTCTTTTTAAATATTTCTATATCAATTTTTATGGTAAATTTATGAAATATAACAATTTTTATTGTAAATTTACAAAATATATAAATTTTTAAATCAAGAAAATTTTTTAACTATATAAAAAAAAAGTGTAACTTATTGTTAGTGTAATGAAAACGTACTTTAAATCAACCAATTTTAGTAAAAATTTCTTCTAAATAGCCTTGATTTTCATCTTCTAGAAGTTGTTTAGCTTCTTCGTCTAATTCAATAGAGGTAGTTTTCCATTTTTGACGAATGTTGGACATATATGGATCTGAAGTGCACAACAAAATAGTGATAAGGTCTTCATTAGTACAACATCTGGACATTTTCCTTGTGTTGTGCTCGCGAAAAAATCTGTAGTCTTTGTTCCTTTTTTCTTGCGCTTCTTCAGATATGTCTCCTATTGGTAGCATATTGTTTTGAATTATTTGTTCCCCATGGTACAAAATTTTATGAACTGTGGATGGCATATATCTCCAAGAGTAGTTTTCATTATAAAGTATAGCTGTTTTATTGGCGTACTCTCCAAATTTTTTTGCATTTATCTTTCTTACAACTTGTAATATGATTTTGAATCGTCTTATTAGTTCATGATCTACACCTGTGATAGATGCTGCAGTTTCCGGATCGGAAAAAAATTTCCTTGCAGTATTTCCATCATTTGTGTTTCCTTCCCCTTGTTTTGGTTGGTCGATTACGAGGCCTAGCTGTAGATATTTTTGTTGAATTTGTTTTTTTTTTGCTTTCTTTTTTCTTAATTTTTTCTCACTGTTTCGCCTAACGGACCAAATTCCAAATCATAACCCAATTTAAGAATATGCTCCATGAAACGTATTCTAGCATGAAGAGGGGACATTCCAAATTCGTAGGCTTCCTTAAAACTAGCGTCTTCTGGTGGGGGTTGGCTTAATTGACTTTTGGTATATAATGCAGCTTGACGTTGACTTTGTTCCAGTTAAAGCTTGTGCAACTTTTCCATCAATCATTGTGAGACACATTTTAAAATGTACTTCAATGTCTTGGTCATCAAATTTAAATATTACTGGTTGAAGTTCCTTAATTTGGTCTTTTATTTTTTGAACTTCTTCAGTTATGACATCTTTGGTTTCCTTTTGAATGCAAATTTTATTGGTCTGCAATACTTTGTTGAAGAAGGAATTTCATTTTTCCATATATCAATTTCTGTTGCTCTACTAGTTGACGGCCCTAAGACGCTATACCTTTTTGTTAAGCGCAATGGAACGAAAGATACCATAAATAAATTAGCATCTGATGAATTCTCGGCATTAAATTGCTTGTATTGTGTCTGACCAAAGGATCCATCACATCCCCATTTAGAAATTAAAGTAATGCTGCCATTACCAATTTTTTTTTAAATGATCAGTATCAAGCTTATTTTGCAATCGTTCTGCAGTATGTTCAAGGAGATCTTGCAATTTTATTTCTGCTGATGTTGAAGTGACACTAGTAGCAGATTGTGAAGGTAAGCATTCTTTTTTGGCAAAAACTAAATCTCGATACTCTGAAAAAATCCCACAATTCTTTTCATTGGTTCGCTTCCGCAATTCCTTATATTGATTTTTGGTCAATTTCAAATCCAAAAATAGGGCGAACGCTTCTTCCGGCGTAAATTTCTTATCTTCAGTGGTGTAGGAATGCTTTTCAAAATCCTCTTTGTGCGCCTTGGGCTCGCTTCTACTATTTTTTTAGTTATTTCAATTTTATTTTTTTTATTTTGGGTTGGTTGAATTTGGTGCAAAAATTAATCCTTAATAATTCTTTGAGAAATTTCTTCATTGATATTCTCCAGCTTGCGCCTTCGAGATCTTTCACTAAATCCGTCAATTGGTTTTGCTGGTCGACCTTTTTTCCACTTTCATTGGCAGTTGTAGGTGCACTCTTAAAAATAAGTTCCTTAATTAACCAGTCTTGGTAACGTTTGAACATCTTTGCCTTGCTATGAGAGCATTCAATGTACCGTCTTTTCAAATTCGATGCAAAATTAGTAATTTTACCTTTGTGCATTTCAATGTCTTCTAGGTTACAATTCTTAAAGAAGTCGTTGCTCACTATGTGCAAAATTACATCGTCTACATCATTTCGTTGAAAATAAATATCTGCCAGATCTCTGTAACAGTACTTAGCCATTGCACAAATTGTAATGAATAATAATCGTGGAAACATTATTATAAATACTCTTTCTTGCAATTATGTAAAATAAAAATTTTTATCTTTTATTACCACTTTTAGAAGCATAAAAAACCCACACCCTAACCCCTTTTAAAAGGTGAAGCATACCTGCTCATATCTTAAAGGGCTTTGTCGCAATAGTTTTTTTTTACCATTTACCTTCTATTTAAATTGTTTCCCATTTTGTCAGATATTTAAACTATATAACTCTAATTCAGACTATTAATGTTTTTGAAAGATACCTATGTAAAAGTACCTGTAACAATTGAGCGCATTATATCTCAACCCTTTTTTATAAGTATATAACAACTCCTGACAACTCTACCGACACGCAAAAAAATATACCGCGGTGCACCGGTACGACCAACTTTTGTATTCATAACACTCAGACGGACGGACGGACAACGTTTAATCGACTCAGAAAGTGTTTTTGAGTCGATCCGATAATAAAAGATGGATAAAGGTCCAATATTTTTGGCAGTTACAAACATCACCTCAAACTTAATATATCCTAACCACATAGTGGACAACTTTTGTATTCATAAATTTTGCAGAAAAATTGTTCTGGTGCACACGGGCGGAAACTGGCAGGTGTATAATGGGGTATGGGGGAGGGTTCGGACTATAGAAGAGTGCAAGATTTTTTCTGACTGCTTTTGACTGGCAGCAGTTATGCTCTATTAAGTAGGAGATTTTCGGAAAATTTTGACCTTTTTTAAAAAAAAATTTTTTTTTTAAATTTCGGAATGACTCCGTTGTTTTACATTTTTAACATTAATAGTATCGAAGCCGCAAAATTATACAAAATTTATTTCACTTCAAAACCTTTTAAATCAAAAAAGTTACAGTCAATCAAAAATAAAAATTTACAAAGAAATTTTTAATTTTAGCAAAATACTGAGAAAGCCCATTTTTGAAGACCCTGTTCGCTGTGATATAGTTGAGATAGAGTCGCAATTTTTTGGGTTCCGAGATTTACTAGTATTTACTTTCAAATGAATAACATAACTTTAAAATCGGTAACAAAAAAAAAATGATTTTTGGCCGCCTTCTCAAAATATGGTCCACTGTGCGCCGGTTAAATTCATTGTTGATGACGCAGGAATGGCAGTTTTCTCGCTTCCTTGGATGATCATTTTAAACTGGGCTATTTTGAATAACTTGACAAATATTATTATAGGGAAATGGTATAATTATTCAGAAAAGTTGTATGAATAGATATAAAAAAAATTTTTATCACCGATCAAATTTCATTTTTGTATGTCGCGAACTTTTAAAGTTTAATGAATTCCATACTGAATAAATTAATAAATATTTTAAAAAGAATTGGATGAAAATTAATAAATTATTTAGAGAAAAATTTGTTTCGTTTTATTGACTTTCTGCAAAGAAATCACAATTATTTTATTCTCTCATTCTATTTTTTATTTTAAATATTCAGTACACTTGGTATCGTGAAGATGGTCAACAATTGCCACATAATGCTCAAATAAGAAATAATGAACTTTATATTAACGGAGTTCGCAGCCAAGATGAGGGCCGTTATGTCTGCGAAGCCATTACTAATGGTGTCAGATCCCAACCCTCCTATGCTGTTTTGTACGTCAAGCGTGAGTATCAAGATCAAATGGCCAGATTGTCAAGACATAGATATAATAGACGTTATTAATTTTAAACCAAAAAAACAAAAATTTAAAAACAGAAATCGAAATTTTTAAATAATGCATATCGAAAAAACAAATAATATAACAAAATTAAAATTTAACAACAAAAACAAATTTTCTAAGAATTTTAGCTTATAAAACCAGAAAAAAAGAAAAAGAATTGGCATGTTTTTTTATGAAAATTTAAGAGATATTAAAAAATTTTTACCACCACTGATTTTACTTATTTTTATTATGTAAAAATTTAAAAATTTTTTTTAAACCACCAATCCTTTATTAAACATGTATATAGTTTAACACCATCTTAAAAAAACACAAAAAAAAAAAAAACTCTTATTGTAAATTAACATCTTTGTATATTTTTGTAAAAAAAAACAAATTTTTTTTAATGTTTCAACCAACGGTGGCGGGCTTTATAAATAATTTATAATTTTCCTTTTATATATCAAATGCATGCCAAATATTTAATATATATATATATATATATTGTAATTTTAAGTTTTAATGAGATTTTTTAACAGTCCTTAAATAATTCATATTTTTTTGTCAAGTCAAATATGTTTTTTTTAACCTTAAACAAAAACTACCAATTACACATTGCTGCCATTGAATTTAACATTTAAGTAGAAAACAAACAAATCCCCATTTAAAATTTTAATAAATATATATTTGATTTATTAACAATTTTTGTATAAACCAAAATAACAAAAGTTTTTTTTTTATTTTATATTATTATTAAACCCAACAACAACAACAACGACAAATATATATGGTGACGGTTGTTAGGTGTCCGCTAAATGTGATATATTTTGTGATTTCAGAGAACATATTTTGTTATTACAAAATCTTGGTTGTGGATATTTTTTTTTTTTTTAATTTTTGTACATACATTTTTTTATAATAATTAAGTGCAAATATTTCTTTATTATTATTTTTATTTAATTGTTTGTCCTTTTTTATTTTTTTAGTTGCTTTATTGGACTCTTCTTAGAATAAATATTTAATAACAAAATTTGCAGTCTTTAAAAAATAAGTCTAGGAAAAGTGCAAAAGAGAGAGAGTGTGTTATTAGCCAAAAATGTAAAAAAAATATAAAAAAAAAATAAATAAATATAAATATAATATAGGTATATAAATTAAAAAAAAATAAATATATATGACAACTCTTAGGAAAACTGAGAATAGAGGAAATTAGAAGTGTAAATATTCAAAAAATTCAAAAATGACGATTGTTTGTTTGGACAGAGTTGTATCTTCTGAAATTAATACAAAGTAAAGCTGTATGGTAGAAAACTGAATCTAACCACACTAATCGTAGGCCTGACTTTAGGTGAGTGTGTTAAAGCGCTGACCAAAAAGTGCAAGTACGAGTGTATGTGAAGGTTCATGGTTCAAACCTCACGGCCGCCCTAAGTAGAAAAATTTTCATATAGAAACAATATATTCAATTAAAAACATAACAATTATCACAATGTTCAATAAATCGCTGATGAAGGCTGAAATGCCAGAAACCGGTCCGATTAAGAATACATTGCAGTTATGAATTTTTGTAATATATGCTTTCTTCTTCTTTACAACGCACCATTTAAATAAAATATAAAAATTTATGTATAATAAATAAAAATTTTGTTTCAAAAAATTTTATTATTCTTATTTTGCACTTTTCCTACTTGATTTTATTTCAAAAAGAGTTTCCTTTGTTTTCCTCTTTGTTTTGCTCTTCTCCTTTTAAATTCTCCTCAACATAAGCTTAAAAAACTGTAAGATGTTTTATGTATAAAAAAAATCATAAAACTTATTCATCCAGTATTGTCCGCATATTTGGTGAAATTTTCATTAAAAACATCATTTTTATTTAAAACAAGATTTTTGACAAATTCAAATTTGTTCACGAATTTTTTTTTTAATTAAAAAGATAGCATTCCGTTTTTAAAAAAAAGCCTTATTATACTGTACAACAATCTGCAAAATTTTTGAATTTTTCAGATAGAAATTAATTCTTTCTATAAAAAAAAAACATAATTGTTTTTTAAAAACACAATAAATAATAAATACTGGTGAAGAAAGGAAAGCAGTTAGCTTGATATATAAAAGGTATTGGAACTTAAAGTCTGATTACACTGTACAACAGTCCGAAAATTGTTGTACAATGTTATTATTGCTTCTTTAGAAATTTGCAAAAGGATTTTTAGAGATTAAATGGATGTTTCATTCAAAATTATTATTATTTATGAAAAAATTTCTTATGAAAAAGTTAAAATTAAAATGCTTTCAATATGGGGCTCAAGGTCTTCTACTTATAATAATTTAATATAATATCTATTTTATCGAAGAAAAAAATCTTTCTAAAAAACATCCCTCTTTTGTTAATTCCAAAGAAGTAGTTTCAAACAACATTCCAAAAATATCAATATAAACAGGCCTACTAATATAAGAGTTTTATTAATTTTTTTTCAAGGATCCTGTGAAGCACATCTTAATTAGTACTTTGGAGAGGTCATTACCAATAACATCTCTATAGCTGACAATGTTAGGAAACGATATAAAAGATGTACAGTACAGTAAAAGCCTGATTATTCGGCGTCCACGCTCAGTTAACCGGAATTTTAATTTTTAGGAAATTGTTTAGGCTTTTTTCTCTTTCACAAGAGAAAATATTTTTTTATTATTCGATTAAGAAAAGTGTTTTCTGGTACATAATTTGATAATTTGAAAATATATAAACGAGAATCCTAAAAAATAATAAAATCAAACGAAATTCTCGTGAAATTTATAGTTTTACTGAATGAGAGCAGCGCTTTTACTGTATTTAGGGCTCAAGATCTTCTGCTTATAATAATTTAATATAATTTCTATTTTATCGAAGAAATAAGTGAAGTTACTCTAAAAGAATCCCTTTTTTATTAATTTCAAAGAAGTAGTTTCAAATAACGTTCCCTACAAATTTAAGAGTTTTATTTTTTTTTGCAAGGATCCTGGGAAGGACATCGTAATTCTACTTTGGGGAGTTTATTGCTAATAGTATCTCTATGGCTGACAATGTTAGGAAGCGATTAAAAAGCCATTACAGTAAAAACTAATTATCCGGCATTCAATTAACCGGAATTTGAATTTTTCTCATTCACAGAAGAAATTATTTTATTTTTATACCCTCCGCACTTCAGTGGCAGAGGGTATATATAGGTTTGTCATTCCGTTTGTAACGCATCGAAAAACTAATTTCCGACCCCATAAAGTATATATATTCTTGATCCTTATCACAGCTCGAGTCGATATAGCGATGTCCGTCTGTCCGTCTGTCTGTTGAAATCACGCTCATTCATAAGAAAAGCCATCTAACTGGATAAGGTTACAAAAATATCATTTGCCATAATTCCCAGCAGGTCGGTATTGAAAATGGGGCTACATCGGGCATCACTGTGATACGAGCAAAAATATTTGAATATCTCTAAAAAAAAACATAAAACCCAGTGTGTTTGTTGTAACAGTTTAGTGGTTGAACATAATAATTGTACAACAACATAAAAAAATGCCACAAATGTAAAATGTAAAATGTAAAATGTAAAATGTAAAATGTAAAATGTAAAATGTAAAATGTAAAATGTAAAATGTAAAATGTAAAATGTAAAATGTAAAATGTAAAATGTAAAATGTAAAATGTAAAATGTAAAATGTAAAATGTAAAATGTAAAATGTAAAATGTAAAATGTAAAATGTAAAATGTAAAATGTAAAATGTAAAATGTAAAATGTAAAATGTAAAATGTAAAATGTAAAATGTAAAATGTAAAATGTAAAATGTAAAATGTAAAATGTAAAATGTAAAATGTAAAATGTAAAATGTAAAATGTAAAATGTAAAATGTAAAATGTAAAATGTAAAATGTAAAATGTAAAATGTAAAATGTAAAATGTAAAATGTAAAATGTAAAATGTAAAATGTAAAATGTAAAATGTAAAATGTAAAATGTAAAATGTAAAATGTAAAATGTAAAATGTAAAATGTAAAATGTAAAATGTAAAATGTAAAATGTAAAATGTAAAATGTAAAATGTAAAATGTAAAATGTAAAATGTAAAATGTAAAATGTAAAATGTAAAATGTAAAATGTAAAATGTAAAATGTAAAATGTAAAATGTAAAATGTAAAATGTAAAATGTAAAATGTAAAATGTAAAATGTAAAATGTAAAATGTAAAATGTAAAATGTAAAATGTAAAATGTAAAATGTAAAATGTAAAACACAAAAATTAAAAATTAAAAATTGAAAATTAGAAATTAAAAATTAAAAATTAAAAATTAAAAATTAAAAATTAAAAATTAAAAATTAAAAATTAAAAATTAAAAATTAAAAATTAAAAATTAAAAATTAAAAATTAAAAATTAAAAATTAAAAATTAAAAATTAAAAATTAAAAATTAAAAATTAAAAATTAAAAATTAAAAATTAAAAATTAAAAATTAAAAATTAAAAATTAAAAATTAAAAATTAAAAATTAAAAATTAAAAATTAAAAATTAAAAATTAAAAATTAAAAATTAAAAATTAAAAATTAAAAATTAAAAATTAAAAATTAAAAATTAAAAATTAAAAATTAAAAATTAAAAATTAAAAATTAAAAATTAAAAATTAAAAATTAAAAATTAAAAATTAAAAATTAAAAATTAAAAATTTAAAAATTAAAAATTAAAAATTAAAAATTAAAAATTAAAAATTAAAAATTAAAAATTAAAAATTAAAAATTAAAAATTAAAAATTAAAAATTAAAAATTAAAAATTAAAAATTAAAAATTAAAAATTAAAAATTAAAAATTAAAAATTAAAAATTAAAAATTAAAAATTAAAAATTAAAAATTAAAAATTAAAAATTAAAAATTAAAATTAAAATTAAAATTAAAATTAAAATTAAAATTAAAATTAAAATTAAAATTAAAATTAAAATTAAAATTAAAATTAAAATTAAAATTAAAACTTAAAAATTAAAAATTAAAAATTAAAAATTAAAAATTAAAAATTAAAAATTAAAAATTAAAAATTAAAAATTAAAAATTAAAAATTAAAAATTAAAAACTAAAATCTAAAAATTAAAAATTAAAAATTAATAATTAAAAATTAATAATTAAAAATTAAAAATTAAAAAGTAAAAATTAAAAATTAAAAATTAAAAATTAAAAATTAAAAATTAAAAATTAAAAATTAAAAATTAAAAATTAAAAATTAAAAATTAAAAATTAAAAATTAAAAATTAAAAATTAAAAATTAAAAATTAAAAATTAAAAATTAGAAATTAAAAATTAAAAATTAAAAATTAAAAATTAAAAATTAAAAATTAAAAATTAAAAATTAAAAATTAAAAATTAAAAATTAAAAATTAAAAATTAAAAATTAAAAATTAAAAATTGAAAATTACAAATTACAAATTACAAATTAAAAATTAAAAATTAAAAATTAAAAATTAAAAATTAAAAATTAAAAATTAAAAATTAAAAATTAAAAATTAAGAATTAAAAATTAGAAATTAAAAATTAAAAATTAAAAATTAAAAATTAAAAATTAAAAATTAAAAATTAAAAATTAAAAATTAAAAATTAAAAATTAAAAATTAAAAATAAAAAATTAAAAATTAAAAATTAAAAATTAAAAATTAAAAATTAAAAATTAAAAATTAAAAATTAAAAATTAAAAATTAAAAATTAAAAATTAAAAATTAAAAATTAAAAATTAAAAATTAAAAATTAAAAATTAAAAATTAAAAATTAAAAATTAAAAATTAAAAATTAAAAATTAAAAATTAAAAATTAAAAATTAAAAATTAAAAATTAAAAATTAAAAATTACAAATTAAAAATTAAAAATTAAAGATTAAAAATTAAAAATTAAAAATTAAAAATTAAAAATTAAAAATTAAAAATTAAAAATTAAAAATTTAAAATTAAAAATTAAAAATTAAAAATTAAAAATTAAAAATTAAAAATTAAAAATTAAAAATTAAAAATTAAAAATTAAAAATTAAAAATTAAAAATTAAAAATTAAAAATTAAAAATTAAAAATTAAAAATTAAAAATTAAAAATTAAAAATTAAAAATTAAAAATTAAAAATTAAAAATTAAAAATTAAAAATTAAAAATTAAAAATTAAAAATTAAAAATTAAAAATTAAAAATTAAAAATTAAAAATTAAAAATTAAAAATTAAAAATTAAAAATTAAAAATTAAAAATTAAAAATTAAAAATTAAAAATTAAAAATTAAAAATTAAAAATTAAAAATTAAAAATTAAAAATTAAAAATTAAAAATTAAAAATTAAAAATTAAAAATTAAAAATTAAAAATTAAAAATTAAAAATTAAAAATTAAAAATTAAAAATTAAAAATTAAAAATTAAAAATTAAAAATTAAAAATTAAAAATTAAAATTAAAATTAAAATTAAAATTAAAATTAAAATTAAAATTAAAATTAAAATTAAAATTAAAATTAAAAATTAAAAATTAAAAACTAAAATCTAAAAATTAAAAATTAAAAATTAATAATTAAAAATTAATAATTAAAAATTAAAAATTAAAAATTAAAAATTAAAAATTAAAAAGTAAAAATTAAAAATTAAAAATTAAAAATTAAAAATTAAAAATTAAAAATTAAAAATTAAAAATTAAAAATTAAAAATTAAAAATTAAAAATTAAAAATTAAAAATTAAAAATTAAAAATTAAAAATTAAAAATTAAAAATTAAAAATTAAAAATTAAAAATTAAAAATTAAAAATTAAAAATTAAAAATTAAAAATTAAAAATTAAAAATTAAAAATTAAAAATTAAAAATTAAAAATTAAAAATTAAAAATTAAAAATTAAAAATTAAAAATTAAAAATTAAAAATTAAAAATTAAAAATTAAAAATTAAAAATTAAAAATTAAAAATTAAAAATTAAAAATTAAAAATTAAAAATTAAAAATTAAAAATTAAAAATTAAAAATTAAAAATTAAAAATTAAAAATTAAAAATTAAAAATTAAAAATTAAAAATTAAAAATTAAAAATTAAAAATTAAAAATTAAAAATTAAAAATTAAAAATTAAAAATTAAAAATTAAAAATTAAAAATTAAAAATTAAAAATTAAAAATTAAAAATTAAAAATTAAAAATTAAAAATTAAAAATTAAAAATTAAAAATTAAAAATTAAAAATTAAAAATTAAAAATTAAAATTAAAATTAAAATTAAAATTAAAATTAAAATTAAAATTAAAATTAAAATTAAAATTAAAAATTAAAAATTAAAAACTAAAATCTAAAAATTAAAAATTAAAAATTAATAATTAAAAATTAATAATTAAAAATTAAAAATTAAAAATTAAAAATTAAAAATTAAAAATTAAAAATTAAAAATTAAAAATTAAAAATTAAAATTAAAATTAAAATTAAAATTAAAATTAAAATTAAAATTAAAATTAAAATTAAAATTAAAATTAAAATTAAAATTAAAAATTAAAAATTAAAAACTAAAATCTAAAAATTAAAAATTAAAAATTAATAATTAAAAATTAATAATTAAAAATTAAAAATTAAAAATTAAAAATTAAAAATTAAAAATTAAAAATTAAAAATTAAAAATTAAAAATTAAAAATTAAAAATTAAAAATTAAAAATTAAAAATTAAAAATTAAAAATTAAAAATTAAAAATTAAAAATTAAAAATTAAAAATTAA
The DNA here is from genome assembly GCA_963682025.1 of Cordilura impudica. Classification (NCBI taxonomy): domain Eukaryota; kingdom Metazoa; phylum Arthropoda; class Insecta; order Diptera; family Scathophagidae; genus Cordilura; species Cordilura impudica. The sequence continues at coordinate 242,413,507 of OY821520.1, read as the reverse complement.
AAATTAAAAATTAAAAATTAAAAATTAAAATTTAAAAATTAAAAATTAAAAATTAAAAATTAAAAATTAAAAATTAAAAATTAAAAATTAAAAATTAAAAATTAAAATTAAAAATTAAAAATTAAAAATTAAAAATTAAAAATTAAAAATTAAAAATTAAAAATTAAAAATTAAAAATTAAAAATTAAAAATTAAAAATTAAAAATTAAAAATTAAAAATTAAAAATTAAAAATTAAAAATTAAAAATTAAAAATTAAAAATTAAAAATTAAAAATTAAAAATTAAAAATTAAAAATTAAAAATTAAAAATTAAAAATTAAAAATTAAAATTTAAAAATTAAAAATTAAAAATTAAAAATTAAAAATTAAAAATTAAAGACTCAGGTGGAGGGTATCAAAAAATTCGGCACAGCCGAATTTAACACTCCTACTTGTTTTTGGTTAAGGTCGTTAATTCTTTGCCTGTGATAAAAAAAAAATTCTTAAAATTTTATTGCGTTAAATAACGATAACGAATGCATAGATTAAACTCCAGTACATTGCTATACTTTTGTTTGTAGCATTGGAATTTTGTGTTTTTCCGGTTCAATATTAGTTCTCTTATGTCTGCAATTCCTGCAGACAGATTCCGTTTAAGAGAAAATTTGGCTAAAGTTCTTGAAAAATAATTTATAGTTTTTTAGGTATTTTTGAAAAGGTCAACAAGTTAAAATCTTCATTAAACTTTTTATAAAATAAAATCCCTTTGAATAATTTTTTATTGATATTCGACTAAACAAATCGATTTCAGTTATAAGTAGGACTTTTACAAAACAGTTTAAAATTATTCTAAATAAAATGAAGTTGGAAAAAATATATCAAATATATTTAAAAAAAAAAGCCTTAACAAAATGAGCACATTTTATAGAAATTTGTCAATTAAAATAACGTTTGGAATAAGTTCGTATACCGACTTAAAATAAATATTTTTAAATAAATATTTATCTATTTATTCAGTAGTTTACCTTAGTTTTTTTTTTTGTATAATTTTTTATGTAATTGTTTTATATGTAAAGTAAATAATAATATAACACTTTTGCAATTGTCTGCTCACTATATTAGTTAAAAACAAATTAAATTTTGTTGAGTTCACTGTTAAATACCACCGATATATATGTATGTCCAGCACTTTTTGTAAATATCCTTCAAATCTTGTAAGTAATTTGTGTATGACAATAAGTTAAATCAGTATTTTTTTCTACGATTCGACCATATAAAATTTTGGTATAAACATGTTATACAGCATATTAAATATATTATTGCATTTTTATATAAATCTTTAAAAATAATTTTTTTGCTTTTCTTCTTTTTTACATTTATTTTTTTTTCTCCTTTTTCTAATGGCATATTTTCATTAAAAATTTATATTTTCTATTTTTATAAAACACAAACCATTTCTCACTTTGAATTAATATCATAAAAAAAACAACATTTTAATAAAATACAACAATGAATTTATTAAATTTAAAGGAGGTTACAGCATAAATGATATACCATGCATGGTTCTCTATATCTGTACAGGTGTGTTTAAATTATATTTTTTTTTTATTTATTTACAAAATTTATTTAAAATTTTTTTATTATTTTTGAAAAAAAATGTCTCAGTTTTTTTAGACTAATTAGATTTTTTTCACATTATCATATATTTTATTATTATATTTTTAGCCGTTTATACGCGTAGATTTTAGTTGTCCTTATATTTTGCGTATTTAGCTCGAGAATTTTTTTGTGTAGTTTTTTTGTCGTTTTTTTGTGTTCATTAAACATTTTTTTCCTCCAAAATTTGTATTTTAAATAATTTATCTGTCCCATAATTATTTGTTTTGTTGTCACATTCATTGAATTCATTATTTGCAGAAAAAAATTTCAACAAATTTTAGTTAAAATTATTTTAAAAAAACAGTACTAGTGTAAGTTTAGTGAACAAAAATTAGTGTCTTTACTCCTTTGTGTATTAAATGAATGCATTTATACAACCGAACTGTTAGCTAATCACAACCCTGTATTTGTTGTTTTGTACCACCTTTAATGATGTTAGCAAATCAGTAAATCCATAAAGTGAAAGAATCTTGAATTGAAATAAAAACGTATAAAAAAAAATTAGTTATCAATAATAATTGCCTACAGCTACAGCAGTTTACCTCTGAAAGTTAGTGATCATAGCAATTCGATAAACTCTTACCCTGTAAAAATATTAGCCAAATAAACATAAATATTTAATGTAATAACTAACTTTCAACATTTAAAAATCTTAATAAAATCGATATAATACAATATAACACTTTATAGAGAACAATTTATTTAAGTAAAGTTGTGTTGTTCAATCCCAGTAAACATTTTGACATACTTGATTTTCAGAATTTTGAATACACCCTCCAAATCTGAAGTTATTGCAAAAAAAACTTCTAAGCAAAACACTTCAGTTTTTAACCGATTTTAAAGTTTAAGAAATTATATATATGTAAATATATTTAATAAACCCATGTGAAAATATTATTCAAAATATCAAAAGTTTTAATTTTTGATGTGTAAACATCTATACGCGCAGGGGGGGCAAATTTCTATTTCACAATACAATCACAAAAACAGCGTAACATGTGAGGCGTAAGAAAAAATCGGTGTGACTTATGATTGTATTGGTGAAAAAATTATGATATGTAATAACCTGTTTGAAAATGAAAAATAAAAAAAAAAAATGTGAAATAAAAATGAAAAATGAAATATAAAAAATAAAAATGAAAAATAAAAATGAAAAATTAAATATAAAAAATAAAAATGAAAAATAAAAGATGAAAAATGAAAAATAAAAAATGAAAAATAAAAAATGCAAAATTAAAAATAAAAAATGCTCATATTTGGTGTGTATAGTAAACCAATAAAAAAAAAACATGTAACTTATGCTTATGTTGCATTGTCTTTGAAACTGTGTCACTACACATATAAAATAATATATTAAAAAATTCCGTATTTTATTTACTTTTCAAACAGTTTGCAGATAATTTGTGAAAATATCATGTTCTTAATAAAAATTAACAAAAAACAAAAAGGTACATTTCATGAAACCAAAAAAAGAACTAGCACACTCTTCATGTTACGCGGTATGAAAAGGTACAGTTATCAAACGCAATTTTGTCTTCAGTTGTCTATGCCATTCTAAAGTAAACATGCCAGTTTACACGAAAAAAATAAATATATGGATTCAAAGCAAACTTCATTAAAAATTTAAAAATTTGTTATACATATATCTTTGGGAAGAGACAAAGATTTTGAGGGAAATTTATGAAATTGTAAAAAAGACGCACTCCACCGTCAAATGCATTATTGATGTGTACGAGAAAAAAGGGTTTTTAATTAGACCAAGTGGAAGGGGAAAGCCAAAAAAAAATTCATCTTTACAAACGCAAAGGCAAATAGGTCGACTCATTAATGAAAATTCCAAAATATCGACAGTGGAAATAGCTCAAAACTTTAGCGAACATTGAAATGTTCAGGTACATCCACAAACTGTAATAAATCTTTTACATTCGGAAGGCATAAGAGGGTATAAACCCCGAAACAAGCTTCTGTTGTCAGAAAAAAATATAAAAGAGCGGCTGGAATATGCAAAAGAGTATGTCTCAAAGCCACTAGAGTTTTGGAACTCCGTGATATTTACAGTCAAAATTCAATATATGTGGATACGATGGAGGACGTTATGTATAAAAAAAGAAAGGTACAGCATTGTAACCAGAAAAATGTTTCTAAAACTGCTGTAAAATTGTAAAAATGTTCTACCCCATCCACCCGAATATCCCGATATAAACTCAATCGAGCATTTGTGGGTCCATATGGAAAAAACTAAAATACCGTTAAAACACAAAATATAAAACTGCACTGCAAAACATGTGGGCGTCAGTTACACCTGACATCACACAAAATTTTTCTTTATCAATGCCAAAAAGTTACAAGCCGTTATAATTGCTAAGGTCCATCACACAAAATACTAGTTTTTTAAAATAATGACGAAAAACCTTCATTTTTTAAGAGTTTCTGAAATGTACGTTTTTTTTCGCTTTATGAAATGTGCTTTTTTGGTTTTTGTTAATTTTTATTAAAAACAATTTTCACAAATTTTGTCCAAACTATTTGAAAAGTGAATAAAATACAAAATATTTTAACATTATAAACATATGTCTAGTGTACATAGTTTCGAAGATAATGCAACATAAACATGTAAGTATACTGTACAATTTTTTTCCTCTGCGGAACATTTCCCGAAAACAATATCCCGAAAACAATTTCCCAAATACAATTTCCCGAAAACAATTGCCCGAAAAAACAATTCCCCGAAAAACAATTCCCCGAACACAATTTCCCGAAATTACAATTTCCCGAAAACAATTTCCCGAAAATAATTTCCCGAAATCACAATTTCCCGAAATTACAATTTCCCTATTTTTAGTTTACAACTTCCCATATATTCTTGATTTCCCCCATAGAAAAAACTTGCTGCATACGATTTCTCGAAAAAAAACAATTCCCCCACCCCGCACCGCTCCCTTCCTCTTCCACCCATCCCCGTCATCCGGACCTATTTATTGGAGTGTCATACGCTTATTTTTTCATTGTGACTTTGAACACTTCGGTATTCAGACCTCCCGACGGATAACGCTCACTGCTAAAGAAAAAATCGTTAATGAGCTGAAAGATCTTGCCCGGACCACTACATCAAGTGGTCATGAACTGATTGCTCGCGCTTCGGCCGGAATTTCTGATGGTATTGTTTCGGAAATGCCATCAACAAGCTATTTGAAGAAATAGTAATTTCGGGAAATTGTAGTTTCGGGAAATTGTGTTCGGGAAATTGTATTTCGGGAAATTGTAATTTCGGGAAATTGTATTTTCGGGAAATTGTATTTTCGGGAAATTGTGTTCGGGAAATTGTAATTTCGGGAAATTGTATTTTCGGGAAATTGTGTTCGGGAAATTGTAATTTCGGGAAATTGTATTTTCGGGAAATTGTGTTCGGGAAATTGTAATTTCGGGAAATTGTCATTTAGGGGAATTGTGTTCGGGAAATTGTAATTTCGGGAAATTGTTTTCGGGAAATTCTTTTCGGGAAATTGTTTTCGGGAAATTTTCCGCAAATCATTTTTTATTGGTTCACTGTATATGTTTGTGTAAAAATTAGTTGACTTTACCCAATATGGTCAGGATCGGTCCATTTTTCATATCTGCAGGCAAAAAATTAATGACAATGACATTTGAAAGGCCGCAGTTCAACCAATGTTAAAGTCGAGCTAGATTCTACTCTGGGGGAGACTAGTCTTTCGTTTACGACTATAATATATTGGGAGGCAGTGTTTAAACGAGGCCATAGTTGCCAAGACGCACACCATACTGGCCGAAAAATTGGGGTGGCCATGCAAGAAACAGCTAAGAAAATCCATAAAATGTTGTTGGATGATCGTCGGCTGTAGGTGCGTGAGCTAGTTGAAATGATAGACGCTTCAAAAAATTTTATATATTGCATATTAACCGAAAAGTTGGAGATGAGAAAGCTGTCCGCAAAATGGTTAACGCTTTTGCTCACAATAGAACAAAAACGGTGTCGTGATGATATTTCAATAGTGTTTGACAAAGTTTCACAGCAATGAAGCCGAATTTTTGCATTGTCGATGAGAAATGGGTCCACAACTTCACACCTGAGGCAAAGGAGCAGTCAAAACGGTGGACTGAAATAGGAGAAACGAGTCCAGAGAAGGCGAAGACAGTGCCTTCTGCAGGCAAGGTTATGGCCTCTGTTTTTTGGGATGCTCGTGGAACAATTTTTATTGATTATCTTCAAAAAGGAAAAACCATCAATGGCAAGTATTATGCTAATTTATTGTAGCGTTTAGGTGATGAAATTGAGGAAAAAAGGAAAAGAAGTGCTGCTTCATCAAGACAATGCTCCAGTTCACACACCCACTCTTTCGATGACCAAAATCCATGAATTAAAGTTCAAATTACTTCATCACGCACCTTATTCGCCAAAGCTAGCTCCCGCGGATTTTTTTTTTTTTTGTTTCCAAAGTTGACAAAATACCTCGGTGGTGTAAAAGATTTGCCAACAATGAAGAGGTTTAGTCTTCCGTTGATGACTATTTTAAGGAACTGGACAGTTTTTTCTATAAACATGGTATCAAAGCTATTGAATATCGTCGAGAAAAGTGAATCGAGCTAAAACGAGATTATGTTGAGAAATAAAGAAAATTTTCCACAAAATATATTTCGAAAGCTTAATCATTCATATTTCTAAAATCGTTCAAAATGTGTTTAAACCTGAAGTGTTGAAATAAGATTTTTGCCAACAATAATTTCAGATTTTTATGGTATATTCAAAATTCTGAAAATTGAAAAGTGATTTACTCAACCAGGCCTACAACTTACACTAGGTCATTTTAAAAGTATATTTTCACTGTAACACGGTGTTATTAGTAAATATCAGTTACGAAATCCTTTGAAAAATAGATTAATATTTTGAAGTTAAAATTATAAAAAAGAAACCTTTTTCATTGGTATTTATATAATACTCTTATGCCGGCAGTTTATCGGTTCAGTTTGGCGATACATTGAGAAAACCGGCATTAAATTTAAGCAAAATAGTTTTTTTATACAAAAATATTTTAAAGAAGTACTTTATACACATTCTTAGTTAATTTTTTGTTTTTAATTTTGGAAACCAAATTTTAATTTATGACGAATTTTATAGTCTATATGAGCTCCGACTGGATCAAATCGATAATACCAATTTTGCTGTATTTAACTAAGCTGCCTTTACACACAAAAAATACAATATGACAATTAGTTGATTTTAGTTTATATATTCCTTAGTGAAAATATATATTACTTAATGAGATCAAAAAAAAAGAAAAAAACTTAGTAAAATTAACAAAACATAAAATTCAAACAAACAGTTTCTTTAACAATATACACAGTGTGTCAAATAAGTTTTAAGACTGGGTCTGTAAAAAGAATGAAAACAGGAAATTAATAAATGTTTTGGTTCAAGATAGGATCCTCCGCTTTCAAATCACTTTTTACAGCAATTTATTAATGAAATGAATGGCTTTTATAAATCACTTTGTGGAATGGCCTGCAAAGCTCACGTCGCAGCTTCTTACATGGTCGAAATATCTTCAAAGTAACACCCTTTTAACTTTATTTTAAGTTTTGTGAATAAGGAATAGTCACAGATGGTTCAATACGCCGACTGTTCTTTTTTTTTTCAAAAATCTACGAATAATATGGCATTTGTTTTGCCCAAATATTCATGCAAGATGGTTCGACGTGTTTCTTTGTTGATTTTTAAAGGGAGTCTTACATCATTCTCAGTGATGCACAGCTATCGTGTGTTACTTTTGTACTTTCTCAATATATACAATTTATACTTTCTACTTCTACTCTGATCATCATCGACCATAGCTCTTCCGTCTAAAATAATGTTTGTGCCAACGGTGACAACAGTCACCGTAAACTTGTTTTACAAGTTGCTGTGTCTCTAAAGCACTTTTAACAAGTTTTACGATGAATTTAATTACAGCTCTTTGCTCCATCTTAAAAAACCAATATGAAAAGCATGCACTTCTGCAAAAAAAGATCGGCCCCTTAAATGCTCAACTACTTAACGAAATCCGCATAACAGATGATGTACTTACAGACTATGCGCATTTACACCCACCACGCCATTACAACCTTTGCTCTGGGACAAGTCTTGTGCTCTTAGACAAGTCTTAAAACTGTGTATTTTGCACAATTGAATAAGATAACCCAATTAAAATATAAATTTTATTAATTCCGAAAGACAATAACTACATATAAAATTAAAACTAATGAAGGATTAGGTTAGGTTGATAAGAAGAGCTATGTAAATACATAGCTCATATCCGTTGTGTCCGGATATACACCTAAGCCAGTAGGTCGGCTTGTTGTGCGCTCTACATCTCTACGTTCATCTGGTTATCTACCCCTCTAAGTTAGTAAACTTAGAAATTCGGTTTCATCAGCAAATTTCCTGAGTGTTTTCCAGCTTATCCCCCTAAGACCCGTCAGGCCTAGTAGAATGTCGTTGAATAGATATCTGACCCTTGTTCTCGCAAATGCAGGACAGTAACAGAGGTAGTGATCGAGGGTTTCGTCATCCTCTCCGCAAGCTCTACAAGTGGCCGATTCCGCCCGTCCTATACGGTATAGGTGAGCCCTCAGCTCAGAGTGTCCAGTGAGGATGAAAATTATCCTACTAAGGTTTCCCCTACTAAGATTAAGGATTTCCTTAGTTTTCGCAGTGTTTTGGGAGTACCCCATAATATCTTTGTAACCCTACCCACGTCAGTCTCCTCCCAAATTAATACGAACTGGTTGCCCATTCTGCGAGTTCCAATTTGAGAGAATTGAAAGGTATTGGGTTTTCTAAATTGATTCTTTCCAGGAAAGAACCCTTCCTGGCCAGTTCGTCAGCAATTTCGTTTCCCACTATACCACTGTGTCCTGGGATCCAAACGATTTCAAGTCTGCCTCTTCCCGAGAAGTTTGCAATCTCTTCCTTACACTCGAGGATAGTCCTTGATCTAGTTTTGTCCGCGGATATCGCTTTAATGGCCGCTAGACTGTACGTAAATATTTTCACGTCTTCGGGAATTGGGGAATCCCGTGCATTAATAGACCTAAGACCTAGACATTGCGTTATCGCGACCAATTCAGAAAGACAGAGTTGTGGTCCGGTCAATGTCGAATCGTTCTAGGGATTGGAGTAGGGTATTGGTTGATACATTGTTAAAAGCTCCTTTTATATCAATGAATATAGCCAGAGTGAAAATTTTTAAATCAAAAGATCTTTCGATGTGGTGAAATACCTCATGTAGTGCAGTTTCCACTGAGCGTCCCTTTAAATAAGCGTGTTTTTTGAACTTCAACAACTCATTTGGGATTTGAGATTTAACCATGTTATCAACTATTCGCTCCATGTTTTTCAGTAGGAAGGATGTAAGACTTATCGGTCGATAGGGCTTTGGGTTCGCGTAGCTTTCCTTTCCCGGCTTTGGTATGAAGACCACTTTGGCCTCCTGCCATGCCCTGGGCGTGTACGCTAATTTTAGGCAAGCAGAGAATATGCCAGCCAGACTACTACCAATTAAGTCCCCGCTTTTCTGTAATAGAGCAGGAAAGATTTCATCTGGCCCTGCTGCCTTAAAGGGGGCAAAACTTTCTATTGCCTTAATTACCATATTTTCGGTTATTCTATTATTTCTTTCCTCTCGATATTGTTCCACATTAGGCGCTTCATATTGTTCCCTATCGTATCCCGACTGCTGTTCCACATTGGTTCCAGTTTGTCGGGACATATCGGTACCAATTTTTGGGTTCCTATTCGGCCCAAGTTCTTCGGTAAGAAAGTGTGTTTTCATCAATATTCTTAAGGACTGTTCCATTGACTCCGCCCGATTCCCGTCCTTATCTACTAGAGTTTCAGGCTGTGAATTGATTTTCGATAAGAATTTCTTGATTTTCGAGACGTCATTTACGCTATCAACCTGTTCACAGAAAAGTTTCCAGGAGTTACGTTTGGCTACTCGAATCTTTTTGTTGTAGTCCCTGAGTTTGTCATGGTAGTCATCCCAGTATACTACATGTTTTTTACGACGAGCCCTATTAAATAATCTTCGGACGTCCTTCCCAAGATTTATCAATTCCCCTGTCAGCCAGGTTTTTCTCGGGGAGATCTCCTTTCCCGGAGTGGACAACATTCCTCGAAAGACTCATTCTTGGATATCGTCAACTAAATTTTTCGAACAAATTGAAATATCTAAAACCTCTTCCCTCAATCTGTTAACAAAGGTTGCCGTGTTCCCAGTATTAAGGGTAAAGAGGTTATTTTCATTAAGGAATTCAAGTAAAGCATCCCCCCTTTGGTTACGGTTCGAACTACCCCACGCTATATGGTGAGAGTTCGCATCGCACCCTATGAGAATTTCCTTACCTGTTGTTCTAGCTGTTCTTACCATCTTTTCCAGTTCCGACGTCGCTGGAGGTGTTGGCGAGTCCGAAGGGACAGATGCAGGACGGTGGCATCTGCGGTGGACAAGTCTGGAGAAAGGAGATAATTTAGGTTTTTGTGACAAATAATACAAGTTCTCGGTCGAGTTCCTGTATGAGCATAAAAAAATTGGTAATTTGGATCATTTAGCCCAGTAACCTTGTCATTAACCGTCCAAAGTTCCTGTACTAGTATGATATGAAACTTACCTTATTGTAGTTTTTCCATCAGAGTTAGAGTAGCCGTTTTGCTCCGATGGAGATTGATGTAATGAAGGATTACAGTCATTTTGTTATCTTTCGAAAATTATATGGACCTCTTTACAATTTTAATCTTACGTTTTTACACCTTGATCAATTTTATTCATTTTCAATACCGAATAGCTGATGTGATATTAATAAAAAATGTTTAACATAAAAACCAGTACCAAAACAAACTATGGTGGGAGTCATGCTATATTCCGAACATGGATTTCCACATTGAAAAATAACAATGAAACAATAATTTTTCAAACGTATTGTTGTTTAAGTCTCAAATTAAATAAATACGAAGATTTTTTTGTCTGTTAACTTTACTAAGTTTATTCACATTTTCACCTAAGTTTCTCTTGATTTTTTTTTTTCGAAACATTTAAATAATCCACATTCTCTGAATATACGAAAATCTGAAAAGTTTAATCAAAAACTGTTTTTTAAATAATTAATATTTAATAAACATAGAGCTGATAACATAAAGTTAATTTCTTAAACATTTGTTAGAATTCCCTTTAATACGTTTTTATTTAAATTCTTTTAATGGTGTCCCCCATTCGTTTTGTGTCCTAAAAAGGTTGGCATTTTTAATTTAGTTTATTTTTTAGAATTAGAATTATAAAACTGCACACCTGCATTTATTGATCCAAAGCCTTAAGTTTATTGTTAATATAAATTATTTTGTTTTTATTATTTTCCTTTCTTAAAAACAAATTTAAATATTTTTTGAAAATCAATCGAACCTAAATCCAAATCGCCACCCCCATAAATATACAACCAAACGGTAAAAAAAATAAAAACTTTGTGGCAAAATGAAAACCCCAAGATTATAAACAATTGAAAACTATAAAAACTAAAGCACCAGCTACAGCCTCCGCCAGCCGTACTTCATATACTTGCCAGCCTAGTGATTTTAAATGTGTCTCACATCCTCACACCTGTATAGACCAGCATATGGTATGTGATGGTATCCATGATTGTACAGATCATTCAGATGAATTCAATTGTACCCGCGAGCAAACAAATTATAAAAGATGGAAAAAACATTATAAACAACCCATCATGAATCCAGTGATGAGAAGACATAAAAGAAGATTTCAATCTAGAAATCAGATTTTAACTACAAGAAAAATCGGTTGGTTTTGAATTTTTATGTTTTTTTCTTTTTAATTTTTAATATATGTGCCAATGTTTTGAGTAATATTGTTTAGTTTTGAACAGCAACAACACTTTATAATTTTTATTTTTTTATGTGATAAAAAGTATTTTTTTATTTACATAGTTTTACACCCCAAAAGTAGGTTTGACATTTTAAATAAATTTGTGCTAGATAAACATAAACTCATAAACAAAGGTGCACAAGAAAAAAAAAATAAAAATTAAGAAAAAAGCACTAACAGTAAGTGCCACAAAACAAAATACACCGCTTATTGCATTATTTAATCTCACTGCAAGTGCAAGGGTAGCAATGCTGAAATACAACTCTGCCCACAAAAAAAACACAAATCAAGAGATCAGAACATAACGATAACATATATACTCTATATTAAATGATATCAATGTAAGCGATAACTAAACATCACATAAATATATAAAATTACATTTTTGTAATTATTATTAAACTGTTAATGGCTAAAATTGTTTAAATAAGGTGAAATAGTTTGGTTTTTTAATTAGGTAATTTGTTCCTTAAGTCTTTTAGTAAGTAATGAAAGTTTTGAAGTATACTTTATCATTTGTATTTTTTTCACCTCAGTATCAGTCACACACCAACTTCAAATTCACTACGCTTTTTATGTTTTATGGTCTTGTTTTAAACATTTGTGCATGCTATTTTTTTAAACAAATTTCCAAATAACCTTAACTTAATTGTTAAACATATTTTAAAAAAATTTATCTAAATTTCCAACCAAAATTTTGTAAATAACTCTATATTGTGTAAACCAAAAAAAAAATATATAATTTACAAAAAATTTGATTTAATTAATCTTCAAAAATCATATTGAAATTTTTTATTGGTATTTGGTTTATTATATTCAAATAGTTTTGAAATTAAACAAAAAACATATGTTGCTAAAATTTTGTAAAATTTAGTTTAAATAATTGTGTATTTTTAGGTTTTTTTTTTATATTTGTTAGAAAAATCATTAAAATTATTTGTTTGTCTTATTGTATTAGATGACATAAAAAGATCTCTCCAAAAAACTATGCTAACATATTTATGTTTGTTTTTATATTTTTTCACCTCAAAACAAAAACCATGGCTAAATTTATAAAAAAAAAAAAAAAATACGCACAAAATTTATTCACCTGATCGTTTATGTGCTCTCATATGTCTCTGTGTAATGCCGTTCATATCAAAATCAAAACCAATACAAAAAAAACTATTTTAAATCGTTTACTCATTCAACGTCAAAAACATCAAAAACCAACTACTTACGTAAACACTCAAACACTCTGCTCCAAAAAACTGAATTTAATAATGCTGTACCCAACAAAATTTCCAAATTTCTCTATATGTGTGTGTTTCTTTTTAAAAAAAAATTTATAATGTTACACAAATATTGTGTAAATTGCCTTAAATTGGCCTTTAAACCGATTGGAAATCTCTTGAAAAAAAAATGGTAAAAATTTGCTTCAAATAAATTAGCTGGTGTAAGACCTATGCCCCTGCCCTATCCGTATCCTCCTAACGCAACGACAACGACAACAACAACGACCACCGTACGTCCTCGTTACGATATGATGTTAAGAGTGGATCAGCAAAAATCAAATCTACGTGTTGGTGAATCTACCGAAGTTGAGTGTTACTCATCCGATGACAGCTATACCGATGTTGTTTGGGAGAGAGCTGATGGTGAACCTTTACCGCCCCATCTGCAGGTAAATATCGTAAAATAATGAAAAACCATATAATGTGTCATGCTATGCTTAGACGGACAGCAAGATTCGCTCTCTCATTCACGGTTCGCGCCCCAATCATGATTGGACATACATTATTCGCCATACAAAATTTTGAGAGCGAACCAACTTGGTTCATTTTGAATCTAGCTACGAACCACGAAAAATTTACTGTCACCTCCAATTTTGATAAAACAAATTATCGCTAGTTTATCTGAGCTAGCTGTCAAAAATATATAAACAAAGAAAAAAAAATTTAATGTGTGCAATAAAATGAATAGAAACATTTAACAAATAAAAAGTATATATTTACATATATATATTCAAATAAAAATGTATAAGTGTATAAGGATGTCTTCAAATATTTGCACAAAAAATATAAACGTCAAAATGAAACAAGAACACTCATCTGAGCACCAAGGCTCGCAATCGTGAGAGAACGAACCAAGTGATTCATTTTGCCATCTAAACATGCTATTAATTATCTAAAAAGTACGCAATTGAGAGTTATCGGATGAAAAAAATTTTTTTCTCTCCAATAGTCATGTTTTTACAGGGCACTATACACTTGCAAATTCACTATCAAATAAACAAGCATTATGTTGGTATTAGTGAAAATTTGTTTGTATGTGTGTCACCGGCACAATCTAAATTTTCGGATTTTCCATCAAGAATCGTCGGTGTCACACATACAAACAAATTTTCACTAATACCACCATAATGCTTGATGTGAATTTGGCAAGTGTATAGTGCCCTTAAGAGTCAATGCTGATAGGGTTTAATATCAATTTATAGTTAGAGATGACAAATTATGTATATTGCGATCACTAATAAAATGGTATATGATAGCATGTTCAGACGGCAAAATGATCACTTGTCACTTGATCTTGTCTCATTTTGACGTTTATATTTTTTGTGAAAATATTTGAAGACATCCTTCTACACTTTACGTTTCACTATTTCATTTTTTCCATTTTTATTTGAATATATACATACATATATGTAAATATATACTTTTTATTTGTTAAATGAACCGTGAATTAGAGAGCGAACCTCGAATCTTGCTGTCCCTCTAAACATAGAATAAAGTTCTATAGAATAAGTTTCTTTCACCAAAAAAAGAGAAAAATTATTTAAAAATTTCCGTATCCTATTTCTAAGTCATATATGTATGAGTTTGTTTGCGGTTGGATATTGTTAGTGATGACAAATTTTGGTTTTTTTTCTTAGCAATTTGGCAACCGTTTGATTATTAACCATGTTACTCCCGCTGATGCCGGCCGTTACGTTTGTAAATGTAAAACCGATGAGGGTGATCTTTATACTACCAGTTACGAATTGAACATTGAGGCTAATGTTCATGAATGGAAACATCCCAAAATAGTCCATGCCGATGTTGGCTCTGTGGCTAAATTACAGTGTAACTCTGGTGACCGTTCGGCCAGTTATAGGTGGTCTCGCCAATATGGACAAATTCAAATGGGTAGCGATATTTTGAATGTAAGTATTTTGTTTTGAAAAACTTTTTTAAAAAGGAGGATTCTTTGTCTTCTAGATATTCAATGGTGTTCCATGATATAGTTTTCATATAAGCTTAAGTTATGATTTTATTATTATTTCGTTCAAATATTACTTTGGGTTTTGTAAACTTATAAAGAGCCCACCAAGAAAACACATCTCGAAGACTGGATTACTAAGTAGGTCATTGCGTTCACGAACGCATTTGAGTCATACCTTAGGTTGGAAGATATGATTTAGGTATCTTAAGAAATACTAACCAAGTTTCTATAATGGGTCAATTACGGGCCATATACATAATTTTAAATAACCAATTCGCATTACTTGCAGGCGTTGTTCTAGATAATCTCATTGTTTTCTCTTTCAAAATTCGGCTTCCAATTTGTTCATTTTCTTTATATGGAATTTTACATTTCTCTCCAAATATTGATCTTCTGATATCGGGATTTTAAGACATGGAGGTAATATCAGATATCATGCCCCTGAATATATTCACTAAGAACATGGTAACAGAAGCGGTTCTTCGTTTAGAGTCATATAATCTGGAACAACTTTCCTGTGACAGCAATTAATCATCTGCAAAGTGAATAGGACTCAAATTGACCAAAAAACCGATTATATGCCACCAGTGACGTAATTTAGGGGAATTTTTTAATATGAACACCTATTAGACTCAGACAGAAACTCATACAACTCACATAGCAAGGAATAAAATTCTTGAACGGCATATGGATTTGTCCACCATAAATATAGGGTCTCCCAACTAAATCCGATAACACACCGTGAGACTGATATAGGTTTCAAGACATAGTGATGTTATGGGAAACAAGTTGGCTGACGAGTGTGCGCAAATGGGTTCCAAATCGGTTTAAGGTGATACTGATATTTTAAACACTATATAGGCTATCGAAAGTTATTGAAGAGACAGCTGAATTTAATTTGAGAATAAAATGGACACAAAAGCCTCATTACAAGTTATCTCAAATACTGTCCAAAGGGCACCGAAAGACTCCTAAGATTTGATAAAGACCCAATTAGATTACTTATATGAGTGGATACTGTAGAATAGGTCTGATGGCCGAATGCATAGGCATCATGAGGAAATCTAGGCGGATTAAGTAGCGAATCTTCTTCCCTGTACTTTTAATTTTTTCCATAACCTTTCTAATCTTATATATATTTCTTCTTAAAAGAATAATAATGGGCCATAGGAGCTGGGAGGGTACTCACTTTTGACCGGGCAACTCATCTAACATAAGCTAAGATCATTTATGGGCATTATGCAGAGACCCTCATTGGAAGTTGCTCGAAGTGAACTTCCAAATCTCATTACTGTTTATAACAGCATCTGCCTAGACTATTTAAGAAGTCATAATTACTTGTGGATTACATGTTACAGGAAGATGAAATCCAATTGTTTTGCTGAGAGGTGACATCTATTGATACTTTTCCTTACTTTTATGCTTGGACTATAATTTAGAGGCCAGATTTGCTCTCTTATTTCATGTTGCTCAACGTGAACTTTTTAATTCAGCACTATATTAGAGCAGAGATGCCATCTATTGATAATTTCCTATTAATATCTGTGTTCATAAAAAATTTAAAAGCTAAATTTTCAAGAGAGTCTTCTATTGAGTGAAACCACGCATCTTTCTCCTCTTCAATACATGAGACATAACAAAAAAAATTAAAAACTGCAGTCTTCAAAAGAGCTAACTAGGGAGTAAGTAGTCAGGATTACTTGTGAAGAATCTTGTATAATATCATCATGCTTTGCTCACAAGTACTATTCGCTTCTTCCGCCATTATTTTGTCACACTCTTAGAACTTTTCAAGTTGATATTTGTGAGGAATGTCTTCAATGTGTCTCCATAATTTCATAAAGACAAAGTTTAGCAAAATAATTCTAGTATATTTTGTTCTTTTCAATTCCTTTCAGAAGTGATCACAAATCAGTTTTAAGTAAGTTCCTAAATGTGGGTAAGCGTTGAAGTCAATGCTGGCCAATTTAACTACGTAATTTTTTACAATTTTATGGTTGAAATTGCAGTACAGTTTTTTGATCATATGAAAAGTTAAAGTCAAAGTTTTATAGACTTTGACATTCATTGGAGCAAGTTTAAGAATTGAGTTTAAAAACTGGTCATATTTTTGAAACCTCCACCAGTTTCAAAAAATTTTTCTCATATATTTGTAAACAAATAGTTTTCACCTTTCATTTTCCAGGACCAATTGATGCTTTCCGATGTCCAAGCTAATGATGCTGGCACCTATATCTGTACCGCCACCACCGGAGATGGTGAATCCGTCGATTACCCCACCATCTTAGTGGTAACCGGAGCTATTCCACATTTCCATCAAGATCCCATAAGTTATATGTCATACCCCACATTACGTGATCCCTATATTAAATTCAACTTCGAAATAACTTTCCGCCCCGAAAAACCTAATGGTCTGTTGTTGTTCAATGGCCAAATGAAGGGTAATGGCGATTATATATCATTATCATTGAATGATCGTTATCCCGAGTTCCATTTCGATCTTGATGGCAAATCTACGATTGTCAGAGCTGAACAACAAGTGGAACTGGATGAATGGCATACAGTAAGAGTAAACCGTTTCAGACGTGATGGTTACATACAAGTCGATGAACAACATCCTGTGGCCTTCCCCACCTTGTCACTGTCATCCTCCTTGGATTTGGTGGATGATTTGTATGTGGGTGGTGTACCCAGTTGGGATATATTACCAAATAATGCCGTTGAGCAGCAGATTGGCTTTGTGGGCTGCATTAGCCGTTTGACATTGCAGGGATCCATTGTTGAACTGATGAAGGATGCCAAAATGAAGGAGGGTATAACCGCCTGCCAGCCATGTAGTTCAAATCCCTGCGACAACGATGGCATTTGCTTAGAAAGTCAAACTGAAATGGCTTATACCTGTATCTGTCAACAGGGCTGGACTGGACACAGTTGCGCTGTTGAGGGTACACAATGTACGCCTGGCATTTGTGGTACCGGACGTTGTGAAAATACTGAAACTGGCATGGAGTGCATGTGCCCATTGAATAAGACCGGCGACAGGTGTCAATATATTGAACATTTAAATGCTAATAGTTTGGCGTTTAAGAGAAATAGTTTTGCTGCTTATGGGTAAGTAAACAAGGCTATGGCAATAACCAATTTTACAGAGTTGTGTTTTCCTTTAACAGAACGCCACGCGCTTCAAAATTGAATATTAAATTTCAAGTAAGACCTAATACCTTGGACGATGCTGTGTTGCTGTATGCAGCCGAATCCAAACTGCCTAGTGGAGATTTTGTAGCTGTTGTTTTACATGAACAGCATGTCGAATTGATTATTAACACGGGAGCTCGTTTGAAACCGGTTGTGGTGCGCTCCTTGAATCCACTACCTTTGAACAAATGGACTGATATCGAAATTGCCAGACGTTTCGGAGAGGCTATATTGCGTGTGGGTTCAGAACCCGAGCAGAAGGGTAAAGCTGTGGGAGCTGCTCGTCAATTGTACATTAAAACTCCAATGTATATCGGAGGCTATGATCATGAGAAGATCACCTTAAATAGAAACGTGAATGTAACACAAGGTTTTGATGGTTGTATATCAAATGTAAGTTTTGAGGGCGCTCTGTTAAAAATGTAAGGAAGAGGGACTAACTAAATTTTATGAAATTTTCTAGCTCTACGAAGGCCTAAAACAAATAAATTTAATAGCTGATATTGATGATGCTGCCAATATACAGAACTGTGGTGAAATAAATGAAATCGATCAAAACGAAACGTTTACCTACGAAAACAATATAAACAACGAACCACTTAAATCGGAAAAACAAACAGATGCCTGCACCATTGATCCTTGTGAAAATGGTGGCACTTGCTTCGTAGAAAATGATATGGCGGTTTGCACTTGTAATGTTGGTTTCGCGGGCAAACACTGTGAAGACCGTAAGTTTTCTTTTGCCCCAAATTTTTGAAAATTTCGTTTTAATTCTTGTTAACTTTTGCAGACATTAACCTACAATACAATGCCAATTTCCATGGTAATGGTTATTTGGAATTGAATCGTAGTCAATTTGATGAAAACGTTGAACAGAAATACTCGTTCGCTGCTATGGTCTTCGCAAGCACCAATCCCAATGGTTTGTTGCTATGGTGGGGCCAGCCGAAAGGCGAAGCTTACAGCGGTCAAGACTTTATGTCTTTGGCCATTGTTGATGGCATTGTGGAGTTCTCCTTCCGTTTAAATGGTGAAGAGACGGTGTTACGTAATCCTGACAAGAGAGTCGACGATGGTACACGTCATATAGTTTTGATTAAACGTACCGACAATACAGCCATTTTGGAATTGGATCATGTGTTATATGCCGATGAAACAAGACCTACGGGCAAGAATACGATGAGTTTACCAGGTCATGTGTTTATAGGCAAGTTGTCAAAAACCCGTTAAAATGGTTTTAAAAAAATCCAAAGTCCCACTCATTAATTTCATTTTTATACAGGTGGCGCTCCTGATTTAGATAAATTCACCGGTGGCCGTTACAAGAGTTACTTCAACGGTTGCGTTAGCGTAGTAGAAGGTGAAAGTAGTGGCATCATTAAACTAGGCAATGTAGCTGTAAGCGGTGTTAATGTTGACACTTGTCCAGAGTAAGTAATGCAAAAAATGATAAGTTTCAATTAATTACACTTGCTTGAAAAAGTATCCGTACATCAAAAATTATAACTGTCATACGAAAAAAATAAAAATATTTTTTTTTAATAATTTATTTAAGGCTTATTACCTTTAATTTTATGCAGATCAAAAACGCAAAAAAAAAATCATAAGAAAAAGTATTCGTACATTTAAAATATTAATGCAAAACAAGTAAGAGTGTTAAATTCGGCTGTTCCGAATCTTTAAATTCTTCTACCTGAGGTTTAAACTTAATTTTGTACGGAATTTAAGTCAAAAAATTCGTTTTTTATATTTGTTCATTCAAAGAGCAAATTGAATGAAATCGATATAGGTTGTTTATGGTTACCCCACATAATTATCAGCGCTGAATATTTTGAGCTGTTTTAAATATGGGAAAGTCAAAGATCGTCGATTTGTGCAATAATTTCGCCAATTTCCCCCAAAATGGTGAAAAAAATCCACAAAAATGCATGAAAACGTTAAAAATAAAAATAAATGTGAAAATGGATTTCCCGACCCAAAACACCCCCGGTATACACATTTCCAATAATTTTTTTACATTTGAATGAGTATTATGGAAAATATCATGAAAATATCTTCATCGAAATTTTGGCAGGGTCGAAAATGATTTTAGAGGTATGGTTCCTTGGCAAATATACTTGTTATGGCCCATAGTACCAGTATCGCGATGAACCCATGGAGTAAAAATAATTGACCCACCCTAATATTTATACATGTATACAGTGAACCAACGAAAAACTTATACAATGTACTTACTTATGTTTATGTTGCATTATCTTTGAAACTATGGACATTACACATATAAAATAAAATGTTAAAATACTCTGTATTTTAGTCACTTTTCAAATACTTTGAACAAAATTTGCGGAAATATCATGTTCTTAACAAAAATTAATGGGAGCTTATGGTATTAGAAAGTTTCAGTTTACTGAGCACGATGAATAAATTTGATTATTAAATCATTTTTAAAGAAAAATTTGCGATAAACAGCTGCAAGATTGGAAATTGCCAACAATTTTAGCTACGTTCATTCACGACAATGATCCAAAGCATTCCTCGTTTGTTCTTAAAGTATGACTGCTATAAAACTGTAAATAAGTGCTGCCCCATCCACCCACGCATTTTTGGGTCCTTATGGAAGAAAATAAGATAAAATACCGTTAAAAACACAAAATAGCTTAAAACTGCACTCAAAAATAAATGACTGTCAATTACACATGACATCACACAAAATTTGTCTGTATCTATCAATGGCAGAAAGGTTATAAGCCGTTATAATTGCTAAGGGTCATCACACAAAACAATAGTTTTTAACAACAATGACGAAAAACCTTTATTTTTTAAGAATTTCTGAAATTTATAATGCCTGGTTTTCATTATGTCATTTTCAATGGCAATTGTTGTCAATTATTGTCAGTTGTATGAAAACGGGGTTTAATGTCTTGTCATTTACAACCCCTGTCAACATTTGACATCTATAATGAAATTGCCAGCATGTTGGCAATTTGTTTGTGTTTGACAGACGGATTTTTATAAGATGTAATGTAAACGTAATGAATAGAAAATTACAAGATGTCAGTTCAGGCAATTGTTTGTTGTCAGTTTATATGACATAGTGAAAACAAGGCATAAGTTTTTTTTTTTTGGTTTCATAAAATGTGTTTTTTTTTTTAGTTTTGTTAATTTTTGTAAAGAACATGGTATTTATTTTATTTTTTTATTTATTGAATTTCATAAATTATAATTCAGTATAAAGAATTAATCTTATATATAAGTACTGAATACTAATTATAGTTAAATTTCACAATGTACATGAAAAAAATAAAATAATAAAATACTACCTAATACTAACAAAAACAAAGAAAAAAGAAACATAAATATTAATAATAAAATAATAAAAGAAAAAACAAGTAAGAGTGTTAAATTCGTGTGACGAATTTTTTGATACCCTCCACCTGAGTCTTTAATTTTTAATTTTTAACTTTTAATTTTTAATTTTTAATTTTTAATTTTTAATTTTTAATTTTTAATTTTTAACTTTTAATTTTTAATTTTTAATTTTTAATTTTTAATTTTTAATTTTTAATTTTTAATTTTTAATTTTTAATTTTTAATTTTTAATTTTTAATTTTTAATTTTTAATTTTTAATTTTTAATTTTTAATTTTTAATTTTTAATTTTTAATTTTTTATTTTTAATTTTTAATTTTTAATTTTTAATTTTTAATTTTTAATTTTTAATTTTTAATTTTTAATTTTTAATTTTTAATTTTTAATTTTTAATTTTTAATTTTTAATTTTTAATTTTCAATTTTTAATTTTAAATTTTTAATTCTTAATTTTTAATTTTTAATTTTTAATTTTTAATTTTTAATTTTTAATTTTTAATTTTTAATTTTTAATTTTTAATTTTTAATTTTTAATTTTTAATTTTTAATTTTTAATTTTTAATTTTTAATTTTTAATTTTCAATTTTTAATTTTTAATTTTTAATTTTTAATTTTTAATTTTTAATTTTTAATTTTTAATTTTTAATTTTTAATTTTTAATTTTTAATTTTTAATTTTTAATTTTTAATTTTTAATTTTTAATTTTTAGTTTTTAATTTTTAATTTTTAATTTTTAATTTTTAATTTTTAATTTTTAATTTTTAATTTTTAATTTTTATTTTTTAATTTTTAATTTTTAATTTTTAATTTTTAATTTTTAATTATTAATTTTTAATTTTTAATTTTTAATTTTTAGTTTTTAATTTTTAATTTTTAATTTTTTATTTTTAATTTTTAATTTTTAATTTTTAATTCGTAATTTTTAATTTTTAATTATTAATTTTTAATTTTTAATATTTAATTTTTAATTTTTAATTTTTAATTTTTAATTTTTAATTTTTAATTTTGAATTTTGAATTTTTAATTTTTAATTTTCAATTTTTAATTTTTAATTTTTAATTTTTTATTTTTAATTTTTAATTTTTAATTCGTAATTTTTAATTTTTAATTATTAATTTTTAATTTTTAATATTTAATTTTTAATTTTTAATTTTTAATTTTTAATTTTTAATTTTTAATTTTTAATTTTTAATTTTTAATTTTTAATTTTTAATTTTTAATTTTTAATTTTTAATTTTTAATTTTTAATTTTTAATTTTTAATTTTTAATTTTTAATTTTTAATTTTTAATTTTTAATTTTTAATTTTTAATTTTTAATTTTTAATTTTTAATTTTTAATTTTTAATTTTTAATTTTTAATTTTTAATTTTTAAGTTTTAATTTTTAATTTTTAAATTTTAATTTTTAATTTTTAATTTTTAATTTTTAATTTTTAATTTTTAATTTTAATTTTTAATTTTTAATTTTTAATTTTTAATTTTTAATTTTTAATTTTTAATTTTTAATTTTTAATTTTTATTTTTTAATTTTTAATTTTTAATGTTTAATTTTTAATTTTTAATTTTTAAGTTTTAATTTTGAATTTTTAATTTTTAATTTTTAATTTTTTATTTTTAATTTTTAATTTTTAATTTTTAATTTTTAATTTTTAATTTTTAATTTTTAATTATTAATTTTTAATTTTTAATTTTTAATTTTTAATTTTTAATTTTTAATTCTTAATTTTTAATTTTTAATTTTTAATTTTTATTTTTTAATTTTTAATTTTTAATTTTTAATTTTTAATTTTTAATTTTTAATTTTTAATTTTTAATTTTTAATTTTTAATTTTTAATTTTTAATTTTTAATTTTTAATTTTTAATTTTTAATTTTTAATTTTTAATTTTTAATTTTTAATTTTTAATTTTTAATTTTTAATTTTTAATTTTTAATTTTTAATTTTTAATTTTTAATTTTTAATTTTTAATTTTTAATTTTTAATTTTTAATTTTTAATTTTTAATTTTTAATTTTTAATTTTTAATTTTTAATTTTTAATTTTTAATTTTTAATTTTTAATTTTTAATTTTTAATTTTTAATTTTTAATTTTTAATTTTTAATTTTTAATTTTTAATTTTTAATTTTTAATTTTTAATTTTTAATTTTTAATTTTTAATTTTTAGTTTTTAATTTTTA
This sequence comes from Cordilura impudica, assembly GCA_963682025.1. Lineage (NCBI taxonomy): Eukaryota > Metazoa > Arthropoda > Insecta > Diptera > Scathophagidae > Cordilura > Cordilura impudica. The sequence continues at coordinate 242,389,963 of OY821520.1, read as the reverse complement.
ATTTTTAATTTTTAATTTTTAATTTTTAATTTTTAATTTTTAATTTTTAATTTTTAATTTTTAATTTTTAATTTTTAATTTTTAATTTTTAATTTTTAATTTTTAATTTTTAATTTTTAATTTTTAGTTTTTAATTTTTAATTTTTAATTTTTAATTTTTAATTTTTTATTTTTAATTTTTAATTTTTAATTCGTAATTTTTAATTATTAATTTTTAATTTTTAATATTTAATTTTTAATTTTTAATATTTAATTTTTAATTTTTAATTTTTAATTTTTAATTTTTAATTTTTAATTTTTAATTTTTAATTTTTAATTTTTAATTTTTAATTTTTAATTTTTAATTTTTAATTTTTAATTTTTAATTTTTAATTTTTAATTTTGAATTTTGATTTTTTAATTTTTAACTTTCAATTTTTAATTTTTATTTTTTAATTTTTAATTTTTAATTTTTAATTTTTAATTTTTAATTTTTTATTTTTAATTTTTAATTTTTAATTCGTAATTTTTAATTTTTAATTATTAATTTTTAATTTTTAATATTTAATTTTTAATTTTTAATTTTTAATTTTTAATTTTTAATTTTTAATTTTTAATTTTTAATTTTTAATTTTTAATTTTTAATTTTTAATTTTTTATTTTTAATTTTTAATTTTTAATTCGTAATTTTTAATTTTTAATTATTAATTTTTAATTTTTAATTTTTAATTTTTAATTTTTAATTTTTAATTTTTAATTTTTAATTTTTAATTTTTAATTTTTAATTTTTAATTTTTAATTTTTAATTTTTAATTTTTAATTTTTAATTTTTAATTTTTAATTTTTAATTTTTAATTTTTAATTTTTAATTTTAAATTTTTAATTTTTAATTTTTAATTTTTAATTTTTAATTTTTAATTTTTAATTTTTAATTTTTAATTTTTAATTTTTAATTTTTAATTTTGAATTTTGAATTTTGAATTTTTAATTTTTAATTTTTAATTTTGAATTTTGAATTTTGAATTTTTAATTTTTAATTTTTAATTTTTAATTTTTAATTTTTAATTTTTAATTTTTAATTTTTAATTTTTAATTTTTAATTTTTAATTTTTAATTTTTAATTTTTAATTTTTAATTTTTAATTTTTAATTTTTAATTTTTAATTTTTAATTTTTAATTTTTAATTTTTAATTTTTAATTTTTAATTTTTAAGTTTTAATTTTTAATTTTTAATTTTTAATTTTTAATTTTTAATTTTTAATTCGTAATTTTTAATTTTTAATTATTAATTTTTAATTTTTAATATTTAATTTTTAATTTTTGTGTTTTCCATTTTCCATTTTTCATTATTCATTTTCCATTTTTCATTTTCCAATTTCCATTTTTAATTTTTCAATTTTCATTTTTCATTTTCCATTTTTTTTCAATTTTCATTTTTCATTTTTCAGTTTTCATTTTCCATTTATCATTTTTTATTTTTCATTTTCCATTTTCCGTTTTTCATTTTTCAATTTTCTTTTTTCGTTTTTCATTTTTCATTTTCTATTTTCCATTTTTCATTGTTCATTTTTAAGTTTCATTTTGCATTTTCCATTCTTCATTTTTCAATTTTCCATTTTCCATTTTCCATTTTTCAGTTCTCATTTTCCATTTTCCATGTTTTAATTTTCATTTTCCATTTTCCATTTTTCAATTTTCATTTTACAATTTACATTTTTCATATTTCATTTTCCATTTTTCATTTTCCATTTTCCATTTTTAATTTTTCAATTTTCAATTTTCATTTTCCATTTGTCATTTTTCACTTTTAATTTTTCAATTTTCAATTTTCATTTTCCATTTGTCATTTTTCATTTTCCATTTTTCATTTGTCAATTTTCTTTTTCCATTTTCCATTTTTCAATTTTCATTTTCCATTTTCCATTCTTCATTTTTCAATTTTCCATTTTCCATTTTTCAATTCTCATTTTCCATTTTCCATGTCTTAATTTTCATTTTACATTTTCCATTTTTCAATTTTCATTTTACAATTTACATTTTTCATATTTCATTTTCCATTTTCCGTAGGTCAAATATTTTTGGTTGTTACAAACAGCAGCACAAAGTCATTATACCCAAACCACATAGTGGTATAGGGTATAATTACAACGCAGTGACTGAAATATTGACATTTGAAAACAAAAGCAAACAAGTTGAATAAAAAGGAAATAAATATAAATTATTAACAAAAAAATTACAAGTCTATAATAAAAAAAATATTTTGTAATTAAAAGTTATAACTTTTTATATTGACATGTGCCCATTCCAATCTGCTAAAAAATAATTGTTGAAAATGAATTTGTTTTTGCTGTTCAAACAATACATTTAATAAATGATGATTTTTTTCGCAAAATTTCTATTTCAGCTTGTGCTTTTTTAATTTTTGATGCATAATATAATTATAAAACCTGTTCCTTTTTAGAATTTTCCATATTTCCATTTTCCTATTGTTTTTTTTTTTTTTTTTTTTGTATTTCTAGTATATATGTTTTATTTTAATCAGCTGTTTATTGTTGTGGAAACAAAATCTCCCAAAATGTCAAAAAAGTTAGATGTAAACGGTATAGATTTTGAAATAGATTTCAACTAAAATCTCCTAAAATATCCTCAGATGTAAACGCACTATAAAATTAACAAAATTGAATTGGTGGATTTGTAGTTTTGAACGACATACTGCACTGAGGAGTGGTTTCTGCCTATAATATTTCACGAAAAGATTTACCCTCTTTATTAAGTTTTAGAATAATTTTTCTCTCATCAGTACCGACTTCTTTGATTTTGGGACTCAGCTCAAAATATAGTTTCCAAAAGAAATATAATTAAGTAAAATAAGCTTTATACAAACAAGTTTGTCTTGTACTAAAATAAAATCAATGTAACAGACTTAAGGCCTAGTTAGCCACACGTTGTTAAAATGTATCCGTATCGTAAATGTAACGTTGGCATTTGGTACAATTATAGAACGTAAAAAACGAACCAGCATGTCGCTGTATAAAATTAACCAAACTTTATCAGCTGTTCACAAATGTCACGTACAAACGTAGCAAGAATCTATTTTCAATAGATTGGGACGTTCCGGTTACATGACAGTTGTGTTCGTTAACTGCTCTAAATGCTTTTTATATAACAGAAAAACAGCTGACACGTTTGGTTACGGTTACGTGTGGCTAACTAGGCCTTTAAACATCGTTAAGTAATCCATAGGATTCCCCAAATTGTAAATGACGAATACTTTTTCTGGCCAAATTGCGTTTTTTGCGTTTTAAATAAAAAAATTTAAGCAGACGCGTTCCGAAAGTTTTTTTTTGGATAACAACTAAAATTCCCAGCGTGTTAGGGTAAAAATATTTTATTTAATTGTTTATTAATATTTTATATTTTCACCTTCAAGTAAACGGAAACTTTTTAGCAATTGTAAGTTCTTTAAATTCTATAAAACTAACATTTTTTAAAACTTTAAAATATTTTTAAAACATGCTGCTTTCTTTTTATCAAAAAAAAAAAAAGAACTTGGAATCCTTCTAGTTTAGTGTATCATGAATTAGATTATAATGAAAAATTTCGTTTTGATCCTGGCATGTTTGATGCCTTAGATCAACCACCACCCGTACATATAATTTATGCTAGACCCTTTCCTACTGTTATGGTTCACAATACCGGTTATTTAAGTTATAATGGGTGGGCGCTGTTATCACAGACAGCGATGCCAGTTATGTCGCTTATTTATAGTCACCACCATACCTCGACTATTAGAATCACTGTTATTAAGTAAACGAAATTTAAGAATATTTCTAAATACTAATTTAAAATCATAAATGAATAAGTTACTATTTTTATTTTAGAAACTACTAATGTCAATTTAGCTCAAGATTATAAACAAAAATCATAGTGCATTTTTTTATGTTTTAGATATAAATATGTATAATTTTAAGTTAAACAAATATTACATTTATATCTCAGATATTGTATTATACAGTTATAAAAATGTATTGTATATCATATCACTAGGTCAAATTATATAGCAAAGCTTATCGTATATAGTTATAATATGTTAATTAATTGCTAAACGCAAACAAAATAAACTACTAATATTGTTAAACTGCAAATTTTACAATAAAAATATTTAAGTAGACTATTTTATATTTTCAGTTAGAAATTCAAAAGTTTTTCTACAAATGGGAAATGCTATATTTTAAATACCTATTGATCTTTTCTTCTTCTCTCACCAAAATTACTCGTATATAGAATTTGTTTCCATTATCCACTGTCCTCGTGCTAGATCTTTCAACATAAATATATTTATGATCAATCATGTATACTTGAAATTCTAATACAGTGAAAACTCTCTATAGTGGACAGCTCGAAATTCGTCCATAATTGAAGGTCTAATAAAAAAACTTCATATTTTTTCAGTTTATTTAATAACAAGAAACAAAAATAGATCATTCCAATTTCATAAATAAAGGGTTTTTCAATAAGAGCGCTACAAAAGTTTTTTTAAATGAAACAAAAATGGTTTTGGATATCAATGAAATTCTTTATTCCTGTGAAAGTACGTTCGATGCCATTATGTATGGAAATCGACCTCTTTTGCATGGCCACCACGGGCACGCTTGCAGAAGTCCAGACGCTGAACCCAATTTTCGATGGTTTTCAAGCATAAATCGGCCGATACTGCTGCAATTTGACGTTCGACATTCGTACGAAGTTTATTAATCGTCGCTGACTAGTTGGCATAGACCATAGACTTGACTTAGCCCTACAGGAAATAGTCCAACGGCGTCAAATCACACGACCGAGGCGGCCAATCGACTGGACCATTTCGTGAGATAACACGTTCTCCAAACTCGGTTTCCAATAAATTGATTGTGACATTCGCTGTGTGGCTTGTGGCGCCGTCCTGTTGGAACCACATGTCCTCCAAGTCCATATCACCCAATTGGGGCCAAAAATATTCGGTTATCATTAACCGGTAGCGATTCCCATTCACAGTAACGTGCCGGTCTTGATCATCATGGAAGAAGTACGGCCCAATGACGCTGCCGGCCCATAATCCGCACCAAACCGTAATTTTTTCGGGATGCAATGATGACTCATGGAGTACGTGTGGATTGCTGTCTGACCAATAATGCATATTTTGTTTATTGACGAAGCCATTCAGTCAGAAATGAGCCTCATCGCTGAAGATGATTTTTCGATGAAAATCCGAATCATCTTCAAGTTGTTGCTCAGCCCAACTCACGAACATACGACGCTTCTGGTGGTCAAGCGGCTTCAGTTCTTGCGTCAATTTGATCTTGTAAGGATGTAGGCCAATATCTTTTCGCAAAATTCGCCACAACGACGTCACAGAGATGCCCAACGCTTGAAAACGACGTGTGAGAGACACATTTGGGCTTTCTTCAACTGCCTCAGCGGCAGCAATATTCTCGACACTACGGGCACTTCTTTGTCTCACTGGCACGGGAACATTTTGTACTGTGCCTGTGGATTCAAATTTTTCCACCAGACGCTCAATTGCTGATCTGCTAGGACGATTATGACGACCATAAATTGGACGTAGCGCTCTTAACGTTGAGGCCACTGACTCCGAATTTGGGTAGTAAATTTTAATAATTTCGACTCGCTGTTGGCGCGTATATCTTTCAATCATGAAATGGCAAACCTTACTGAAGAGAAATGTCAAAAGAGCGGCAAGAAATATGGCGTCGTTTGCTGTCCCTGTTTTTCTACTTTTGTAGCGTCCCTGTTGAAAAACCCTTTACATTCAAGGATGTAAATTTTTTTTAAGCCTCTCAACTTGATAGTATAGTTTTGGAGATAATGATATTTAAAACTTCGAATAATTCCTTTCTCTAAACTGGTTAACATCATCTTCAGACACAGACGCTGCTTCGCCACAAACTGCTTTAAAACTTATATTGTGTCTTTTACGCCACTTCTGCAGCCATCTGTTTGATGCAACAATTTGATGGCGATTTGCTTAAATTTTTCTTGAACAAGTGGTCCAGACACAGGAATGTTTTTCGATCGAATTTTAGAGAACCATTCAAAGCACAGTTTATCGAGCTGTTGATTATGCGACGGAAATCCAAAATCTTTTTTGTTTAGAGTTAGTGCCCGACTGCAACTTCAACAGTAAATTTTCCTTATTCTTCAATATGTTGGCTGCTTGCGATGTTCCGATATCAAATCTTTCAAAAAAGAACAATACAGTAGAAATTCGATTCTTGCACGTAATGAAAACCGGGCTCGGTGCAAGTTTCGAGGTTGTAGCAAGTACCGAGTATTAATTTACCATAAAAAATAAAAGGCACATACATCTGTTTAGAATCTAAGTTTAATATTTCAATTCAAAACACTTAAGTTCAACGCATTCGTATAACAGTAGAATTAAAGAAATTTAAAATTTTTATTTATTTTGTACAAAGTCGCTTGTTCAGTACTACACTGCTTCTTGTCTCTGGAGCATCATAATATCGTCAAATGAAGCATTGTTTTGCTCCGCCCATTCTAAGCAAATATTGAACGCTGATATAGTCTCCTCCGATGTAACTTGCTTCGTATTGAGTACCACGTCACCGGTTTCTTCACCATCAGTAAGGTCATCATCGGTACAATGCTCTTCATTTTGTGCGGGGAGCGCCAAATTAGGTTCAACAATCCATTGCTCAATTTCAGAATGTGATATTTGCTACTTCTTGAAGCAAAGTTGCAATGTATTGAATATTGAATGCATCGTCAGCTAGCTGTAAACGTAACTCTGAAAGAGGAATGACATCTTCATTATCCCAGTCGGATGATTTATTAAACAGTTTTTGAAATGATGACCGAATTGAAGACTCATTAAGGGCATTCCACGCATTAGCTCAAAAAATATTCCGTCTTTTAAGGTGATGTTTCGCAAAGACTCGTCTATTGTTTTTCCACGACGAACAATGTGACTTAATAGGCTTTTTTTGTAATTCAGCTTCGTAAGCCCTATAACATTCTGGTCCATAGGCTGTATAAGAGCAGTACAGTTTGGAGGAAGGCACATTACCGAAATTTCACCATCATTACTCCTTAACTCGCCTTCTTTGGGATGGCATGGAGCATTATCAATAAGTAAAAGAGCTCTTTCGGGAAGATTTTTACCACAAAGGAACTCTTTCACCTACAGATTTAAGAAATTTTAAATTATGTATGTAATAAAAGGAATTTTTTTAGGACCAACAATTGACATACCTCTGGAACAAATGTTCTGTGAAACCATTCTTCAAACAAGGCCATTGTAATCCAAACACTTTTATTACCTTTGTAGACAACAGGCATATCCGTAAAATTTTTGAATGAACGAGGATTTGATGATTTTCCACTAACCATTAATTTCACTCTATGATTTCCAGCAGCATTCGTACAAGCAAGAAAAGTTATTCTTTCTTTCCTCATTTTATGTCCCGACACCGAGGTTTTTTTTAGAGCGCACAAGAGTTCTATCGGGCAAAAGCTTCCAAAATAGGCCAGACTCATCAATATTGTGTATCTGCTCCTTTTCCAAATTTAGAGCGGCAATTTTTGCATTTAGTTTTTGCAAAAATGGGTTAATAGAATCACTCTTATTTGACAGTTTTTCCCCACATATTTTGAGTCTTCGGATTCAATGTCTTTTTTTAAAGTTTGCAACCCAACCATTGCTAGCGTGGAAGCCACCTGACTTTTCATGAATGTTGGCATGAAATAACTTTGCCTTTTCCTTGAGCATATCAGATGTGATTGGTAAATTCTTTGCTCTTTGATTTGCAATCCATTTAAACAATGCTCTTTCCTTTTTTGGAAACTCCGAGGGTTTAAGCGTCTTTCTTCTCCCAGGGCCGGATTCAGAATGCGCCACAAATTTTTTTATGGTGTTTTCATTTCTCTTAATACGAGTTATTGTTGATCTACGCATATGAAAACTTTTGGCTAAGTAATTGGTGGAAAATACAGCACTTAATTTCTTTAAAATCTCAGTTTTGTCTTTAATTGTCAGCAACGTAAATATTTTCTTTGCCATTATGACACCGCACCTCTCAATAGTCTGCTTAAAACTGATTCAAATTACAACATTTCATCAGTAGCATAAAACGACGGTGATTTCCCGAAATGTATTCAGTCTAAGAGAACGTAAACAAAGCAGCACGCAAGAGTAATACAAAAATGTTGCAAGTATCGAGTTCAAAATTTTCGGATGTCGCAAGTACTGAGTGCGTAATGAAAAATATTTCTATGTTGCAAGAATCGAGGTATGCAAGCAACAAGTATGTGAAAGAATCGAGTTACTACTGTATATATTAAATCTACACTGAAATACATGTATACAATTACATAATTACACACCTTTCTGCTAGTTTCCTAACCGGACATTTGTCTTCCTTTGAGGATTCAATAATTTCCACTTTTTCATTTAATGGCAAACAGCCATTTTTGACAATAAACCAATATATTTAATTCAACCACAAAAAGTAAATCCGTGAATCCCCGACACACGGCAGAAAAACATCCATATGTAGTTGCTTCAGAGTTGCCAAATGAATAATATTTGAAAACAAACCAAAAATATGCAAAAGCGATGCCAGATTAACCAAATTAAACAAAAACATTTAAAATATTATATGTGATTCTATGAGAATGTCCACATAATGGAGCGTTTTCAACAAAAATATATACTAAATGTTTGTCCATGTCCACATAAGTACCCACCTGTGGAAGGTTCATTCACATGGAAATTATTATTTGGTGTTACGTTTCCCATTTTTTGTCCATTAAAGGAAGTGTCCACTATAGGAAGTTTTCACTATACCATTTTGATTAGCGATATAATTTTGTATGAAATACTCTATAGAACAGAGTTTTTTATAACCTTTGGACAATTTATTAAAATTTTAAAACTTTTTGATTCTGGATAATTTATTGATGAAGAAATCTCAAGTTCTAAGACAATTTTCGTCCTGGTGAATTTCTCCTGATGTTGGGTTTTTTTTTTCCCTTATATAAAATTCTATATAGAATCTGGGCAATTTCTCTGAGATTTTTTCATATCTTATAAAACAAGACACTATTGTTTTATATTCAGGAAATATCTTAAGTTCTATAACCATTTTAATTCTAAAAAATTTTCCCTGATGATTAATTTATTTTTCTTTAAAAAAATTCTATATAAAATCTAAGCGCTTTCTTACAAAACTTGAAACTCTCCTTCAGTTGCAGACACTTTTTCGTGAAAAAATCTCAATCTCTAAAACCATTTTTTCTCTGAGGAATTTTCACAGATATATCTATATAACTAAAGTAAAAAAGAGATCATTTAGATTCATATTAACGCAAAAAATTAAACGTTTCCTAAAGAGGTAAAAAAACATCTGTCTAAATAATAGTTTTTTTATTGAACTATTCTGACATTTTAGTATCAGTACTTAGTGGCGTTTCCCTTTTTGGAAATAACGTCTGAGCATCGTCTTCTCATAGAGTTGTCCAAATGCTGACACCTTTATTTAGAGATAGAATACCAGACTTGTTTAACTGCCTTCTAAAGATCATTATTATTGGTCAGTTTGATTTCACATCAGCCCATAAATTTTCAATTGGGGGTTTAAGTATGGCGACTGAGCAGGCCACTCCATTACTGTAATTTCATTGTCTTGAAACCACTTCTTAGCTTTTTTGGGTCATTGTCTTGTTGCATGGCCGAAATCATTTGCTCAGATGCATACGGGAGCATAACTTCCTCAAGTATTTTGACGTATGCGGATGCATACATGCAAACATCCCCATACCATGATACCGAAACCAAGAATCATATATAATAGAGGATGTGCAAACCATGATTTTGCCGCAAGAACAAGACGGAAGAGATGGGAACCAACAAAGTTTTATAGGCCATGAGAATTAAAAATACATATAGACTGTGTCACATACATTGCACAGATAGGACACAATGTAACGCGTTGTTATTTGGCACAAGAGACATTTTGTAACAGAGCAATAATCAAAAAACCATGTGAGCATTTTATGAAATTATAACAATGCAATTAAGGGTGGGCACTTTGCTAATTCATACAAACGATCATGAATTGGTTTTTATAATTTAAAAATGAAATTCAATACAAATAAAGAAACAAAAATTTATAATTTTTTCAAAAAAGTTTTATTTAACAAAAAAAACTTAAAATAAATAATTCATAACAAAAATAATAAATAATAATAAATTCATTAAAAAAAATAGTAATAAAAAATAAAAAATTTGCTTAAGTAAAAAATATGAAAAAATATAAAATGAAATATAAAAAAAATTAAAAATGGAAAATGAAAATTGAAAAATGAAAACTGGAAAATGAAAATTGAAGAATGGAAAATGGACAATGAAAACTGAAAAATGAAAAACGGAAAATGAAAAATGGAAAACGAAAACTGAAAAATTAAAAATGGAAAATGAAAATTGAAAAATAAAAAATGAAAAATTAAATGAAAAATTAAAAATGGAAAATGAAAATTTAAAAATGAAAAATGGAAAATGAAAATTGAGAAATGGAAAATGAAAATTGAAAAATGGAAAATGGCAAATGGAAATTGAAAAACTAAAAATGAAAAATGGAAAATGAAAATTGAAAAATTCAAAATGGAAAGTGGAAAATGCATAATGAATAATGAAAATTAAAAAATGGAAGATGAAAAATTAAAATATGAAAAATTGAAAATGGAAAATGAAATATGAAAAATGGAATATGGAAAGTGGAAAATGAAAAATGAAAAATGAAAAATGAAAATGGACAATGAAAATTGAAAAATGAAAAACGGAAAATGAAAAATGGGAAATGGAAATCGAAAACTGAAAAATTAAAAATGGAAAATGAAAATTGAAAAATTAAAAATGGAAAGTGGAAAATTAATAATGAAAATTAAAAAGTGAAAGATGAAAAATTAAAAAATGAAGAATTGAAAATGGAAAATGAAATATGAAAAATGGAATATGGAGAGTGGAAAATGAAAAATTAAAAATTAAAATTGAAAAATGGAAAATGAAAAGTTAAGATTGAAAATTGAGTAATGAAAGATGAAAAATGAATAATGAATAACGAAAAATTAAAAATTAAAAATTAAAAATTAAAAATTAAAAATTAAAAATTAAAAATTAAAAATTAAAAATTAAAAATTAAAAATTAGAAATTAAAAATTAAAAATTAAAAATTAAAAATTAAAAATTAAAAATTAAAAATTAAAAATTAAAAATTAAAAATTAAAAATTAAAAATTAAAAATTAAAAATTAAAAATTAAAAATTAAAAATTAAAAATTAAAAATTAAAAATTAAAAATTAAAAATTAAAAATTAAAAATTAAAAATTAAAAATAAAAATTAAAAATTAAAAATTAAAAATTAAAAATTAAAAATTAAAAATTAAAAATTAAAAATTAAAAATTAAAAATTAAAAATTAAAAATAAAAAATTAAAAATTAAAAATTAAAAATTAAAAGTTAAAAATTAAAAATTAAAAATTAAAAATTAAAAATTAAAAATTAAAAATTAAAAATTAAAAATTAAAAATTAAAAATTAAAAATTAAAAATTAAAAATTAAAAAATAAAAATTAAAAATTAAAAATTAAAAATTAAAAATTAAAAATTAAAAATTAAAAATTAAAAATTAAAAATTAAAAATTAAAAATTAAAAATTAAAAATTAAAAATTAAAAATTAAAAATTAAAAATTAAAAATTAAAAATTAAAAATTAAAAATTAAAAATTAAAAATTAAAAATTAAAAATTAAAAATTAAAAATTAAAAATTAAAAATTAAAAATTAAAAATTAAAAATTAAAAATTTAAAATTAAAACTTAAAAATTAAAAATTAAAATTTAAAAATTAAAAATTTAAAATTTAAAATTTAAAATTTAAAATTTAAAATTTAAAATTTAAAATTAAAAATTGAAAATTAAAAATTAAAAATTAAAAATTAAAAATTATAAATTAAAAATTAAAAATTAAAAATTAAAAATTAAAAATTAAAAATTAAAAATTAAAAATTAAAAATTAAAAATTAGAAATTAAAAATTAAAAATTAAAAATTAAAAATTAAAAATTAAAAATTAAAAATTAAAAATTAAAAATTAAAAATTAAAAATTAAAAATTAAAAATTAAAAATTAAAAATTAAAAATTAAAAATTAAAAATAAAAAATTAAAAATTAAAAATTAAAAGTTAAAAATTTAAAATTAAAAATTAAAAATTAAAAATTGAAAATTAAAAATTAAAAATTAAAAATTAAAAATTAAAAATTAAAAATTAAAAATTAAAAATTAAAAATTAAAAATTAAAAATTAAAAATAAAAAATTAAAAATTAAAAATTAAAAATTAAAAGTTAAAAACTAAAAATTAAAAATTAAAAATTAAAAATTAAAAATTAAAAATTAAAAATTAAAAATTAAAAATTAAAAATTAAAAATTAAAAATTAAAAATTAAAAATTAAAAATTAAAAATTAAAAATTAAAAATTAAAAATTAAAAATTAAAAATTAAAAATTAAAAATTTAAAATTAAAACTTAAAAATTAAAAATTAAAATTTAAAAATTAAAAATTTAAAATTTAAAATTTAAAATTTAAAATTAAAAATTGAAAATTAAAAATTAAAAATTAAAAATTATAAATTAAAAATTAAAAATTAAAAATTAAAAATTAAAAATTGAAAATTAAAAATTAAAAATTAAAAATTAAAAATTAAAAATTAAAAATTAAAAATTAAAAATTAAAAATTAAAAATTAAAAATTAAAAATTAAAAATTAAAAATTAAAAATTAAAAATTAAAAATTAAAAATTAAAAATTAAAAATTAAAAATTAAAAATTAAAAATTAAAAATTAACATTTAAAAATTAAAAATTAAAAATTAAAAATTAAAAATTAAAAATTAAAAATTAAAAATTAAAAATTAAAAATTAAAAATTAAAAATTAAAAATTAAAAATTAAAAATTAAAAATTAAAAATTAAAAATTAAAAATTAAAAATTAAAAATTAAAAATTAAAAATTAAAAATTAAAAATTAAAAATTAAATATTAGAAATTAAAAATTAAAAATTAAAAATTAAAAATTTAAAAATTTTAAAATTTAAAATTAAAAATTAAAAATTAAAAATTAAAAATTAAAAATTAAAAATAAAAATTAAAAATTAAAAATTAAAAATTAAAAATTAAAAATTAAAAATTAAAAATTAAAAATTAAAAATTAAAAATTAAAAATTAAAAAAAAAATTAAAAATTAAAAATTAAAAATTAATAATTAAAAATTAAAAATTAAAAATTAAAAATTAAAAATTAAAAATTAAAAATTAAAAATTAAAAATTAAAAATTAAAAATTAAAAATTAAAAATTAAAAATAAAAAATTATAAATTAAAAATTAAAAATTAAAAATTAAAAATTAAAAATTAAAAATTAAAAATTAAAAATTAAAAATTAAAAATTAAAAATTAAAAATTAAAAATTAAAAATTAAAAATTAAAAATTAAAAATTAAAAATTAAAAATTAAAAATTAAAAATTAAAAATTAAAAATTAAAAATTAAAAATTAAAAATTAAAAATTAAGAATTAAAAATTAAAAATTAAAAATTAAAAATTAAAAATTAAAAATTAAAAATTAAAAATTAAAAATTAAAAATTAAAAATTAAAAATTAAAAATTAAAAATTGAAAATTAAAAATTAAGAACTAAAAACAGTTTTATCTTCAAATCTTGCGACAAAAACAATGTATGTCACACAATTTCCTTCCACATTCATTTTTCTATGTCGCAATTCTCTGTCCGATGTTAGTTCCGATCTCATCCACTCTTGCGTTGTCAGTTTTCTTGTGACAAATTCATGGTTTGCACATCCTCTATTATATATGATTCTTGTTTGCACATCCTCTAGTATATACATATGTATGATTCTTGTTTGCACATCCTCTATTATATATGATTCTTGGTTTTTCCCTCCGAAATAAGTTTTTTTATGAGATCACTTCCCTCACTTGAACAGCAGGACCCATTGAATTAAATACAATTATTTTTAATTTCAATATGCGTATTAACAATACTAACTTCAAAAAACCTACTTTTATTGTTAAAAAAAAAGAGATTTCAGCACTCGTGGCTTTTTTTTAAACTATTAATTTAACGGCCTTATTATGCAGTTTTTCTTCGGGACTGCGAAGTTATAGACAACAATATAAATGCAGAAACACAGAATTGTCAAATGAAATTTATAACTTTCTTGAAAAATGTCTGATTCTGTATACTTTTTCTTATTAATTGAAGAAAGTATTTATTTATTAAAACTTACATTTCGGAGAATTTTTTTTTTTACTATTAAAGTTTTCAAAAACTCATTAATTTTTAAATATTCCTGGTATTCTAAAAAGACGAGAGAGAAAACTACAAAAAAAACAAATAACATTTTTAAATATAGCTAACAGCAGAAACTTAAATGTTTTAAATATATTTGGGCTTATTCTATAAAACGAACATAACGAAACGTGTAAAATTTTTATGAAAAAATTTCAGAAATATTTCAAAGTTTCGTAACGTTTGGTTTTATAGAACGAGCCCCATTATTATTATTTTTTTAATCATAATTTATAGTTAATTATGATGAAGTATGAAAACGAAATAAAAGCAATGTAACACAATTAAGTGTTGCCAACTTCAATTATAAACACTAAAAATATGTAAGGTACATAATTAGCAAAGCCCAAGAAATATTTTTTGAATAAAGAATATACAATTTTAGCAATACAGTTAGTATTAAAAAATATAAAATGTATACTATTAACTTTAATAATGGCATATAAATACATAAATTAAATAAATAACTTATAAAATATAAACATATTTATATAAAGCGCTGTGAATTAAATCAATAATTGATATTATAGCATAATAATAGAAAATATGATAAATTTGCACTATCAAATTTTTTAATGTGTTTTTTTTTTATCAATTTCATTTACAAATTATTATTTTTTTATTTTTAATAATTTATTTATTTTATTTTTTATAAATATATTAGAAAATCTCGTATGGCATAGTTGCACTAAGTTTTTTTCAAATCACTTATTTTTTCATGATTTTTTTCTAACGTTTTATTTATTTAAAACTTGTAATTTTTTTATTTATTTATATGTATATTTTTTAATTTTTTCTTTTTTTTGTTATTCGTTTCTTCTATTTTATTTAGAGTGGATGATAATGAAGGCACCGAACCCCCAGTCGTTTAATAGTTTTTAGTCATTTCTGGAAATCAAAACGCACTTTTATGAAAAAATCCCACAAAAAAAGTTTTTAACTCCATTATTTTAGTTTTTTTTTTATAAATTTAATGTTTAAGACAAAACTAATATTAACAAAAAAAAAATGAAATTTACTTTTTAAACAAAAAACAAAATGTGTCATATATTCTAAATAAGTAATAATAACATTATCTAAAAAATCCGACCGCACTTTATAAGCTGACAAAAATATTAACTTAAATGTTTATTTTATTAAAAAAATAATACTATTCAAAAAACACTGTAATAGTAAAAACGAATTTGCCTAAAATATAGTAAAACCTAAAAATTTAATCAAATAAAATATATTATTTAATAACTAAATCGGGCAGCCTTATACAACATTAATGGCAAAGATAAAATCAAATAAATACCAGTGTTAAATTTTCAATAGAATTTAAATTCTTTTATGGATACATATTTTTCCATCTCTATAAATCTGCCCGTTCTTTTATACTCAACTAAGAAAATGATGAAGATTTTTAATACAATTCCATCATTTGCTTAAATGTGTTCTTTTTTTATTATTAAATATAATTACATTTAATTTTATTTAAAAACGAATTTTTTAATTTTAAAAAATTACTAATTTTAATTTAAAAATAATACGTTTCATTTTGGTAAATGTCAATCCCAAAAACAATTTATAATGATATGTAATAAAATTGTGTAATAACTAAAAAAAATATATATATATATAAAAAGAAAAATTATTGTAAAAAGTTGTTAAGTGACAAAAATAAAGAAAGCCAAATTATTTTAAAAAAATTCAATACAAAAAATTTTTTATTTTTCAAACAGAGCTTTGCTGACTTAACTAATTGTTGCCAATTGTTGGCGCAAAAAGGTACTCAGAGATCAACACTATTAAAACAGAATATGCTTTTCGTAAGTTCCTGACATCAGCATATACAGTAATTCACGGATAAATGCGTTCATGGAAAATGCCAAAAAATTTACGCTTTTAAGCGAGAAACGCACTTAAAAAATTTCGGTTAAATGCGTTATTGACGCATTTAAATACGTCTTGGTTAAATGCGTTACTGACTCACTTAACAGAATTTTCTCTTAGCTGAGTCCACAATTCAGTTATGGAAAATGTAGTTTAAATGAATATACTACTTATTTATTGAAAAGAAACAACAATAAACAAGCCACTTGTTTTATTCAATTCAAATTAGTACATATTAAAATAGTTTGACTTAAAAATAATAAATATATTTTCGAAAATATTATTTTAAGACATAGAGAAAAATAAAATTCTTAAAAAGTTACAATTCATGCATAAATTTATTATCTGGCATAAATGTCTTACGAAGAACATGCATCGACTTCAAAACATCCAGTACAGAGTAAGCAGCCATTCATCCTGAGTAACATCTGCGATAATTTCTTCGTCGGTAAGCGGTGCAACGCGGGGTAAATCGTCATCAAAGCTTACAAAATTTTCATATTCTTGTGAAGATTCATAACTCTTCCATTCTTGCACTATTTCAATTAATTCCTTTTGTAGCTCGCTTCGATTTTCAGAGCCGTTATAAAACTAGCGTAAAGAACTTACATATTTAACACAATTCTGAATACAAATTGGTTTTACCAGCCCAAGCTCGCTTTATTAAATGCAAGGCTGTCAAAAGCGTGATTGGTTTTTTAAATTCCTCAACAGTTTTTCCTAATTTGTCTGCTGTCAATTTCCGTCTAATTATATTTTGACGATATTCCTTAATTGATCTGAATTTTCCTTAATCCAGAGGCTGTGTATCAGGAAGTAAATATTCTATTCGAACATGCGACAAACCGGCTTAGTTATAAGGTGCAGCGTTGCCAATTAATAGGATAACGTTGCGATTTTTTCGAGAAATTTCTTCATTGAACGAAAAAATGATTTTCTCCCAAATTTCTTGTTTTATTATCGGCTTTTCGATAACAAACACATTATTGTACTCGCCTGTTCGTTTATGCATTTAACCTTCGAATTTTGTTTGATATTTTGGATAAAAAATCATTGGCGAACTCGGTAACTCTAGTTTGTAAACACAACAAGAAGTTAATATGCCAAACTTATGGTCATCCCGGCTAGCCAAACTGTCACAAAATGTTGACAAAAAGATGTGGATGGTCGACATTTACTTGTGACAATTTTTGTTGAAAAAAGGTCGGCAGGGCTGACACGATTTGTCTACATTTTTATACACATTTTGTCGACGATTTTGTCAACAAATTTGTCAACATTTTTTCAACAAATTTGTCAACGTTTTGTCAACAAATTTGTCAACAAATTTTTCAGTAAATTTATGCAAAAATTATCCAAATCTAAATTAAAACAATTTTTTTAAAGGCAACTTCTTTTATTATTGATTACGGAGTTATATATTAAAAAAACATAAACAAAGATTTTTTGCTCTTTAATTTAGAGAACCTTTCCCCTGCTCTTTGGAAATAAAATTTGACTGCATTCAGTGCCACCTCCTCTTCGAAGTTCTTAAACCTATTGCTTTTCGCGGCATCTAAAAATTATAGAAAAAGAGGCTGGAAAACATAACAGGATATTATACACCAAAATATTACCCAATATAAATGCAAGCACAACTGATCCATCCAGCTTAGTTTTATTGTTCTTACCAGAAAAATTGATTTTGGTTAGAAAATCTGCCGTGAAATGTTTATTTATAATTTTTCGTTCATTATGTCCAATACTGGATCCACCAACGGTACTGATATGTTGTATCTTAAATGATAAATGTCAAGATTAAATAATTTTATTAAATATATATCTTTAAAAAAATTTATACACACCAAGGATTTCTTAAATTCTAAATTTATTTCACACCTTGTAATTAGGGCATTATATTCGTCAACATTTTTGATTGGCAGCATTTCATCAATCTCAGTGTATTCTTTTTCTTTATTTGAATTTATAAAGTCACTGATTATTGATTATATATTATTAATTTATATATTTTAAATAAAATTATTTAAATTATACCTTTTCTATCAAATAATATTACGAAATAAAAGACCAGCCCTGTGTATACTCTTAACATTGTTGTGTTTGATATCTAATTGACGTTCATGTTAAAATAGAAATAACTATTGCAAAGCTAATTAGAACAAAAATTGTGGCGCCATCTACTGTGGCATAGCAATACTGAGCAAAATGAAGAGACACTCAATTTGTTAATACAAAAGAAATGTATTTTCAAAATACATATTGGAGAATTTTATATAAATAAAATAATATACCGATTTATTTCTTACATGCGGTTATTATGAATATATGTACACATGTACATTAGGGTGGCCGTTAAAAAAAAAAAGTGTTCAAACTCTCGCTCCCAACCCCTAGAAATATGCGAATAGCAAAAAAAATGAGAAATACAAAGTTTTGGGCCAATCAAAAAAAACTTCAAGATGTCCCTCAACGCGATTGAAAATTTCAAGTGTGTTTATATGGGGAAAATATGACTTTTTTAGATTTTACGAAAATTTCGTTCTAAATTTTAATTTTTCTAACAAGTTGTTGTCTTTGTAAATTGTCTTTTTAAAAAGCTTTAAAACTTCAAAATCGATTAAAACTCGCCAAGCAATAGCAAATGCCCCAGACCACTTTTGTGCCAAAAAAACTATGTCATGAAATTTGATGGCATTTTTTCAATTTTGAGAAATTAAAGCCATAATTTTTTTTGGTCTCTATACTTACAAGTACTCAGGTATGAAGTATTGTTTTATTACCACGTTGTTAACCTATTGCGCATTGAAAATTTTGAAAATTCCTTTTTTCAAGTTTTCAAAAATTTTCTTAAACAAAATTTAAAAAATGGATCTGGTACTTTAAGGTTTTATTAAATATATGCTAGTGATTAACTGTGTGAATTTTTAGGTAAATCCCTATGCCAGAATTTTTTTGACAAGTATTTTACTTTTGCGGATTTCGAGAAAAATGGGATTTTTTTAAATATTCTGTAAATACTTTGTATCAAAAAGTCATAATTTTTCTACTTTTAAATGTTATATTTTATCTTAATAGCCTAGGGTTTCGGAAAAAAGATATGACGCTATTAACCCTTCTGGAATTTGGGTCACATATGACCCCAAGCTAATAAAAGACAATTTATTCAAAAAATTCAAATCTTTTGCAAATACATACTACTGAATTTTTAAAAATTTCGAAATAGCATAAAAAATTAAGACGCATTTTTTTTTAATTTTTAATTTTTAATTTTTAATTTTTAATTTTTAGTTTTTAATTTGTAATTTTTAATTTTTAATTTTTGATTTTTGATTTTTAATTTTTAATTTTTTGTTTTTAATTTTTAATTTTTAATTTTTATTTTTAATTTTTAATTTTTAATTTTTGATTTTTAAGTTTTAATTTTGGTAGCAACAATTTTATAAATTTTGGATCAATGAGATCTAATCCAACAGCATTTGACTTAACAGATAAGCAACACGATAGGACATCAGGTGGGATCACACACGAAAATTCAAATTGATAAGTTGTTCGTATAGGTAATGGTATCATTTACTCGTTTGTAAGTGCGACTGCGTTATCTTGAGTTGCTGTAAATGATGTAGTAGTTAATTGTTTGCCATTTCTTCTTTGAGTCTATCGCTGACTGAAAGCGTCTTGCGTAATAGCTCGACTTTGCGTCTCTTATACTTTTTGCGACATTACGTCGCGCAATACGATATTCCTCATGGAGATCGGATGTTCTGAATCTCTTCCAATGTGCGTATAGCTCATCCCGGAGATCAATTTGGTTCTTTATGGAAGAGGTGAACCAGCAATTATTTCTTCTATCGCCACGACAATAACGTGTTGGAACGGTAAGCTCAAACATTTGGTGCAAATTACTATTTAAAAAATGTAGTTGTTCTTCGGCAGAGGCCATGTAATAAATACTGCTCCAGTCAATACAATTAAAGTACTCATCCAATAGATACAAACTGATGTTACGGAAATCCCGATATCTGTAAGGGGTTTTGGTTTCATACAATGTGAAGTTGAATGACAAAAAATGAGGTCATTGTTTCTCGAAACGCGAAACGGGCACGCTAAGTTGATCAAATAACAATAAATTGGAAGGATTACTTATAATAAAAATGTCAAGCAACGAACTAGTTGTAGATGTATAATAAGTAGGATTTACAGTGTTGACAATATATAATCCAATTGACATGATGGATAGTAACATGTCCGAACCAGCCAGAATATTTGAATTAAAATCGCTGGCGATAACAACATCGTTGTACTGTATAGTAAGGGTTTCAAGAAGGTTTAAAAAAGATTCATATGGAATTTGTTTGTTAGGTCTATAGATACAACCTAATAGTAATTTACTCTCACGTGCGATAATTTCAACAAATAAATATTCTATTTTGTCGTCCGCCTTTGATGAGCAAATAAATTTTGTACAAATATGATTTTTAATGTAAATAGCAACACCACCTCCGCGTTTTAGTCTATCATTTCTTAATAATTTATAGCCTTTGGCAGCACCATACCATCAGTTATACATTCGTTATACCAAGTTTCTGATATACACACGATATCCACATCAGACTCCTCAAACAAATATCGGAACTCATCCATTTTATTGACCAAACTTTGTGCATTAATATGGCACATGTTCAATCCATTACGCTGTTTTGTTAAAACTCGAATCATATTTTTAGTACAGTCATTAGAACTCAACCCAGTATTAAATGTTTGTGACATTAAAACTAATAAATAATAATAATAGGGCAACGCTACGAGTATTAGGAGGATAAAAGTTAAAATTCATATAACAATTTGGTTTTAATAATACAAGTGCTTGGAAAGGTAAAAATAACATTAAGGGTAGCAATACGGGTACATCGGTTAAAATACTATTGTACATCATTTTGATGCGGTTCATTACGATTATAAGGCAGAAAAAACTGATTTAGTTCAATTTTCATTTTCCATTTTTCAATTTTCATTCGCCTTTTTTAATTTTTCAATTTTCATTTTCCATTTTTCAATTTTCATTTTTAAATTTTCATTTTCCATTTTTAATTTTTCATTTTTCAATTTTCATTTTCCATTTTTCAATTTTCATTTTCCATTTTTAATTGTTCAGTTTTCGTTTTCCATTTTCCATTTTTCATTTTCCATTTTCCGTTTTTCATTTTTCAATTTTCATTTTCCATTTTCCATGTTTAATTTTTTATATTTCATTTTCCTTTTTTAATTTTTAATTCTTAACTTTTCATTTTTCAATTTTCATTTTCCATTTGCCATTTTTCATTTTTCAATTTTCATTTTTCATTTTTAAATTGTCATTTTCCATTTTTCAATTCTCATTTTCCATTTTTCAATTTTCATTTTCCATTTTTCATTTTCCATTTTTCAATTTTCATTTTCCATTTAACATTTTTCATATTTCAATTTTCATTTTCCATTTTTCAATTTCCATTTTCCATTTTTCATTTTCCATTTTTAATTTTTCAATTTTCAATTTTCATTTTGCATTTTCCATTTTGCATTTTCCATTTTTCAATTTCCATTTTTCATTTCCATTTTCCATTTTTCAATTTTCATTTTCCATTTAACATTTTTCATATATCAACTTTCATTTTCCATTTTTCAATTTTCATTTCCCAATTTCATTTTTCCGTTTTGCGTTTTCCATTTTTCATTTTTTAATTTTCATTTTTCAATTTTCATTTTCCATTTTCCAATTTTCATTTTCCATTTTTCAATTTTCAATTTCCATTTTCCATTAGTCCTTTTTTCATTCTTCAATTATCATTTTCCATTTTTCATTTTGCAATTTCATTTTCCATTTTGCATTTTTCATATTTCAGTTTTCATTTTTCATTTTCCACTTTCCATTTTTCATTTTTCATTTTCCATTTTTCAATTTTCATTTTACATTTTTCATTTTTCAATTTTCATTTTCCATTTTTGAACTTCATTTTCCATTTTTCATTATGCATTTTCCATTTTTCAATTTTTTTTTCTTCATTTTCCATTTTTCATTTTCTATTTTACATTTTTCATTTTCCATTTTCCGTTTTTCATTTTACATTTTTCATTTTTCATTTTTCAATTTTCTTTTTTCATTTTCCATTTTCTATTCTCCATTTTTCATTTTCTATTTTACATTTTCCATTTTCCGTTTTTCATTTTCCATTTTTATTTTTCATTCTCCATTTTACATTTTCATTTTCCATTGGAAAATTTCCATTTTTCGTTTTCATTTTTTCTTTAATATTGGCGATTTTTTTATTATAACGTGATAACGATAAAAAAAACATGAGTTATGTTATTGTGTTCTTCCTATTGTTAATATATATGCATATTATTTTTGTGGCATTTTTTTATGTTGTTGTACAATTATTATGTTCAACCACTAAATTGTTACAACAAACACACTTGGTTTTATGTTTTTTTTGGAGATATCTACATATTTTTGATCGCATCTAATCACAATGATGCCCGATGTAGCCCATTTTCAATACCAAGCTGCTGGGAATTATGGCAAATGATATTTTTGTAACCTTATCCAGTTAGATGGCTTTTTTTGGGAATGAGCGTGATTTCAACAGACAGACGGACATCGCTATATCGACTCGAGCTGTGATAAGGATCAAGAATATATATACTTTATGGGGCCGGAAATTAGTTTTTCGATGCGTTACAAACGAAATGACAAACCTATATATACCCTCTGCCACTGACGTGTGAAGGGTATAAAAATGGCAATAATTCGTCTTATTATAATTAGTCAGTCCATGTTATCCTCATGGTCCTACACGTAGCGACAGACACTGGTCAGGAAAATTCAAGACAAATACCAAAGCGGTATTATCAGTTCTCTTGCCCGTTCACTTCCATGGCCGTGGCCTTATACTAAAGTAATCATGGGGAGGCTACTTGGCTCTGTCAGCATTTCCTTGGTCTGACATGCAAGAGTAGACATATACGGTGTATTTCATAATTATAACGTCACTCTTTTTTTGATTATAACTCTTTCAATATAATATGATTCCCTTAGGTCTCTTCGGATGAATTATTCTTCTTTGAATATGCTCTTGGTTGATAATTGTTTTATTGTTGTAGTTGCATTTGTTGTAATTTGTTTTTGCAATTTACCGCATGTTAGTGTTTCATAATTATAACGTCGTTTTGCAAAAAATAGTAAAAAAAAATCAGTAAGTGATTAGACTTGGATGAAATTTGATCTTTTAAAATATATTTTCTTATCTGTCATCGGATGCCTCGCGGAAAAATTCTGACCGACCTTGAAAAAGGTCAAATTTTGGCTTTCAAAGCCGAAAACGTAAGTTTACGAGAAATTGCTCGAAGATTGTATCGAAGTCTAAGGGTGATTCAAAATTTTTTAAAGAGTCCCACAAATTATGGAAAAATAAAATGTTCAGGGCGAAAAAAAATTCTATCGCAGCGCGACATTGCTCATATTGCCCGACTGGCAAGCAACTCCTCAGCTAGTATTGCGAAAATTCGAGCCCAATCTGGAGTAGTTGCATCAAAAACAACTGTTTGGAGGGCATTAAATGGAGAAGAAAACATAGTACGTTGTAAAATGGCCATAGTACAGAGACTTCTTCCACGTCACATAGCTGCTAGAATGAAGTTTGCACATGGCAACATGGGTACGGATTGGAAACAGGTAAGTCGAATAATGATAAAAAAAAACTAGAATTGAAATAAAACTTAAAATGGTTAAAAACATTAAACATTTCACTCTAGGTCATATTCTCCGACGAAAAAAAATGGAACTTAGATGGCCCAGACGGCAACCGAGGTTACTGGAGAGACGTAAGAAAGGAACCCCTAACTTTCACAAAGAGAAATTTTGGAGGAGCATCATTGATGGTATGGGGAGCTTTTTGTGCCGATGGTACGTTGGAAATTCAATTTGTTTCATGTAGGATGAATAGTGCTGACTATATAAGAACGTTAGAAATGAGTTTGGTTTCATTTTTGGAAAAAAATGCAAACAAAAGCTTCATTTTTCAACAGGATAACGCAGCTATCCATAACAGTGCTGCGACTAAAAATTGGTTTTCTTCCAAAAATATTAATGTTTTGGAATGGCCTGCGTGTTCCCCTGATCTGAACCCAATGGAAAACGTATGGGGTATTTTATCTAACAGGGTTTACTCCGAAAATCGCCAACACGCAGATGTCGCCTCACTGAAAAGCGCCATATTGGAACAATGGGAGAGAATGAGCGAAACTCAAATAATTTAGTTGAAAGTATGAAGAATAGAATTTTTACTTTAATACAAAATAAAGGTGGAAGAATTCCTTATTAATTTTATTACAATTGCATTTTATTTAAGAGAAATTTTTAATGACGTTATAATTATGAAACACTAACATGCGGTAAATTGCAAAAACAAATTACAACAAATGCAACTACAACAATAAAACAATTATCAACCAAGAGCATATTCAAAGAAGAGTAATTCATCCAAAGAGACCTAAGGGAATCATATTATATTGAAAGAGTTATAATCAAAAAAAGAGTGACGTTATAATTATGAAATACACTTTATGTGAAGGATGTCGAAAAAATTGCCTACGTTTCTCTGAACCATATTTGTATACAAAATCCTCCAGGATCTCTTAGTTTCCAGAATCGCTTGCATCATTTGAAAGCCTGAATGTCGAAATTGCAGAAGAGGCACCCACAACAACACCACATCTTATCTTTGATCTATCAGTAAACTTGCAGGTGGGATACCAAGTCGTGGAAATCAAATAATAGTTCATTCTTAATTCTAAAAACTGCAAGGTCTACAAACAAACCTCTTTTTTGTAAAGTCAATTTGAATACACCTTATTTTATAAATTAGTTTTTATATTTTACATTAACTCGCGAGTTCTAGTAGAATACATTATTACTTAAGCTAATACACAAAAAAGATTTTAGCTAAATTAAATAAATGCAAATTTGTAAAGTTTAATGGGGGAACAATTAAGGGATTGTGAAAAAATGTCTTAATTATGATTATACTAATGTTGTTGTTTTAAAAACTGGAAGACGAACCATAACACAGACCTTCAAAATCCACAATAAGGCATTCTTTGAAAATTCTTCAGCTTCCTAATTTACAGACATCACTTACTTCATGGTGGGCATAGCAACAGCAGCTTGGGTGTGTGTAACATCAGATTCACGCCATAATTGAGTAACAGTCTTGGTTTGAGTATAGAATTTAACACCTTGTTTACCATAGAAATGATGATCACCACGGAATGAGCCACGACTACCTGTGAAGGAGAACATGGGCAAAGGCACAGGGATCGGTACATTAACACCAACTTGTCCAACATCGATTTCGTTGACGAATTTGCGGGCTGTAGCACCATTGGTGGTGAAGATAGCCGTACCGTTACCGTAGGGATTGGTATTGATCATTTGAATAGCATCGTCAATGGTATCGGCCTTGAGGATAACCAAAACGGGGCCGAAAATTTCCTCTTTGTAGCAGGTCATATCGGGTGTAACATCAGATAAAATGGTGGGACCAACGAAGTAACCTTTCTCGAAACCAGCAACTTTGTGGCCACGGCCATCCAAAATAAGTTTAGCGCCTTGTTTAACGCCAGATTCAACCAATTCGTTGATACGTTGTTTTGATTGAGCGCTGATAACGGGACCTACATCAGTCCCGGGAACATGGCCAGCATTAACCTTTAATTTCTGGGCACGTTCCACCAAATCGGGGATCCATTTTTGAGCTTCACCGACGAATACAGCGGTAGACAAGGCCATGCAACGTTGACCGGCAGCACCGAAAGCAGCACCAGCCAATTGATTTAATGTGTTTTCCTTATTGGCATCAGCTATGATAACACCATGATTCTTAGCACCCATGTTGCTTTGCACACGTTTGCCATTCTTGCCAGCACGTTCGTAAATGTATTTACCAGCTTGATCGGAACCAACAAAAGAAACAGCCTTGATTTCGGGGGCATCACAAATAAAGTTGACAGCTTCATGTTGACCATGGATAACATTGACAACACCAGGAGGACAACCGGATTCATTAAGCAATTCCATCAACAACATGGTGGCACCGGGAACACGTTCGGATGGCTTCAACAGCATGGTGTTACCGCAGGTAATGGCAACAGGGAACATCCACAAAGGAATCATAGCAGGGAAATTGAAAGGTGCAATGCCGGCTGTAACTCCCAAGGGCAAAACCAACGAGTAAGTGTCCATATCACGGGCAACATTAGCAACAGTTTCACCCATTTGCAAGGAAGGAATGCTGCAGCAGTGCTCCACAACCTCTGTGCAATGGAAAAGCACACAAAATTGTTAAGTATTTAGTTATCCAAAATAAAAAATTAAAGAAAAACTTACGCAAACCACGTAAAACATCACCCTCAGCATCAGCCAAAGTTTTGCCCTGTTCCTTGGTAATATTCTTGGCTAATTCACCCATATTTTCCTTAATCAAAGCCTGCAATTTGAACATAACCTGTTGACGCGACAAAATCGAAGTGTTGCTCCATGATTTGAAGGCTTTTTTGTTCGATTCCAAAGCAGTTTGCATCTCATCCTTAGTACACTTGGGTACACGGGTAACGACTTCATTAGTGGCTGGATTATGTAAATCAATCCATTCGGAAGTTTTGGAGTCTATGAATTTGCCATCAATAAACATTTTGGTGGTGGGAGCGGCCGAAGAGTAGGCACGCTTAGCCAAACGGGCCTAACATAACAAATGCAAGTAAAAATAGACAAAATAATTTATACATTAAATAAAAAATTAACACTTTGTTGTTATTAAATAATTAAATATTCATTGAATAATCAATTGCTGGCTTTTGAACCGTTACACATATATTTTGTTTGAATATTTATGATCAAATTCAAAGAAATGTATGTAAGTATGTTTAAGTTCCATTTCATTCCTTGTTCTATTTTTATTAATTTAATTTAGTAATATAATTAAATTTTTTATTTTGTATCCAGTTTTATCTCATTTAAATGTTGCTCAATTTTATTACACCTATTTTATTAATTTGTTTTTGTTTGTTTTCGCAATAGTTAATAGATAATTATAGATATACTAAGGAATAGGTTCAAATTCCATTTCATTACCCGTTTTTATACCCTATTTGTAACTAACAAAACTATTTGATCGACTCAGAATAAATTGTTTATTTATTTGCTTATTTATTGGTCTATCGAATTAATCCTTACAGACTTTTTACAAAGAAAAACATTTAAAAATTAGTTTTTGTAACATTGCTAGCCATGAATTTAGAAAACATATTATTTTACTTTTAATTACATTAGTATTTAATTTCAAATCAATAAATCTATATTATCTATATCATCGTAAACTCAACTATTTTGCCTTTTAGTCATTTATATTAACATTCATACAAAATCTACACAAACCAATTCAATATCGGCATTGTGTTACGACCATGAATTTCGATCAGTGTTACAACTAATCCATGCTCATAAACACTACTACTAACTCATTTCTCTCGATGGCCACCACTAGTCTAGCTCGACTATAATTTTCTCACTTTGTATCCAGTTTTTCTCATTTACATAAATGTCGCTCTCTATTTTATTACGGCTTCTTTTATTCTTTTTTTTTTTACATATACTGAGCTGTAGGTTTTATTTCCATTTCATTCCTGTTTTTAGTATTTTAATTTCAATTTCATTTTGTTTGCAATTTTACCTCATTTAAATGTTACTCAATTCTATTACGCCTTTTTGATTTATTTTTGGTTTTTTATAGATACGAGGCCGGTACCAGATCAATCCGACCTGACGTGTAAATGGAGGTAGAAGTTTGAAAAAAAAATTACTTTGGTGAAAAGTGACAACCTTATAAAGCATAAGTTTTAAGTTTCAAGGTGCTACGTTGTTTGAAATTTTGCTGCCATCAAAAGCAAAGGATTTCAGTGAATTTGTAAACATGGAAAAAATTAGTCACCGTTATGTAGTTCAATGCTTTCATTTGAAGGTCTCAGTACAACCAACATTAAAGCCGAGCTAGATTATACTCTGTGGTAGCCGCTTCTTCGTTTACGATTATAAAATATTGCGTGACAGAGATTAAACGAGGCCGTACGAGTTGCCAAGATGAACAGCTGAGTGGTTGGCCAATTGAGGTGGCCACGGCAGAAACGGTTAAGAAAAGTTGCAAGAGTTACCTGAAATTATGAGAAAGCTGTCCGCAAGATGGCCGCCGCTTTTGCTCACAATAGAACAAAAACACCGTCGTGATGATGTTTCAATAGTGTTAAGCGATGTTTCACCGCAATGAAGCCGAATTTTTGTGTCAATTTGTAACCATAATTGACACATGGATCCACCACTTCACACCTGAGATAAAGGAACAGTTAAAACGGTGAGCTGAAATAGAGTTTGTTTCCAAAGAAAGCGAAGACAGTGCCATCTGGAGACAAGGTTATGGCATCCGTTTTGTGGGATACTTATATTCCAAAAGGAATAACAATCAACGACGAGTATTATGCTAACTTATTGCAGCGTTTAAGTGATGTAATTAAAGAGAAAAGGCCGCATTTGGCGAAAAAGAAATTGTTGTTCCATCAAGACAAATCATCAGTTCACACTTCCACTATTGCGATGGCCAAAATCGATAAATTAAAGCTCGAATTGCTTAATCATGCACTTTATTCGCAAGATTTAGCTCCCTCGTATTCAGTGGAAAAGATTTGCCAATAATAAAGAGATGGAGTCTACGATTAATGTCTATTTTAAGGAACTAGACAGTTCTTACTCTAAACAGGGTGTAGAAACTATTGAATATAGCTGGGAGAAGTGCGTCGAGCTAAATGGAGATATGTTGAGAAATAAAGAAAATTTTTCCCAAATTTGCTGTTTTTTTTTGTCTGGTCGGGTTCTTATGAAACCGCCCTCGTAATAGAGAAATATAAATTTACGACGAATACAAATGGTTTGTTTTTTTTAATACATTTTTTTGTCAAGCTAACGAAGTGCCATTGAAACCTAAATAGAACAAAATGATTTTGGCCTCTAATTTTGTTTTGTACTATA
Source organism: Cordilura impudica (assembly GCA_963682025.1). NCBI lineage: Eukaryota > Metazoa > Arthropoda > Insecta > Diptera > Scathophagidae > Cordilura > Cordilura impudica. The sequence goes on along the minus strand of OY821520.1, from coordinate 242,360,570 downwards.
TACTATTTAAATTAAAGGGCAGAAACAATTTACCTAGTTGCTCACTGATTTATAAAATATCAAGCTAATGAAATTTATCGGAAATTTCTCTGAAAATTCACGATAAACTTAAGTTGAAAATATGTATGTACATACGTACATATGTAGTAGATTGATCTATATTTTTTGCCAATACAAACCGAAAATTTGAAATTCATTAAACTCAGAGTACCTACATATATCAATTAAAATTCATGAAATTCCATTTAAAATTCAATTAATTTTTTCTGAATTACAAATGTAAATTTACTGAAATACAAACAAAATTTTTCTGAGTTACAAATGGAATTTTTGTTTTCAAATGAAATGTTTTGAATGGCAATTGGTAATTTCTGATTTACAAACGGGATTGGGAATTATTGAATTTCAAAAAAAGACAAGTAGGAAAATTATAGTCGGTCTAGACCGACTATACGATACCCTATACCATGCGTTTAGAGACCCTATCTCTTAGGCGCAACTAACTGGACATAGAAAATAAGCATAAACCAAATTTGAGTGGGATTTTTATTAATTTTTTGGCTGCAGATATGAAAAAGTTCATATCGGATGCTATATCTATATGGGGAGTAGGCCCAAAAATGGACCGATTCTGATCATGTTTGGTAAAGTCTTGTATTTTGCAAAAATATATACAAACAAAATTTGAGAAGAATCAGTGCAATATTTTTGTTTTTTTTTTATAGATTTATAGATTTAAGTGCCTATGACTAAGAGTTGTCCCATAGGGATCATTTTTGGACTACTAATTAATGGATGTAATAAATGCATACAAACCCAATTTGAGTAATATCTATATGACAATTTGGATCTTATGGCAATTTATGTCGATTTCATAGGGGTCATTTGTATGGGGGCTAAGTCTGAACATGGTCCGATACTCAACAATTTCAATAGCATTCATCCTATGGCCGATAAAAGCTTATGTACCAAATTTCATCAAAATATATTCATATTTGCGACCTGCAGTTTGATTACAAGGTTTACATGGACACACAGACGGACGGACGGACGGACATCGTTAAATCCAATCAAATAGTGATTCTGATTCGATCGGTATAATAAAAGATGGGTCTAGGTCAAATATTTTTGGTAGTTACAAACAGCAGCACAAAGTCATTATACCCAAACCACATAGAGGTATAGGGTATAATTATAAAGCCTATTGTGGTGTTATGAATAGGTGGTGTTATAAATATGTGCTGGTTAAAGGCTAACTATTTGGGGTGTGGTCCTTGCAACCGGCAGAGTTTGCCACTGGTTGTGCTTGTGGTGTCCTGTGTTATGTATTTAGGAGTGTGGGGTTTTACAACCGGCAGAGTTTGCCACTGGTTGTGCTATTGCATTTGCCGATCTTACTATTGTAAGGGCAAATGGAAACTTTTGTAATAAAACTAAGGCAGTTGTTGCCGATTTAGTGTTTAAAATTCAAGTCTGTTTTATTTTGGGTTTTACACCCTTTTTATACAATTTGTCATGATCTAACTTATTCTAGCTTATAGTTAGTGTTACATTTGTTTCACTCAGTACTATGAAGGATCGTATTGCTTTATTCTACATTCCAATTACAATGTTATTTGCTTGGTATGCACTCAAATAATATGAGTCACTCACATATTATTTGTTACATATCTACATATGTACATGCCATGCATAGAACAGTTTGACTCATTATCGATATTGTCTGTTGCATATACACATTGTGTAAATGATATTTTAAATTGTCATCGATACTATTGATTGTCTGTTCTATGTATCATGTATGCATTGTAGACATGTGTGGTACACTACACCCTTACCCTTAAGAGAAAAATTAGGGAGGTAATATTTAACTGCATAATTTTTCTTATCAACTTCATAATACCGTTACAAAATTTCTTAAATTTATTGGTTAAAATATTTATATACAATTTGTTATTAAAATATTGTATTAATTAACAATTATTCTTATGATATTTCTTAATATTCTATATATTTCTTTAAATTGTTATTGTGCAATTCTTTTTCTTTGCCATTATAATCTATAGTGGTGTTTACACCATTTCTCTTAACAATTTTATATGGTCCCTTATATGGACTTTGGTTTTTCTTTCTATTCTCTACTCTTATTAGAACTAAATCTCCTATATCTAGTTTAGGTTGGTTGCTATATTTATCCTTTTCAATTCTATTATTTTTTATACTAATTGTCATTTCTTTTGCTCTATTCAACGAGAATTGTAATCTAACTCGTAGTTCTCTAACGTAGTCGTCATAGTTGTAGAATTTATTTTCATTTTCATTTTCTTTCAAAAGAATGATTTTAATTCATAAAAAGGTATTTTCCCCATTTTGCCTTTAATAAATCAAAAAACTTTAAAAATGTACATATGTATGTACATATCTCTTGACCAAATGTACTTTTTGTCGTAATATCTACTGTGAGCGTCAAAAAAAAAGGTAAACAGGAATTTTTAATCTTTAAATTGTCTTATACCAAAGTTATTATTGACTTACGATAAAAAGTAATATTACAGAGTTTACTAATATATCATTTAGAGATAGACTACTATAAAACATGAAATCAAATCAAGTGGGAATATTGCACAAATCTCTCGAAAGTGAAAATGCATCAAATTTAATGGTCAAAAAAAGTAAACAGTGGTAGCACGTAAAGGTGCTATTACACGATGTGTTTTTTACATACGTACTGTCACTTTTTTTATCCATATGAAATTCCGCATGTCTGTCAAAATTGTCTTTTACATACGATTCATAATTTTTGCTATCACACGTGCATATGTATTTCCGTATGACATAACCTCTAAATGTAAACAACAGCTGATTTAATTTGTGAATTTACAAAAATTTATTGTTAAAAAAAGTTATATATTTTTTTAATTGTTAATTAATATTAAACAATTTATTCTTCTTTCAATATTAATCTTTATAATTTACTCTGTTTTTCTTTCGCCACAAGCAGTGTTGTATTTTCATATGTTTGTCATGCCAAAATAGAACCTGTTCTAATTGAAAAATGTACATGCGACTTTCCTCATGTATTGTACATAAACAATGTTTCATATGTATCACACGATGTGTACAACTTTTGTTGTGGGAAAATTTGACAGTACATATGTAAAAAACACATCGTGTAATAGCGCCTTAATTACGCTTTTTTATATTTCGGTGAAGAACCTATACTTTTTGTGGCAAATTTGTACTGATCACGTGTTTTACTTTACTAAAAATCATTTGAAGTTGATTTGTACTAATTAATAATAACTAAAAAGATGTAAAAGCAAATATTCTTACTATAGGAAAGCAAACATCGGTATAACTCGGAATATATTTTAGATTGAAAAGAAAAAGGTAAATCCTTGCGTGAAATTGGCGAAATTGTGGGTAGGAACCACTGCACAATAAAAAAAAGTAGCTGATGAATGCGCTAAACACCATCAGGTTGAATATTTAATGAGATCTGGACACCCACAGCGGCTTAGTGGTACTGAAATTAGAGCTGTAGTAAGGAAAGTAAAGACATATCCAGCCTAAAGTGCAGTTAAATTTATCAGAAAACATAACGCAGACATCAGGCAAACCAGTAAGTTAGAGTACAGTAAGGAGATCGCTTCATAAAAATAGCTTATATGGTATGATTTCAAGCTAGAAATCATACATATCCAACGCGATCAGAGCAAGCTAATGAATTTTTATAAAAAAGTATAAAAATGAGGCTCTATCTTTGTGGGAAAGCATATTATATACAGATAAGAGGAAATTCGAAATTTTCGGCGCGAAAAGGCCTCCAAAAATATGGCGTGCTAAGAATGAAACATGCAAATAAATGTGTGTTACCAACACTGTTATATACGGTGGTGGTTCAGTTATGGTTTGCGGCTATATGGCGGGAACAGGTGTTGGTAATTATATTTTTATTTACTCCACTATGAACCAAATGGATTACTTAGCCATTTTGAAGGACAATGTTGGCCCTAGCGTCGAGAAATAAGGGATGGCTGGAAATAGGATCTTCCAACAGGACAACGATCTAAAGCATACATCTGAAGTTGTGAAAGAGTGGCTACTGTACCGGACTCCTAAGACACCTGATCAACCGCCGCAGTCCCCGGACCTTAACCTAATCGAGCATCTGAAAAATAGGTCGAAGGGCTTTTACAAACAAGGCAAACTTAAAGATACCTCAATTTGAACAATGGAGCATAATCTACCCTGATATAACAAAAAAAACTTGTAAGAGTCGCTGCCTAGAAGACTATATAAGTTGCTTAAGGCCAAATGAAAATAAACCAAATATTAAAAAATTTTAAAAGTTTACTTTTTTTATTTAAGTTCTGTTGCCTTTTCTTTGCTGTTCACCTTTTTTGACGTGTAAAATTTGGTCATTTTCTAAATAAAGTGCATTTATTTCTGTTTTGTAATGCTTTTGTTTAATTTTTTTTATTGAGTTCAGCTATAATTAAATAATTCTTGAATTCCTTATATTTATTTTTGATTTTGGGTTAATTACTTCATCTATAATATTAATAGGCTAGGCGATTTCTTGTGACCTACGTTTTGTTCTACCGTTTTATCCCGATTTTGATCAAACGTATATTATTTGAAAGGTATTCCTTTTTAGCCGTTTTGCATATTTACAGATTTTTAAATTTGTTCCTTTATTTTAAGTAAATTGCATTTAAAGTTGCTACTAACACTTACATAAAATTATACATATGCTATGTGTGTTTTATTAAATTTGTTAATGAGTTTGATATCTTCATTCACAAACCATAAAAGTGTTGGTTTGTGAATTGGCTAAGTTGAAAAATAAAGCCGCCTAGAAATTGCACTCGAATTTCGAGCGCTGCAGTCTGCTAGTACTTATTAATGCGTGTAATAAACACAAGCAAACCAAATTTAATCGAGATCTATACGATAATTTTTGTCTTATTACAATTTAAGTCGATTTCATAGGAGTCATTTGTAGGTCTGAACATTCACCGATTTTTATCAATTTTAATAGTGTTCGTCCTATGGCTGATAAAAGCTTATATAAGTTAAGGTATGTCTCATATACTGTGAAAGACATACCGACAATTATGGTAAACAGTCCGTCCGTTATGGTTAAATCATCTAAAGTGTTATCATTCATTAACCATTTACTTATTTTCTAAGTGCAAAGAAAACAATTATGTTACCACCCAGCTTGACGAATATTTTATTTCGTCATTCATTTTATGAATGTTTTGCCCGAATCAAATTACTCACAACGGGCACGAGTATGTCGCAATATCTTATTGCTATGTTTAACATTTATTCTTTTGTCGCAATCTCGTATTGCACTCATTTGCATTTTTTTTATTTTGTTTCTGTCCCATTCCCTTTTGCATTCATTGGCATTTTATTGTTACCAATGGTTTGCCCAATTATGAAACATAAACGGTTCTCAGGTTGCTGCACTTGAAATTGTTTATGGTTTCACAATCACTATTGTGAAATGAAGGCAATGCACTTGGGAATTGTTTATGTCAACCATCTGTTTTGCTGATCGGCATTTATCGATGATTTTTGTTTTTAATATTTTTCGGTGGTGTTTCTCTGTCGCAGAGGAACGGCATTTCTTTTCCTATATTTAGTATAGTAAAAAGAAATGTAAAGTTAGTCTTCGTGGAGAACTCAAGCCTACATAAAACAAAAATAATAAAATCTTGTAATTGGCTTCAATAAAAAGAATAACTATTCAGAATAAAAATAATTGAACTATTTAAAATAAAAAACTAATTATTTACAAATGAAAATTAATCGGTTTTTAATAATAATTAATTAAAAAATTTAATTTATACCAAATTTCATCAAAATATATTCATATTTGTGACCTGTAGTTTGATTACATGGACACAGATAGACAGACAAACGGACGGACGGACATCGCTTAATCGACTGTGATTTTGAGTAGATTGTTATAATAAAAGATGGGTCTAGGTCAAATATTTTTCGTAGTTACAAATATCAACACAAAGTAATTGTACCCACATAATGGTATAAAGTGTAAAAAATAAACTCCACATAGACAAAGAGAAAATTTATCTAAAAATTTATCAAAAATTTCAGTCAGAAATATTTACAAAATTTTGCGTATTTATAAATAGTCCTATAGGACTATATTTATTAATATCATCATATAGCAACCCCGGCACACTTATATTTAAAAAAATTTATTTGATATTTATTTAATACAAAAATTAATTCAAATTAATTACTGAAAGTTAGCATCCGCAGCTCGCGATGAACCTGGGATATGTTATACAACAAGAAAAGGTAAGTGATCCAATCTCATATATAGGGTTAAAAGTAGGTACCAAAAAATGGCCGATTTTTCGTTTAAATTGCATTTGATCCAAAGAAACCATATACATATTTGACATCATATGAAAGGTACTAAAAAGCTTTTATATTAGTAATGTCCTAGAGAAAATGAAAAGTTTGATACCTACCATGGTCATGTTTTAAATATAGAGTGCTCACTTCGAAGAAATTCGGTTAAAATCCGGATAAACCCGACTATAGAAAAATTGTAGAATAACATACGTCACCTTAAGAATAACATACGTTAAATAAAGATTAAAATGTGTTTATCTTAAAAATCTGAACATCTGTTGTTGAAAAGGAGTATCTCTAATACATAGACATGGTTGGACACGTTCATCATAACGTTTTACGCGCCTCCAAAAATCCTTTCACAATATACGTAGGAAAATATATGAAAAATATTGCAAAACTTGAGATTTTTTTAAAAATGATCCAGCGCACTAACGGTAATTGCTACAACCGAGATATTTTAGGAATCATCGTAAAAAATATCAAGGTTTATTTTTTATGAGATTTATTTTATACATGCGAATGTAAAAATTATGAAACGTCCGTAGAACGCCAATTTTGACAAAAAGACGGAAATATATATGGATTGCAAGAGGCATTACATGTGACAAATGCTGCAATTGCGGAGAAAATCATCCAGCAAGTTATAGTGGATGTATTGTGGCAAAACAACTCCAAATATTAAGAGATAAAACCAGAAATAAATCTCAACCGAGGTTTTATAGCAAATCAGAATGTTGATACCAAAAAGATACAGCCAAATAGATTTTTACATTCAAACCAAAATGCGCAACCAAATCCAAAACAATCTTACTCGGATATGGTAAAATCGAATGCCAGAGAAACATATCATACTGACAACCAAAATAGTCTTGAAAAAATTCTACTTAAACTAGAACACCTAGAAACATTCAACTAAAGAATTGAAGATCGCCTTAAAACCCTTAAGCAAAAAAACAAACTATAAAGGGTATGATTTAAGTTCTGATAATTCGCCGATATATCTGACGTATTACTGCGATGTTCATAGAAAATCTCCTAACCCGGGATTATCAAACAAGCACACTGACTGGATTTTTTATAAATCATGAATAAATGAAAAATAGACACCTCATCAAAGATACTTACTGTGGAAGACCTAGAAAGAGAAGTTCAACATTTTGCAATTCAAATTCAACAAGCGGCGTGGATTGGCTCTTCCGAAATTAAAGGTTCTAAATCAAATATATCCTCCAAAAAATCTTGAACTAATATTTGTCAAGCGAAAGCTACGAAAAGAATGGCAACAGTCTATGTATATGTCCTCATGATAAAACTGCTAAAGGTGTGTTTACACTATGTGTATTTTCCATATGTAAATTCAGTTTTACGATCCATACGTAATTCCGTGTGTGTGTCAAAATTAGCGGTTTACATACGATTCATAATTTTTGCGTTCAAACGTACATATGTATGTATTTCCGAATGACATAACCTCTAAATGTAAACAACAGCTGATTTAATTTGTGAATTTACAAAAATTTATTGTTTAAAATAAAGTTATATATTTTATATATTTTTAAATTGTTAATTAATATTAAACAATTTATTTTTCTTTCAATATTAATCTTTATAATTTACTCTTTTTTTCTTTCGCCACAAGCAGTGTTGTATTTCATATGTTTGTCTTGCCAAAATAGAACCTGCTCTAATTGAAAAATTTACATATGTCTTGCAAAATGTGTTGTACATAAACAATGTTTGAAAGGATTCACACTGTGTACAAATTACACGTGCTAAGAAACTAAGAAAAACACAAGCAAAACACGTAGTGTGAACGCAGCTTAAACAATGCTACTCAAAATCTAAAAAGACAAATAAAAGAATTTAAAATGGAAAATATTAACCATTATCTGTTAAACCTAACGTATGACAATAAAACTGACTACTCACTATGGAAGGCTACAAAGCAACTTAAACTCCCAACTCAGATGGAACATGGGCGAGAACGAATATTCAGAAGGTTAACTTATTTGCAGAATACTTAAGCACCGTTTTTACCAACGATCTCCCAAATAAGCAAGAGATAGGTGTGGTAATAAAAACCGACTGCGAAAATACCACAACAGTAACCAGTCACTGAATTAAAAAAATAAATCAACGCACTTAAGTCTAAGAAGTCACCTTGGTATGATTTAATAACAGCTGACCTCTTAAAAAACTTACCACATAAAGCAATTTCCAAACTATCAACAATTTTTAATGCAGCTATAAAACTGACCTATTTTCCAAGTATATGGTAAGGTGGCTGAAATCATTATGATATTGAAACCGGGAAAAAATCCAGGTGAAGTAAGCTCTTATAGACCAATTTCATTATTGACATTAATAGGTTAACTATTCGAGAAATAAATTAGTAAAAGATTAAAATCTATAATTCTTAATAGAACAAATACATAGAATAACCCATTCGATAGAAATCTCTCTAGAAAAGAAAGAGGTATGGACTAATTTACAAGCTAGAGATGTTGTTGTCTAAACATTATAGTAAACTTCTGGAATTATATTTGAGAAACAGATTCTTTCAAGTAAAGCATGAAGGTTTAATTGTTCCAGTCTTCACCCTATCAAATGTGGTGTACCACAGGGTAAATAGTAATTGTGTGGTCGGTATTTTTGCTGATGACACTGTCATATTATCAACAGCACGAAACAACTTAATTGCAACCGAGCAACTACAGACAGCTTTAGATGAGGTTTAACTGTTGATAGAAAGATGGGGCTCTAAATCATCACACATTAACTTCACAAACAAACAAATTACATACCACTTATTATTGACAACATACAAGTTCCATTTGAAAACTTTGCAAAATATCTTGGTATGACGTTAGATGCAAAACTTCATTGGAAGGAACACGTCAAAAAGAAAATAGATAAACTAGAGATAAAATACAGAAAACTCCAAACTCTCTATACACAACAAAACTATGCTGTACAAGCAGCTGCTGAAACTAGTCTGGACCTATGGAATCCAAGTGCAAAAAATTCCATCATACAACAAAACAAAAAATCCAAAATAGTTTTAAGGAATATTGTTAATGCCCCATGGTACGTTAGAAATGCTGACATTCATCGTATTTAAAAATAAGCTCCTAAATGAAGATATAAGGCGTAATGCTGAGGCTCATAGACTAAGGCTACTGAGTCATCCCAATAATGAAATTCCCGAGTTACTTGATACTGCGGGTCTAGCAAAAAAGCATAATCGCTACAAACCCCATGACCAGATAGGTCGATTCAACCCGGATTGAGTTTATAAATAAAACTTCTACATCTGTCACCCTTAATTAATAATGTAATTAGAACTAAACTATTAGTTATAGTGCGTTTACATCTAAGCAAAATCTAGTATATATGAGATTTCGTGCGAAATCTAGCTCATTTTACTAGATTTCCCATGCAAAACAAAATCTAGCTCGTTACTAGATTTGTGCAAACAAATGCTGATTTTTTTTTTCGCAAAATTTCTATTTCAGTTTGTGCTGTTTTCATTTTTGATGTATAATTATAAAATCTGTTCCTTTTTAGAATTTTCCATATTTCCATTTTCCTATTGTTTTGTTTATTATTGGTATTTCTAGTTTATATGTTTTATTTAATCAGCTGTTTGTTGTGGAAACAAAATCTCACAAAATGTCAAAAAAGTTAGATGTAAACGGTAATTTTGAAATAGATTTCAACAAAAATCTACTAGATTTTCCTCAGTTGTAAACGCACTATTAGTCTATATAGACTAGTCGTAGTATTAACTTAAAAAAAGATTAAAAAACATGTGACAAGTCGTCTAATACCAGCTTTATTTTTTTATAATGACTGTGCTGATGTTTGTAACTACCAAAAATATTTGACCTAGACCCATCTTTTATTATACCGATCGACACAAAATCACTTTCAAAGTCGATTTTGCGATGTCCGTCCGTATGTGTGTCCATGTAAACCTTGTAATCAAACTACAAATTGGGTTTGTGTGTGTTTATTACATCCATTTATCAGTTGTCCAAAAATAAACCACATATGGCAATTCTTTGTCATAGTCCCCATCTAAAGCTGCTTATCGATTTTCACTATAAAAACAAAAATATTGCACAGATTTGTCTCAAATTTGATTTGTATATATTTTTTCAAAATATAAGTGACTACCATATATGGTCATGATCGGTCCATTTTTCGACCTAGTCCCCATATAAATATAGCATCCGATATGAACTTTTTTCATATCTGCAGCCAAAAAATTAATAATGCCACTCAAATTTGGTTTATGCTTATTTTCTATATCCAATTAGTTGGATCGATGAGATGGGGTCTCTAAACCATGGTATAGAGTAACATCTAGACCGATAGACCGACTATAATTTTCATACTTGTTTTTAATATGACAGGGCAGATTAGTATATGGTGTTATATATAGGTAAAACTGGAAAAGCATTATTTGTTGGTAAATAATTGGCAGTTTTACACAGAGGCTTACAAATAGGAACCAACTGAAAAACAAAAAGATTTGATGACTCCTTTAAAATTTAAAACAAAAATTGTAGATAACAAACCTTTTTAAACTCTTCCTTTTAACTCATACTCTCTGTCTGTCTGTCTGCCGTGGGTGGACCCCTTTCCCCCTTATCCAATTGATCTGAAACTTGGCCCATAGTCTTGTCGTGACTTCAGTTTAATTTTGGGGTAGCCACGCCAGTCACGGAGTGATCTACATGTCATTTACCCTCATCCGACCGATCTGAAACTTGGTCGATATACTTGCTGTAAAGAAAGATCAACTTCGACATAGTCACGCACAGTCACGGAGTGATTTAAAACCCATTTTCCCTTATCCGATCGATCCCAAACTTGGTCGATAGACTTGCTGTGAAAAAAAGATTACTTTGACATAGTCACGCACAGTCGCGGAGAGATTAAAACCCCACTTCCCTTAACCCGATGGATCTGAATCTTTGTCCATAGACTTGTTGTGGCCAAAGATTAATTTTAAGATACACACACAGCCACGCACAGTCACGGAGATATTCAAAACTCATATGCATAAGGAAAGAAAGTTTTAATAAAAACTGTGTTTTTATGGGTTAGATTAATTTAATTTATTAATTACAACTACACAAAGATAAAATAAACTACATAAAAATTATATAACAATAAGCAAATTTTATAACATTTGATTATTATATTAACAACGAGAAAAATGGAGCTCAGTTTATAATAAAAAAATAAGTTAACAATTCAACAACAACAATCAGGTGGTAGACGAAATTTCTAGTTTTGTTTTTACTGCACTTTTTTATATAAAAAAAATTACCAACAATTGATAAATAAAAGATTAGTTAATATGAAAATTTAATATAGCTCTTAACAAACCCTGCAGGGGAGCACTTCGCAATAAAAATTATCAACACACGTTTAATATAAAAAAAAAACAAATTACGTAATTAGAAATAATTATAATAAAAAAAAAATTGGTAAAAATCTTGAGTTGGCTAAAACTTTATATGTTTTTAATTATATTCAATTTTATTTTGCTAGTTTTCCCAGTGATACACGAATATATGTAATTTTCCCTTTATGTAAATAAATTTATTTTATCACTTCATATTGTTCCTCTCACCTCAGCACTAATTAAACGAATCAACGACATTTTTGTTTTTGTATTTTAAATTTCTTGTTTTAAAGACGACAGCGAACACTAAACCAACCGGTGGTTCCACTAGAACTAAAATGTATTGACAAATTCATACTCTCCTTTACTACTTGGCGGGACTGTTTTATATGTATATTGAAATTTCTTTTTAGTTTAATTTAAAAAAATTCCATTATGTTGTTGTTGTTTAGTGTCAGTGGCAATGAAACATTTTGATATTGTTGGGGGCTGGGCAAGAATGATAGAATAGATAGAAATTCTATCATTCTTGGGGGCTGGGCGGTTATGTCGTTGTAGTAAATATATTAATAAAACGTAAAGTTGCGTTCACACTACGTGTTTTGCTCGTGTTTTTCTTATTTTTTTAGCATGTGTAATTTGTACACATAGTGTGAACCCTTTCAAACATTGTTTATGTACAACACATTTTGCAAGACATATGTAAAATTTTCAATTAGAGCAGGTTCTATTTTGGCAAGATAAACATATGAAAATACAACACTGCTTGTGGCGAAAGAAAAACAGAGTAAATTATATAGATTCATATTGAGAGAAAAATAAATAGTTTAATATTAATTAACAATTAAAAAATATATAAAATATATATCTTTCTTTTTAACAATAATTTTTTGTAAATTCACAAATTAAATCAGCTGTTGTTTACATTTAGAGGTTATGTCATACGGAAATACATATGTACGTTTGAACGCAAAAATTATGAATTGTATGTAAAACGGCAATTTTGACACACACACGGAATGACGTATGGATCGTAAAACTGAATTTACACATGGAAAATACACATAGTGTAAACACACCTTAAGCAGGGGAGACAGGTTTTTTTAGTGTGTGAGATAATGAACGTCAATGTGTTTTGCTGATTCTCTATTATCACAGCCTAATGCATGAAACACATAGACGACAGCGGCTACACGAATACACGACTACAAATGCTGCTGGCTGCAATTGTAGTCGTGTAGTCAGCTACTAAATTTTTTTGAAAACGGCAGCAACATATAACAACAATATAAACAGCTGTTTTTATACAAAAGCATTTTTATGTCAGTAGTGCCAATTATATTTTTTTTTTACTTTATTAAAATAGAAAAACTTGCATGATTCTATATGAACTTGACTTAAATATACAAATACTTATTTATAATGCATTATTATAACGTAAACACAAAAAAATAAATTTACTTAACCGCTTTTGATTATTAATAGAATTATCATAGCATTTCCTTTTGCGATTAATTTTTTCAACAAAATAAAGTATTTCATAGCACTAAAATCTTTTACATATTTTGTTATATTGTCAACACTATTTTTGTTTTGTAGCCAACAAAAATAGAAATTAGCCTAAAGGTACTATTACATGATGTGTTTTTTACATATGTACTGTCAAATTTTCCCACAACAAAAGTTGTACACATCGTGTGATACATATGAAACATTGTTTATGTACAATGCATGAGGAAAGTCACATGTACATTTTTCAATTAGAACAGGTTCTATTTTTGCATGACAAACATGAAAATACAACACTGCTTGTGGCGAAAGAAAAACAGAGTAAATTTTAAAGATTAATATTGAAAGAAAAATAAATTGTTTAGTATTATTTAACAATTAAAAAATATATAACCTTTTTTAACAATAAATTTTTTTAAATTCGCAAATTAAATCAGCTGTTGTTTACATTTAGAGGTTATGTCATACGGAAATACATATGCACGTGTGATAGCAAAAATTATGAATCGTATGTAAAAGACAATTTTGACAGACATGAGGAATTTCATATGGATAAAAAAAGTGTCAGTACATATGTAAAAAACACTTCGTGTAATAGCACCTTAAGTTGACTACAGCAGCAGAAGCGGTCGTGTAGTTGTGTAGCTGTATTGGTGTCAAAATAATCGTTTTCATATAAACGTGTGTATTTGATTTTTGACAGGCTGTAGTCGTGTAGCCGCTGTCGTCTATGTGTTTCATGTATAACACAGTCGTGACAACTTGACAGCTGTCGAATCTTGAACCGAACCGTATGGCTTTGTTTATTTTTTCTTATATTTGATACAAGGACCTTGAGAAAGAGATTAAAAAATAAAATATACAAAATATAATGTGTGCATGTGAACACCTACACATGTTCGCAACCAGAATAAAAAACAATAACAATGGAAAAAATAGTGAGTATTTGCTATTATGATAAACATTTAAAAAACATTAATAATATCGTATTTTCTGTTTTGATATAAAAATATAAAAGGTGAATATTAAAACCCATAGCTTGTGATTTGTTATACGTAAGACAATTGCATTCAAGACTACTCAAGCCAGGGCCGAAGGAAGAAAGCAAAAATTACTATTGCTAGCACAACAAAAGGCGGCTAAAAAGGGAAGAAGCAAAACAACTATGATGAACAATATGAAAATGAGATGCTGGGTAATGTAGCCGACATGTTGGATGGAGAAGATTCGAAATTTTTACAGTCGAAAAGGGGCACAAAACAATGAAAAGAAAATATGCTGCTGGTGATGATGAAAGAAAACATGATGATATTAAGAATTGTGTTTAGAGATGCCCCAACTTCATTCAAATTTGCCGTCACTGTTTTCACCCATCACTAATCTCTTTATTTATCATGTTTGTTCACTTACTAAGTTGTACATATTTTAATATAAGACACTAGTTAAAACCTTTGAACCACACACAATATAAAACCTTGATCAGTGAAGATAAATTTTTATAGTGAACAGTGACATTGAATAAAATACAAAACCAAAAACATTAAAACATTTATATAGAAACAAAAACATTTGAAAACAAATTAAAGTTTAAACAAATATTAAAAGTGACAATTTTAACATAACATAGACCTAAAACTAAGAACACAAAATAAAAATTGTAATAAATTGAAATAAAGAACTAAAATGTTAGAAATTTACAAAATAAAAAAGAACCGTGTTTTTTGTTTAAGAACGTCGACCCTTAAACAAATTGTTTCCGTTTTGTGTTTGCCAATGATAAAAAGCTTCACATGACTCTTTTCATAATATGTACGTCGCATTAATCATTTAATCAACGTCAAAAACAACAATTTCAACTTGGAATGTATAATGTTAATGTAGATGCAGAGAAAATGAATTGAGAAAATTAATTGAAACAAAATAAGTTGGAGGCTCATCGTCAACGTTTGTTGAGTTTATCGAAAAAGGAACGCAAACAACATAAAAAGTTGGCTGAGTTGAAAAAGGGTTTGAGTGAAATTTTGGAGGGTTTTACTGATGCTCGTAAAAATTTGTTTTAAGTAAGACAATTACATACAATACTACTCAACCCAGGGCCGAAAGGAAGGAATCACAAATTACTATAGCTAAGCTAACCAGTTGCTGGTGACGAAACTTTTCGCAAGTTGAATTGTGGTATTCTATTGGTTTTGATTATGACTTGCATGTAGAGTGCGTGTCAGTGCTTCTCATCGTAATTTGTCTGGTAATATTCCCATCACATTGGGAACTACACCGTTAGCTTCATAAATAAAACATTAATTTTCTACTCTTTTATTAATATAAGTAGACGGACTTGTACACCTTGGAATGAAGTTAATGGAGGATTCAATTTTGATAAAAGTAAACAATAGAAGAAACCAAATCAATACGAATAGAAAAAATGTAAGTAGGTGCAATTTGCGGTATGGTCAGAGTGGAATTATGTTTCTAACTTAATAAGATATGTGAATTATATTTTCAACAGCTTGAAAGCAAATAAATCTTAGTAGGAGAGAACGACCAACCATTAGAAGAAATATTAACGCAACCTACATATTCCACAAAAGCCCATCAGTCCTTAATTAAACAAATTTTAATATATAAGAGAAGTATGAAATAAAAAATGTTTTTGTAGATTTCCACCGTTGTTAAACATGATGTCCCCAAACTGATGACAATGTATGCTCAGTTTATGAAAAGTAATATATAGTAGATGGCTTAAAACGCGTAAAGAAAGTCGACAGTAAAGCCAAAACTACAAATGGCTAAAGTTAAACCTCTAACTACAACATTAATTCCTTTTTATTGCTTTAATTTAAAACTAGCATTTAATGTAAATTTTTAATTATCTATGCATCTATGCAAAAATAAAACGAAACTACGGGCATTTATTTCAAAATTAAAACAAAAGAATGGTTTATTAACTATTTGAAAAACTTATTTGATGCTTTAACATAATGAAATGTATATATCTTTTTGAATTTTTCGATCTAACTACATAACATAGATTAAAATATAAAAAAAAAATTTTTTTCAACTGACGTAAAGCACATTTAGCAGCAGTACATTGGCAATCCGATATTTTCTACCGAAAAACTTGTACGGTAACACGAACACGTCGGCCATCAGTTAATTTTTCGGGTTTGCTGAAAATTAAAAATTTGATCACATGTACAAGTTAAATGTTAAAGCAGAAAAAAATAACATAAATTTGGCAGTTTCAGGTTCTTATCCAAGTAGTTCCCTTATTTGTAATTTTGGCACCGAATTACTTAATTGTTCAATTTCAGGACGCATCATATTATAGTAAACCAACCAACCACACAGCATCTAGACATTCTAAAAATATCGCACCTGCAACAGACTCGAAAACATCACCTAGGTAATGCCTTTGGTATTTCAACGTCTTCATAATATTAACCACTTCGTTTATACTATAACCGTTTTTCGAATGAATACGCACAAAAGGATCAATAGCTTCGTTACGACCTGAGACAAGTGTCTAAAATATTTGTGGATTTCATGCCTTACAGCTAATGGCGCAAATACGGTATTGTTAACTAAAGCAGATCTCAAATTGGTTAAGGCTCCAGGTGAATGCTGCCTAAGGTCTTCATACAAAAGCCTTATCAAATAATCCAATACAGCATCACCCAGAATTCTAAACACAATCTATTGGGAGTATGAGGCATAAATAATGGCTTGCAACAAGTACGATCTGCCGCGGAATTTATATTTCATATATATATATTTTTGGAACAAGTCTAGTTTACGGGCGACACCCCGATTTTTTTAATTTTTTTGGAGGGGTTAGGGGCTTTTGGGGTGATTTCGGAGAAATAATTTTTTTTTCGGACGGACCTATTTTCGGAGTTATGGACCGACAAAGCTTTGACTTTTATTTGCATATAACTTTGTTATTTATTATCGGATTTTAGCAATATATATATCATTGGAAAGCTTACTTTAGTACAATTTATATGGTAATCTGAAATCAATTAACCCGTTATGAACCTATTGCAGTTTTTGTGTTTTTTTAATTTTTTTTTTTGGAAAATGTGGTATTATTTCGAAAAATAACGTAATTAATGTATGTAACAACAGTGACCATAAGCTTCATTTTGATGTACGTAATGTCCTTGTAACTGTTTAACTTTTGGAAATATTAGGGGCTAAATTTGGATTTTCTGAAAATTGAAATATATATGTGGCACTATTTTGCTGTTAATTGCGAAAAAATATGGTAAAGCGTTATTTACTACTTCGCTGGTACATTATTTGAATTAAAGAGTAGGCTATATATTTTTTGTTAAATTCAAATTTTCAATGTAAAAATATGGCAAAAATGTGGTAATTTTTTATTATTACCGTTTTGGTGTTTGTTAAATTGGTGGTTTTAAAATTTATTTTTTATTTTCTCAACAAAATATGGAAATTAACCAAATTGTTCAATTATATACTCAGGACGGATAAATAAAGTAGGAAAAAAATATGTGTTATTTGTATAATTATTAAAATAATAATAAAAATAATTAAAAAAAAGTATACAACGTGTATAAGGGTGACAGCATGTTATATTAATATAGTTGTTTCATCTGAAAGTCGTTGTAAAAATATTATGAAAATTTCTGTAGCTCACAAACAAAAATGTAGATGTCGCTAGTGTGTGTCTAGACTGGTTGGACGGTGATTATAAATTTATTCTCTATGTCTTCCAAATATGGCAATATTTTAATAAAAAAGTTGAGAGAGCTTTGTTTTTGGTTATTATTTTGTTACTCCATCCGACCTATATTGCCGCAATGAAAAAATATTTCGCCAGTTAAAATAAACTATACAGCCATCTCCAATTAGCACGATTTAATGCATATAGCCACCCTACACAACCATTACCTTTGCAATGGAGGTTAGGGCGAGCTATTTAATTAGCAAAAACTAAATTAAACGAGAAGTTATGTCATATAACCGGAAACGCATGCATATAGGTATATAACCTAAATGCATGCCGATCAGCAACCACGATGACCAAAACGCAAATATCGAAATAAGTCCGAAATAATATAAAAGACGAAAACCAACCCAAAGAATTTGCTGAAATAATTTGGTGTTAATTTTAACAAATTGTTTACTTTTTCCAATATTTTGTTTACATTTATTATCAATGCTCAAACCGAAGTGGAGGGTATCAAAGATTCGGCACAGCCGAATTTAACACTCTTGTTTTTTAATGAAGTCCGCCCATGAATGCTTGGCTGTAAATATGAACTAGGCGTTCGCATTTTGGTTAAACGATACCTCGGTTTTCACAAGCCATGACTTGGCGCAACAGGGAAGCTAACGTTTTTATTCCCATTTCTACAAACGTGTTAAAGAAAAAGAAAACACGTAAATGTCAATTGAGCGATACATAGTGTATTTGTAGCATTTATCCAAATATAGAGGGCGGTGTAATTAAAAGTATAAAATCATGAAGAACAATACTTTTCACACAATTCAAATTTAGTCAATTTTAAACTGTGATACCAAAAGAAAGAAAGTTCATCTGTGATATATTTTATTTTATTTTTATTATTTATTTTATTTATTTTTGTGTTTTATGTGGTACTTGTTGTATTGTTTAAAAACAAATTTATTTAAAATTATAATGTAAAGATTATATATTCAATAAAATTTAAATCCCTGAGGAAGTTGAAAAAATCTCAACGAAACGTCGGAGGAGTAAAATTATGAATAAATAGTCTTTTATTTTTCATTTACTGTGACCTTGAAAGCCTGACTTAGATAATTCTAAGAAAAAACAAAATAATTAGAAAACAAATTATGATAAAAATATAAATGCTTAAGCAAGCGCCTTTACATTATTTGCTGTCATGATTACGTTAAAATGCTCTTAAATATAGTGATCGGAGTGTGGTTCAGACTTTTATAATTTTCAGAGCACTTACAGTTTATTTAAATAATTAGCGAGATGTTTCGGAGCCAAAATGATTTTTGTGTAAATAAAAGTGTTCTAAAATAATAAGGGATATAATCGTTGGAAACTATTTCTTTATTTAAGAAAATAAAATTTAAAATACCACATCAATTTTGGGACTCTTGCATAGTGTAATTAACCTTTAAATTCTAATACCATTTAAATTTGTTAATACCACTTAAATTATTTAATTGCTTTTCTTTTTGACCAGTATTTATTATAATTTTTTAATTATCGTATTTTTATAAAAACAATGACGGTTTTTTTATAGCAAGCGCCTTTACATTATTTGCTGTCATGATTACGTTAAAATGCTCTTAAATATAGTGATCGGAGTGTGGTTCAGACTTTTATAATTTTCAGAGCACTTACAGTTTATTTAAATAATTAGCGAGATGTTTCGGAGCCAAAATGATTTTTGTGTAAATAAAAGTGTTCTAAAATAATAAGGGATATAATCGTTGGAAACTATTTCTTTATTTAAGAAAATAAAATTTAAAATACCACATCAATTTTGGGACTCTTGCATAGTGTAATTAACCTTTAAATTCTAATACCATTTAAATTTGTTAATACCACTTAAATTATTTAATTGCTTTTCTTTTTGACCAGTATTTATTATAATTTCTTAATTATCGTATTTATATAAAAACAATGATGGTTTTTTTTATAGAGAAAGTTAATTTCCACCTGAAAATTGCATTACACTGTACAGTAATTTCAGAACAAAAGTAAAACAAGATCTGACGATTGACCATATTCTTTAAATTATTTACCAAAATATGGAATTTTGAATGATTTTGCTCGATATCAAATGCAGTGATTTGCCTTTTGATGTGCGGTTCTCAAATTTATTAAGGACACAATTTTGTAAATAAATTTTCATACTTTCAGAGTAAATTGTCAACTGAACCAACGTTAAAATGTCAACTGCTTTATTTTAACAATATTATTTATCGCAGAGCAACGGAAATATGTTTAAAGGCAGCATGGCATTGCCAGCTCTAACTTTTTAAATTGTATGAAAAACACCGACAGCTGAAACAGATGATAGCTATTATTAACGACAACAATGGCAAAAATTTAAGAGAACATACTACATACGTTACAAAAGGATGTACTACAGGTCCTTTATATTGATTTTTAACCAAAAAAAAAAAAACTTTGTTGAAACAAAGTGACAGTTTTAGCGTTTGTCAAATAAAAATGACAAAAAAGTAATAAAAACACACAAAAAACTCTAAAGAGTAGACACGAAATTGCAATAAAAATATAGAAAGAAAAATATTACTTTTCTAAATGAAATAAATAATAATATATAAGATAATATTAAAGAAAAATATATTAAATTTAAAGTATAAACAAATTTAAAGAAATTTAAATAAAATATAAAATAAAGCTTTTAATACAATTAAATAAGAAATAAAAGAAAATAAATAAAGTGAGCTAAGAACAGAAAATATTAGAAAGAACTACATATATGAAGCTAATTTATAAAACCAAAGAAAAAAGGTTTTAATATAACTATTTATTGCAATAAAAATGTTCTAGTAATTTGCTACATACAAGTAAACAAATTGTTTAGTTTTGTGAAATTTGCAATTATTTTCGATTAACATTTTTTCAAGGATATTGTTACCTATCCCACTTTTTATTAGAACACATAACAGAATCCGAAATACTTGATTTACACACGCACATCGTATTTATGTTTTCCAACATTTATGAAAATCTACTTAACGTTTTCGGTCTAAAATAAATTGAAACATGCAATAACTTAAGCTCGTGTTTTTTTTTCGTTAAAATTTAAATATTAAATCGATAAAAATAATAAAAAAAGATAAAAAAAAATTGCAAAACAAACGTTGCTAAGGAAAACATTGCCAATTTTGTAAATCCGTTCCCATCAGACAGAAAACCATATGTTAACGGGTATATTTTTATTAAAGCATCTCTTTAATTTTCTGTAATTAAACATTTTTCAAAATATGTATAAAACAATTAGACACGGTGAAAATAGTTTACAATATACTATTTTACCACAAAATGATGATTTTCGTTTGGAGGGCAAAATTAAATCGAGTGGTGGTGGCAGCAGTAAGAAGAATAAAGTTAAAAAACTCAAAAGGAGATCTTTTTTTGCCTATTTGGGTTTGCTGTTCGTATGCACTGTTATAATTGGAGCTGTTTTAGTGCCCTTCTTGGTATCAGCCGAATGTTTACCTAATCCCACGGAATGGTTTCTAAAAACTAAAGCAGCCTTTACCAAAGGACCAGCGGAAATTAAAGAAAATATATCGGGTCATCCCAATACTCAAGGTAGTAATGCTGTGAACAAGGCTAATTTGGCTATGACAGCCATTAATGTGGGTAAAACGGTGAAAATCATTAATAAAGATGGTGTGGAAAAAATCATCATAAAAGTTAATAAAACTTCCAACACAGCCGAGAATAATAAAACGTTAAATATAC